>CM034146.1:333973776-334573776 GCA_019776745.2 Taxus chinensis
GGCACTTTATGGAAGAAATGCAGAACCCTTGCAGTTGGGACAACCATTGAGGATAGAGAGGTACTTGGCCTGAAATCCTTACGGAAATGGAACATCAAGTTAAAAATGTTTCGTGAAAGCTTGAAAAAGTAGCAAATGGCAAAAAAGTTATGTGATTTAAAGTGGTTTTGCGGAAAGTCGAATTGGTTGAAAAGGGTTTTCTCGTGTTAAACCAAGAAAGAGTTTTATAACTTTTGGCACGGCTACCAAGTATCACCTTATTTTTTGGGACCTTTTGAAATTGTTTTGTAAATAATCATCACGATTCTTAGCGATGAGCCTACCCACCTGCTTTGTCATGAATGCATGAGTTTCCATATTTCTTTGCGTAAGAAAGACGTTTCATTTGTCATGTGTTAAATTAGAATTTTCCTTATAGGTCAAGACCAAGAATAATCGTGGTTAAACCCAGTAGCAGTGCTATAGAAACTTGCTAGTTGCATTTTGAGAAATCATGAAAATGACAATGTAAGGTCAAGTGGACCAGTTCAACGAAGAAAAGAAAGTGTAAACTTGGAAAATCTGGAAGACATGAGAAAACTGTGCGCTTTTTCCCTTTCTTTTGAAACAGAACTGAATCTGTTGATGAAACAAGGGTTGATTTTATCTTTTAACATGACATTAATTGAGCCAGTGTGGGGCAAACATTTATTTAGTTGAATAAATAGTAACATAATACTGATTTTTTGGAACTATGTAAAGTTTTGAAATAGTTGATTGATAAGTATTGAAAGAATGATGTTACCATAAGGTAAATAAAGTTGCTATCTCAGGGATGATGATTCTTTTAGGAGGGAAGCCAGTTGTAACCCCCAAAATATTTTACTTCTCCTTTTCATTCAAGTTGTTGATATGTGATTTTCCATATGAGGATCTGTTCTTTTGGTTTCAAGAAGTCATGCTTGATTTGGTGTGTCTTGTCTACTATTAGAATCTTTGATTAAACTAGAATATGCTTGGATATTTCTTTCTTTCTTGCATCTGAGTGCTGAATATGATTTTGGCGAAATAGTAGACTTATCTATTCTCGCTGACTTCATCTTGGATCCATCGCATTGATCCAAGCATGTTTTATTATATTCAGGATATGAACAATTATGTATGACAGTTTCATGAAGTATTAAGCCTGACTGAAATTATAATATATATAGTTCTTAATCCGCTTCATTTGAGAATAATTTTGTGTGGTGGAAGTTTTGAATTGAATTCTAGAATTGAACCCAGCAGGTCATTAGATCTCAATTTGGTTGTCACCATTTATGGCAGTAGAGAGAGAACCTGGACCTTAAGCCAAGTAAGATAAGTGAATCTTTCCACCTAATATTTTATACTTAAAATGTGAATTCTGAATCCAACCTGGAACGTCTTATTATCACTAATTTGTTGAAGGTTATTTTATCCAACCTAATTTCACAACTATGGTATATTGGGTTGTTCCTAAGTGTTGTCTAAAACCTATTGTTAAGGTAAATTAACTTAGGGTTTAATAATTCTAAGGTGTAGATTATTATTACCTAAGATCTACCCTTAAGACATTAACCTCTCCTAAAACTATGGCCTAAGGGGAACCTAAAGGGTCACAAACACATTGGCGATGGGTTCCAAGGAATTTAATGAAGAAGGATAAGATGATTTTTTAATTCTATGGACTAATACCAACTTTGACAGTGGCTAGTTTTGGTGCAAGGCTAGGTGACAACATCGTTAAAGATGGAAATGCTGTTATTTAGTTTTGAACTCCTAGAATTGGCAGTGGTGGCAAAGGATATTGGGTGAGAAGATTTGGCATTAATTGTAATTAATGTGGCCTGGGTTCATGAGCCCGATCGATTAGGGGGCCTGCCAAGGATTTTGTGTGGTTGTTTAATTTTTCATACACTCCATTTTTCCCTCTCTACATGCACCTGGTCTTTCAAGAACGCAGTAAGTTTTAAACTTCACATTGCAAGGTGGCTATTGTAAGTTTAATCTATTCTATTCTCTGGAGAATATTGATGCATGGGCGGAGGTGAAGTTTTGTTTTGAACCTTTCATGGAGAGAAGAGAAGAAGCGAGCTCAGTCAGAGCCTTATTTTATTTGGCAAAGCGACCCGATCAGGCATGAATAGGCCCTAACGATTAAATATTTACTTTTCTCTAAGTGATTCATTAAAACATTTTTGTTCTGATTAACTCGTTTATTTTTGCTTGTGCTTATAAGAAGAAGATTTCATGGGTTGTTGTACATTTAAATTCTGGGTTAAATCGGAGGTTTGCCTGATTCTTTGAAATTGGTTTTCGCTCTCTTGCCTGTTCTCAGTGAATGTGAATATTGAGTGCCTCTGGTAATGTAAAAGGCTCACGTAAGGATAAAAATTGTAAGTGATTTAGACTTCTTTAAAAGTCTTTATGGTTGCAATCAACCCACATGTTCTCGTTATGTTGGAAGTTTAAAACTTGTTTTAGTTGGATGGAAACAGTATTGTTTTTGTGTTTACCAACCTATGTTATTCACGTTTTAGCTAGTAGTTGTTTGGCCTGTGAATAATTCCTGAAAGGGTTGTTTGGTAAAATCCTATGAAGCCTTGACTACTATAAATTTTTCTCATTCTAAATACATTTTATTTATAAGCCATTTTGTACTTCTCTGAGTAAAGCAATTGATTATTTTTAAGTTTGCGGGCATTGTGGGTAAGATAGTATACAATTAGTTGTTTATTATTGCGTAAAACCATGAATGATAAATACACCGACATACACCAGAGGAACAGTATAAGACGATCTTGTTTATACCTATGAAGTTTTGTTGTTGGAATAAGCATTACAGGAGGTTTTGTTTATTATATGAGTAAACAAGTTTGTAACTTGTACTCTTTTCTTGCATGGTTTGTGAAATCTTGTTTTCTTGACTGTATTAATGGAGGTACAAAAATATTTCGAACCTGAACTTAAAAGTCAATAGGTTTTAACGACAACCAGTTCTTATACAATTTTTGTTTTGAAGTTTGGAAATTTTTGTTGAACTGTTTTATTATACAATTGGGAACTAAAATTACGCGAACTTGATTTTAAACTGGACTGGTTTCAAGTATATGATAAATGTAGTCTAATTCATTCTTCATCAGAATTATATTCTGATTCTCATCGATTCCAATGTTTATGTTAAATATAGATCTTGATTTTTTTTGAGTGAAATGTAGTATTAGACCTATTCAGTCCCTTCTCATTCCTTCCTGTTGGTCTAATAATGTTATTTATATCTTAGGAAATTGATTTCGTTCTAAACTTGTTCCAGTAGGGTTTAGTCGATACGTTATCTTTGAAATAAAATGAGAAGAAGCAAAAAGGTGTTAAAAGAAAAAAAGGGGAAGTTCGCTATTTAATACTCTTTCTTATGGTTATTGTGGTCCTTCCTTAGAACTGGAATATACTCAAACTGAGTGTTATGAGAGACTAGAACTGTATTAGCAGTTGACTAGAGATTAATTGGGATGGGCGGTAAATCCTAAAATCTTATAAGAATCCTTCGTCATCTAGCTGGGGTTAAAAATCTTGTTGATAAACTCATTTGTTATTCTATTGTAACAAGGAAATTAGAGTTATTGTCTTGTATTCTTTTCATTGAATTTGAACATTAGGAAGAACTAAGTTAGAAGAGGTGATGGACAAAAGAAATGAAAGTGGTAATAATTCCATCAATTCTGTATTGAATTTCTTTGCTATGACCCTGTTTCGGATGAATACCTTAAATGGTTAAATTTTTAAATAGAAGACGCTTTAAGAACCTATTTAAAACATGGTATAAGTGGTATTAACCTTTCGGACAAATATGTACTGGTAAAAAAAATAGTTCTTCCTTTCTTGCAGAAGGTGAGGTGAATCATCCTAAAAATATTGTGGTGGGACTACCCTTGTAATATTTAGGTTATGATTAGAGTGAAGTTACAATTGATAGATGAAAATCAGTGAATTATATATCATTAGATTTATCATGAATGTAACTGTTGGAAACAATCATACTTAATATCTAGGGCTAGTATCATAGAATATATCTTGTCCACTTTGTTGAAACAGTGTGCTATGAATCTTCTTATACTGATATTGCATAAAGTTTAGAGAGTATGAAGTAATTATTGTCATTACAACAGGGTTATTTTAATGAAACAATTATTGGAATGCAATTTTTTTTAAAAATTAGAGCTTATCATGCTCAGTTCAAGGAACTGATCTGTGCTAGTAATTTTTACAAATGGACTTCATAATTTGTAAAGGAAGGCAAAATCTTATATGATGCATTGACTGCTCTAAATTGACTTCTTATGAAGAATTTTGTTTTGATTTCTAATTGTATTGTGAAAAGAAAAGTTACCTCTTTTGTTTGAAGGCTATTGTCTTAAAGTATCCCCAAAGTGCATAAGTTGTAATTGTATAGGCATGGAAATGAATGAAATAGTGAGAAAATTACCTAAGTGGAATGTGTAACTTATCTTATTTAGATGATTCTCTTATTATCTACATGATTGAGTGTGCATTCTTATTGTTATTGCATAATGGAATATATATGAATTTCTTAAATAAGCCATAGCTAATTATGTGGCTGAAGACTACATTCTTGATTAGTGATTATTTATAACTCATGATTGTGTTTAAACAAAATAGTAAATAAGATCACTGCATTTATAAGGAACATTGAGAGTGGGTCATGCCCTAAAATGTAACTATAAGAGAGGACATTCCTATTTATCAATGCACTAATAAAAAAATAAATATATGGTTATTAATCACTAAGACTTAATAGTATTAAGTCTGATATGTCTCGGCCTATTAGGTTGATACATTTCTTTCGTTGGATAAGTTATTTATATATAACAAAACTTAAATTGTTTTTGTCCTTTTTTTTGGATGAAGGTTGTTAGGCCCCAACCGACAACTAGGAAATAGCTTTAAGTTAATTAAGACCCTTTTGTAAAGCTGAAGCCTAATTACAAAAAGGTAACTTAAAGAGTCTTGGACTCGGGGTTAGGGAGGGCTGCCTAAATATGAAGTTTTGTAACCCAAAATTTAACCTAACGTAAGCAAATTTTCTAAGGTATGTGCATCTTCTCGAGGTTATCCCGTAGGATGTTGACACATGTCAACTGCAAGGTTGTATCTTTGAGAAGATTAGGATCTTCTTGAGGATACAACAATGCAAATGACATGTGGCAACACCCTTCTGCATTGATTGTTAAGATTTACACACTTGGAACTTGATCAATATTTCTCTCCGGGACTGGTTTGGACCATAATCAGGTTATGTGGAAGTCCTTTGAGACACAGGGTACCTTGGTACATGGGGCTAACTACGGTTGACCCAATATGCCAATTTATCCTTAGTCTTTAAGAGCCTCTTCATATCATGGACTATGATGTTAATCCAAACTAGAGTGAAACCTTGGGACAAGGGGATTGACAGAAGTCAGTATAAGATGTTCTATATAACAATAGAGTTGGGTGAAGGATGCATTCCAAATTGATGAGTATGTCGTCAAGGAATAAGTAATACAAACAATATGTTATAAATCTTTGACCAAAGTATCCCAAGTTTCTAATTACATTTTCCTATGTCACCTAGTCTAAGGATCGCGATGCCGATGAATAGTGGTAACAATTATTCAGATAGGATCCTTGGGCAGAGCACTTAGAACCTGGAATAGGGTAAGAGAACCATGAACATCAAGTGTTCAGTAGAAAACTTCAAGCTCAAAGTTACACATGAATGGATCAAAATTTCACCAAGTCATGGAATGAATAGATTGGTGGTACACCGAGTCATTGCAGCTACATATGGTTATCTATTATAAGAATGATTGCTATGATATGTGTGTTCTAAATTATGTATTTAGAGTAGAGAACATTAATCATTTTAAAAAAAATCCTTGTTTCTAAAGTATTAAAATGGGAATGTTACAGGGGTGCTCCATGACAAGATGGTGCATGAGACATGCTACACCTAGGCACCAACATTCTTGTTGCAGTTTTGCAGAGTGTTGTGGGTGTATGGGCAGCTGCATAGGTTTAGCCTGTGTTGTACATTTATACTGCACTGTTGGGCCTACAAGCACATAGTCTGTGTTTGACCTATAGGTATGCCCCAAGCATATGCATTCCCACCAAGATGTGTGTGGCTGGGATATAGGAGATTGGTGCCGGTTGCAGGAGAGCAGAGGTCAGATAGGCCAACATATGATGTGGCCCATTTTCAATAGTTTTTGGAGGGGTTTTCCAGAGTGGACATTATCTAAAGGCCATATGTGGGATTCCTCTCATATAGGCACATGCATGAGGAGCTAGCTGAGCTCAAGCTAGAGATATGGATAAATGGTCACCACACTAGGGAGGATGAGACGATCCTAGTTGACAGGGTCCGATGGCATTTCATTCTTGTATAGGATATTTCTCTGCCTTTCCCACAATATTGGAGAGATGACATGGAGAGGCCTATCCCTCTACCACAACCTACAATTCCTAAAGGAGAGGAGGAGAAGCCAGTGGATTAGTGGACTGATGACACTGGATGCATAGATAGGTATAGGTAGTGGTGGGTGGCTCAGTTACGAGCCATACCACCTAGACCAGGGCAGCCAGATTTAGCTATCGTGACAGTGTAGAGAGATGCCCTATAGAGGTAGGTAGAAACATTGATCACATAGATAGGTATACTACAGACGTAGCTAGAGGGGTCAGAGGTAGAGGTAGCAGAGCTATATGTACAAGTGGCCAGTCTATAGGCCCAGATGGTAAAGGTAGATGGTGGAGGTGATGAAGGAGATGGAGACAGAGATGGTAAGGTGGAAGCCTTACAGGCTTAGGTGCTAGGATTACATTGCCATTTTTCCATAGCCCAGGCATAGAGTGGGGTCTTACAAGCCCAGATACAAGCACAGGGGCATGGGGCACCAGCACAAGCATAAGGAAAGGGGCAGGGACCACCACCACAAATGTAGTGAGCTGGTCCCAGTTCACATGCTGGTGCAGGGTAGGTATAGGGGCCGAGACCTATGGGACCACCTCAGACCATGCCTATATCTAGGTTATGGGATGCCCTAGGTGTGGCACGATACTATCAGGACCAGCTCATGGCAGCCGGGATATACTTCCTCTCATATGGAGAGTACATGGCACATCAGGAATCCAGTGAGAGGATGAGATCCTACACACATAGTGTGGAGAACACAGGAGGACAATGAGCTTTGAGGCCCGATCAGGGTGAGGCCACCAGTGCACGGTGACCAGAGCGAGGTGATGTGTCTACAGGGACACAGGAGGGTGAGGGTGGTTGTGATACAGAGATGGAGGACATCTAGTGAGATGTCTGATATGCGGCCACCCTAAGTTTTCATGTATAGTACTGATTATTTTTTATATATATGTCAGCCTGCATGCCGAAGATAGTTGTATTTTTTATCACATAACATCCTACGTGTCAAAGACAGTGAGGATGTACAAGTGATTTTGTTGTATATTGTGAGCATATACCGGCATGCGTGCCAAATATTTTTTATATTGATTCATTCATTCTTTGTGTATATATGAGACCGGCTTGCATGCCGATGACATTTTGTATTATATATCGGCCTATGTGCTGACATTTTTGAGATGATGGCCATGATGAGATAGGCATGTATTTTGAGATACACATTTATTGATTTATACTATGAGATTCGTGGTATTTTGTGATGTGTTAAGATGTTTATGAGATATTGGTTTTATGGTTTGTGTTAGATGAGATATGGATTTTTTATTTTAATATGGATGGAAATTAGGTGAGTTAGGCATGATAGAGTCGGGTTGGTTTAGGCATCGATCGAGTCAGGTTATAGGCATGGATTGAGTCAGGTTATAGGCATGGATCGAGTCAGGTTATAGGCGTGGATAAGTCAGGTTGATTTAGGCATGGATAAGTCAGGTTGGTTTAGGCATGATTCATTATGGTTGGTTTAGGCATGATTCATTATGGTTTATAATGAATGATACTATGGGAAATGTTGTATAATCTATGTATAGTGATGATATAAAGATGGTAGGTGTAACAAATGTATAAAATTGTAAACAACTTGTTATGTATGTGGCTTAGTTTCCAATTTTGTTAGAAAAGAGGAACTAAGTGAAATGTGGGGTAAATGGTGATTTAGGCATGGTTGATGAATTGTTTAGGGTAGAGAGTGGCCAAGCTAACCTCCAAGGGCCCCATGCCCTTAGAGTGCTACCTACATACTCCCAGTGAAAAGGGACCTCAGGCCGATGTAGTTCTCCCATAAGCTAGGGAAGAATATGAAAATGAGTTGGTAGGTTTGTGGGTATGTAGTGGGTTTAGTTTTAATAGGTGTGGGTAGATTATAGGTAAAATTTTATTGGTGAAGGCAATTATGGCGAAAAGGGAGGATTACCCCAAAGGTAATTTTCGAAGACCAAGTCCTGCATGAGGTAATCAAAATGTAAACAAAGATGGTTAAAAGATAAGAGGGGGGCAATAAAGCCACCTTATTGTGTAGGATCATACTAAGTAGATCATACCTTGAAGGGGGTGGTGAACACAAGACTCAAAAGGCATTGCATGATTAAATGTTCTAAGGTGAAAGTAGTCATAGGATCACCAAATGTCGAAATTCCAAGATGTCCCTTGAGGAAATTTAAGAAATGAGAGTGGAAATGGTAAGGTGGGTGAAAGGTAGTTAGTTGTATATGTTTGGAGTGACAAGTCTTTTGGGCAAGAGGTATGAGGTCACAATGGGTAAGTCCATGACTAAAAAGTGTTTTTGTTTTGATAGACTAATAGATGTGGGAAGTCTATATGGGATAAGTAATATGGTACTCCTTGAGGTCTTCGTGAAGTTGATTGATGCGAGAAGCTTCAGTTTCTCTCATATTTTTTTTGAAAGCTTCACATAGTTGTCCTTCGAGGGAGCAGTCTATTTATAGTAGTAATTTGGTTGAGAGGAAGATGTCCCTTTGAGGGAGTCATTTTTTTTATTAGAAGTTTGACTCAAGGAATTTGTTCCCATTGGAGGTCTTTGAAATCATGGACAAGACCAAGGTGAAGGATAGGACTCTTGTTTAAAAGGTGAGGTGGAATGACCATGGGACCTCATCTAAAGGTAGACAAAAAGCATCCTTGAGAATCATGTTATGTGCAGTGTTGTGGTACACATATTCAAGAGAAGATAACAAGTGACGGTTACTCACATGATTCTTGTTTAATCATTAGGGAGGTGTATGGAGTGGATAACACTCAAGGGATGAGCCTATAAAGAGACAAATGATGAGGTAGGAAAATGAGTCAACAATAGAATGGTCGAAGATGCAATGCATTAAGGGGCTCTAGTTTGGGTTTACCCTCAAGTGAGGATAGACGATAGGCACCCAATCCATAGGTATGAGTTATGATGTATGGTCCAAGCCAATTAGGAGTGAATTTCCCCATTTACTTTTTTCTACTTTGGTTATGTGTTGATTTTCTTTCAAGACAAGGTCACTGACCTGGAAGGTTTGTTCATGAACACATTTGTCATAAGCACGTTTGATACATTGTTGGTAAACTTGAAGGTGATTCAGAGCATTAAGACGACATTCATCTAATAACTCTAGTTATGTTAAGCAGTCCTGATGAAAGTCATCATCAGTAAGCATGTCATGGAGAGAAACACAGAGTGAGGGGATCTAGACTTCGAGAGGAAAAACAACCTTCGTATTGTAGACCAATGAAAAAGGTGTGGCTGCAGTGGAAGTGAGAATACTAGTGCGGTATGCCCATAGGGCAAAAGGAATGTGCATATGCCAATCCTTCCTAGTATCGTCAACCACTTTCATGAGAATTTTTTTGAGGGTTTTGTTAGTGGATTCAGCTTGGCTGTTGGTTTGTGGGTAATAAGGTGATGAGAAACTAAGTTGAATGCTGAAGGCATTGCAAATTTTTTGCAATGTTTTGTTTTTGAATTGTTTTCCATTTTCAGTGATGAGGCGATGAGGAGCACCAAAGTGACAAATGATGTGATGGTTAATGAACTCAAAAATTTTCTCAACTTTCATGGAGATGAGTGGTATGGCTTCCACCCATTTTGTGTAGTATTTAGTAGCAGTTATGATCCATTTATGGCATTGGGAAGAATGAGGATTGATTTCTCCGACAAGGTCCAAACCCCATTAAGAGAAGGGCCAAAGGTCACGAGTGACCTGTAAGGCATGACTAGATGTATGATGAAGGTTAGAGTGTTTTTGACATTCCACACAATGTTTGAAATAGTCACAACAATCATGGTTAAGGGTTAGCCAGTAATATCCTAGGTGAAAAATACGCTTAGTTACAGCAAGGCCACTAAACTGACCTCCACATATGCCATCATGAACCTCCTTAATGGCATAAGGAATTTTAGAACTTGTGAGGCATCGTAATAGAATACCATCAAAGTTGTGCTTATAGAGGAGCCCCCCTAGGATAACGAAATGGGATACCTTTTTAAGGAAGGCGTGTTGTCCATTACAGGTGAGATCAAGAGGTAAGATGGAGAGGGAAAGGTAGTCGAATTATTGTTTATACCAAAGGTCACTCGGGTCAAGGGTGTCATTTCCGATTGAGTAAACATTGTGAGGTAAATAAGAAGGTGAATTGAGGCATTGTATGGTGACGAATATTTTGGAATTGGCAAGGGAAGCAGGTATTTGGGAGGCTGAGCAGGCCATGGTATCTACAAATTTTTTGGTTGAACGTGGGATGGTTTGAAGGGTGTAATGATCAAAGGTGGTCAAAAGTATGTCTACATGATGCTTATACTTCTGAAGTATCTCATTATGAAATTACTACATACCATTGACTTGGTTTATGACCAATTGTGAATCACCAAAGATGTGGATTGATTTAACATCTAGGGCATAGGCGGCCTAGAGACCTAGTATGAGCACTTCGTACTCGGCAATGTTGTTGGTGCATTCAAAGTCTAGTTTGAAAGACAAAGGCATGGGTTATCCATCCAGAGGAATGAGGATGACACCAGCCCTAGCCCCACACTAACACTTGGAACCATCGAAGAACAATGTCATTTGGTAAGGGGGTTCGTCTAGGGAAAGGGTAGTAATCAACTCATCAAGAAAGTCAAAACTAGAGGGTTGGTCCCCGGCACTAGGTCTGTCAGCCAGTTGGTCAGTGATAGCCTAGCCCTTAATGGATTTTTGGTGAATGAATTCAAGGTCAAGATCAGCTAAAATCATAAGCCATTGCACAGCATGCTGATTTTGATAAGGTTTGGCGTAAATGAAGTGTAAAGGATCGGTGTTGGTCACAACATAGGTTCTGTGGTTGAGTAGGTAATGGTTGAGTTTTGTGGGAATAAAAACTAAGGCTAAGCAAAGCTTTTCTAGATGGTTGTATTGGGTTTCATAGTCCAAAAGAGTACAAATTATGTAATAAACCACCTGCTCCCTGTGTTGTTCATTGAGATGAGCAAGCATGGCCCCCCAAGAAGTGATCAGTAGCTGATATGAATAGGTAAAAATTTTGATTGTCTTTAGGTGGAATGAGTACGGGTGGTTGGAGAAGGTATTGTTTTAGGGCCTCAAAAGCTTTGTGACAGTTATCATCCCATTTAAAGGAGACATCCTTCCTAAGCAAATGTGAAATGGTTGACACCAATCAGATAATTGTGAAATGAAATGGTGAATGGACTGCAATTTACCTTGTAGGTTATGGAGTAGTTTAAGGTTAGTGGGTGGAGGCATTTCTAGAATGGCCTTGACTTTGGCAAGGTCAACTTTTATACCATAGAGGGAAATAATAAATCCCAAGAGTTTTCCTGAGAGAACCGCGAAGACACACTTTTTAGGTTGAAGGCAGATGTAATATTTAATGAGGTAATCAAAGATGGTTTCGAGGATGGAGAGGTGCTCAGTGTGATGTTTAGATTTGGCCAAGAGATCATCCACATAATCTTACAATATGTAATGCATGATATCATGGAAGATATAAGTCATAGCATGTTAATATGTAGCACCTGCATTTTTAAGGTTAAAAGGCATGACTTGATAGTAAAAGGTTCCCCAAGGGGTAATGAATGCGGTCTTGTGTTGATCTTCCGAGGCAAGTAAAATTTGGTTATAGCATGAGAAGCCATCCATGAGTGAGAGCATCTTGTGACCAGCAGTGAGGTCAATTAGTTGATCAATACTAGACAAGAGAAAGTCATCTTTCAAGTAGGTGAGGTTGAGGTCACAGAATTACATGCAAATGTGGAGTCCCCCTGTTGCTTTAGTAACAAGGAAAATGTTAGAAATCCAACGAGGATAATCAATGGGTAAGATGAAGGACATGGAAAGAAGGTGCTAAAGTTCTTCTTTGAGGAAAATTCCTCAGCTTTTGTTTGATAGGTTTGGCATCAAGAACGATTACGATATTGTGGACCAATATGGTGGGGTCAATACTGGGCATGTCTTTGTAGGACCAAGCAAAAGCATGGTTATGATCTTGGAGAAAAGAAATGATGGCTTCCTGTTTAGCAAAATCTAGAGATTATCTGATCTTTAGGATGTGCAGGTCATCCTGAGTATGAATGTTGATCTTGATAGTCGATTCATTCAACATGGTTTGTGTCTCAAAGGGTAACGATAGATGAATATGTGATTCTTCTACACCAAGGTAGGTGAGTATGGATTCATCATCCTGACATTGAATGATGTTAATGGTAGGTGTGTCATCATCAATCATCTCAGGATACAAGAATGGGTGAGTGGAAGGGGCCTCTCCTTCACGTTGATAAGTCAAAGGCCCTAAGAAAATGGTGTTTATGAAAAAAAAGTTTAGGAGCGATAGATTCAAGATCCATCAACTCCGTCAGTGATGGTGGTGATGAAGGTAGAGAGGGGCTAGGGTTTACAATGAGTTAAATATGGGCCTGTTTGGTAGGAGGTTCAGGGAAGCTAATACCACTACGGTCATTATGTTTGCAAGTGGAACATGGAATAATGGTATGGCAGCCTTGATCGTAAAAGCCAAAACCAAAACCATTCCATCCATAGCGATGCAGGAAGGTGTGGGTGAAATGGTGATTGGTAAGTGATTGGAAGTCATTAGAAAATGGGTGGGGTTATGATGGTGTTTCAGGTGTGTAAGTGGTAGTATCAAGTCCCCCATAGGCGATACTAGTATGAAGATGAGGAGGACCATAAAGGAGACATTCTCCTATATGGTGATCATAGCAAGGGTGTTGGTGAAGGCTTCCATACTCATGTGGAGTAAGGAATGTGTTGACACTATACAAACGGTACTCCCCCAGAGTGAGGCATTGAAAAACACCTTCCAAGGGATCAGTGGTTGGTATGTAGGTAGTTGGCATGGATGATGTTTCATAGATCGATGCGGAGGTGGAGTTAATAGATTGGGAAGCTAATGGGTCAGTCATGGAGGTTATAGAAGTGGTAGGAATAGAGGAGGTATGTGTGGTGAAAGCAGTGGCTATACTTGTAGGTGGAGGTGTAGGTGAAGCAGTATTGGTTGCAGAGGTAGATGGCTTGAAATGTATGAGCACATCATTGGGTCGTTATAGCATGTTGCATTTTTTGAATGGTGATGGGTCAGTTGGAATGATATAAGTGTGTCCTTCATGTTCAAACTTTACACAACAATGCAAAGTGGAAGGAACGTAACCCATGACACGGATCTAGGGTCTACCAAGCAAATAAGTTATATTGGAATTCCCCCTCCAAAACATAAAACAATTTTGGAATAGTGCAGAGGCCCACACGAACATGAAGGATGACAGTGCCTAGTGTGGAGGTGATAGATTCGTTAAATGAATGCAACATGACTGGATGTTTGTGCATGTAATTGTCAGGTATGTGCATTTGAGAAAATGCATAGGATGAAATGATGTTAATGCTAGCACCTCCATCAATCATCACACGGTGTACCTGTATGTCATCAATGTGGAAAAAGATGAAGAGGGTTGGGTCTGAGTCATCTTTTTGGTGTGGCACGATCTCCTCCTCTGAGAAGCTGAGGGAGGCCACTTGCTGAACAAGGTGAGGTGAAGATAAAGGTGGTAATTTAGTGAGAGAGGCTACATAATGGGCTGTGATGATGGAGGCTACGGGTGTAGTGTCATTGGGTAAAACCTCAATAGATTAAAGAACCTCCATGAGATCTTGACGATGGGATTCTAAGGTTTGGATGAGGTCGTATAAGGACATTTTTAGGGGAGATTGGTGTAGTTGTTTGAGCATGGTGTGATGTGTGACAGCATTAGAAATGGGGTATGTGGGGCCACGGATAGTTATCTTAGGTATGGATGTAGATGGTATGTTGGGTATAGGATTGGTTGGTGGGTCAGCTACCTTTTCTTTTCCCTTCTACACACATGTAGTGACATGTACCATGTTGATTTGAGGGAAGTTGGCAAATGGAGAAGGTTTAGGGTATGTGGTATAATGACATGAAGGGAAAAAACCTACTGGAGGAGAAAATCCTTATGAGGCTAGTTGGGCGTAACGACATTTGGGTGGTGGCGTGGCAAGTTCTCTGATGTGAACCATGTTAATTTCAAATTTTTTGTGTGTCTCTAGGACCTGTGAGGGTAGAGGTTGTGGTTGTTGAGTGGGTAGTGTGGGAATGGGTGTTGGTGAACCAGGATCCTCATCAAGAAAGTTGTCATCGTCAAAGTTGGTTTCTAGTGGACATAATTGGATAAGGACAGTTTTCAAGGCCTTACAATTCTCCACATCACGCCCTGGCACATGATGGTATGTGTAAATTTTAGTATCATTAAACCCTTTAGGCTTGGGTTTGAGGGGCTTGTAAGGTCGGAGTGGCAGTAATGTGATAGCATAAGTCTCTAGGAGGTTGGTTAAAACTTTTCCATAGGACCCTACTAGTGGATCACAATGAGAAGTGAATCTGGTTTTGGGTGTAGGTGTGGTTGGTTGTCAGGGAATTGTTTTTGGAAGAGTAGGGACGGGTCGAGATATAGGTTTAGGTGCCAGTGTGGTTTGAGGTATCAATCGGGTTCATTTGGGTAGGGGTACAGTAGATGGATGGGTCAGATGGTGTGGGGTTGTTTTGACTACCTTGTTGTGGGGTAGTGGGGTTTTGGTTCTGGGTTGCACCTTCTTGGGTAAAGGTGATGTGGGTGTATGAGGTCTAGAACTAAAAGCGGATGGAGGAAGAGGGTGAGTTACCCATGGGGATAATGGGGGTTCTATGAAGGTAGATGACATAGGTCGTGCTTGGGGTGTGAGGGACAATGACTGAAGTGTAGTGGGTAGTGAAGCGATAGATAAAGGTATTGGAGGTATTGGTGGTAAAGAGATTACACATGCGGGTATGAATCGTGTTGTGTGCCTGGGTAGGTTAGAGGTTTGTGAGGAAGGAATGGGTTGTTGTGTTATTGGTTTATGGATGGATGAAGGGTGCTTGACCATGTTGGGAAGCTAAGGTTTTAAGGGAGATGGGACAAGCGCGGGTGTGATTGGTGTAGTCAAGGTATGAGGCCGATAAGTTTGTTTATTTAGTTTGGGTGTCAGGGTAGGTGTGGTATTGACATTAGAGGATGTAGCTAAATCCAGTTTAATAGGTGGATGAGTAAAGCTTGTGGTCAGGGTGACCCCTAAAGTGGTAATAGGTTTAGTGGAGGTAAATGTTGTGGGTATGGGTTTGGGTTTAGGTATAGGTTGGGTTATAGGTAAGGGTGTGGTGTGAGTGCTAATGGGTATCATGGAAGGGGTTGCGACAACAGTAGTTGTATTTGGTTTGATGGGTCAAAATTTGTTTGGGTAGATAGTGGAGTTATCAGCAAGGGATCTCTGCATTTGTGTTGAGACAAGGAGTAATATGTGCCCCCATAATAAATCCCTATCCACATAATCCAAGTGATTGGCCAAATATGAGAATGGCACGTTTGTGGGTGGAGTTGGTGAAGACATAATGGGAATTCTTATAAAATGCATCTTAGAGATGGGGAATTGTCCAACTTCAGCTTTTTTGGGTAAGAGAGCTGAAAGTAGGTCTATTTGATGTTGGGTAGCTGATGGAGAATGCTCACTAAGAGGCAAAGGTATCTCCACCGGGTCTATGATGGGTGGAAGAGATGATGGGACTTCCTCAATAAGTGGAGGAATGGATAGGTGCTCCTCTATGGGTGAAGGAGGTAATGGGTGCTCCACTGTGGGTGGAGGAGGTAATGAGTGCCCCTCTATGGGTGGAGGAGGTATAATATGTAAAGGTTCGATAAGTGGAGAAGGTAGGGGTGAGATGGTCTCAATGTTAGCAAAAGACTCCTCTGTAGGTGATGTAAGAGATGAAGGGTGTTCTTCTATTGGTGAAGGAATAGTGACGGTTGGTTCCAATGTGGAAGGAGGATTTTGGGCTAGGATTTCCTCTATGGAAGGGATGTGAGGTAATTGAGATGCGACAAGTACCTCATTAAAGATTGTGTGAACCTCATGGGTATGGGTATCGTGAGTGGATTTCTCACCAGTTTGATTGGATGAAGGGGCATGATTAGGAAATGGTTCTTAAATATTTATAGATTTTGGTTGGGGCGGAATTGGGATTATCCATAGTCAACTCACCTTTCTCGAGCATTTCTTGTACAATATTCTTAAAAATGATACAGTTGCCGTCACTATGACCTTTCAGTCAGTGATAGTTACAGAAATATTGTTCCTTATACCATGCGGGCATGGGGCGAGTAGGATCAAAACTAGTGTGTGTTTTTATGGGTGGAAGGGTGATGGCACCAGCTTTGATCAGCTTTTCTAAAAAGGAAGAGTAAGTTTCCTCAATTGGGGTATATTTTCACCGCTCTTGTCTAAATCGAAAAGCCTGTACGGGTGATAGATTAGATGAGGGTGTAGCCTGATTGGATAGATGAGCTGGGCCAACCTTGAGTACCAATGAGTTAGCAGTACCTTTAGCCTTCAAGTAATTGGTTGGAGGTTTCGAAGAAGAGGAGGTTTCATTCAACTTGAATGCCGAATTATTATTTCATAATTGGATTTTCTTCTCTTCGATAGCCCGAACTTCTAAATTTTATACCATAGTGAATGCCTCATCAAATGTTCAAAAAGTTTGGACCTACAAGGTTAGGGAGATATGTCTGGCACAAGCTCAGGTAAAGAACTTGATGATTTCAATTTGTGGAAATTAAAAGGTAAGTTAATTGATTAGGTTACGCCAATGAGCGACAAAATCTACGATAGATTCATCCTCGTACTAACGTGTGGAATATAGATCAGTCATGGTGACTTTCTTAGCAATATTGATAGAAAAATGATCCAAAAAATCTTGGGCTACCTGATTGAATGAAAATACGGAGTGTTTGGGTAACCCACTATACCAGTCTAATGCAGGTCCAATGAGGGACATCGGAAAAGTTCTCAAAAGTAAGGCATCATCATGAGAAATAAAATAACACCCATGTTTGAACGAGTGCAAATGTTTTTGTGGGTATTCCTTACTATTGAAGTGGTTGAATTTAGGCATTTCCCAATGCACATGGTATGAACAGATGGGGATGTATGGGTGAATAGGCTTGTTACAAATCTCATGATAAGTGAGAGTGTTATGGGAGCCAGAAACTGATGCCTCCAGTGTTTGCATCTTTTCCATCATCAATTTAATTAGATCATTGGTGGGTTGTGAGGATTGGATGTCTCCTATAATGTGAGGAGGTTGGTTTGGGTATATAATGGGTGTGGCATTCCAGTGTATGGGGCTACCATGTAAGGTGGTGGAGAAGAAGGTAATGAAATAGGGGGTACATACCTAGAATGAATAATAGATGAAACATGTAGTTGTTAGTAGTATGTATATGGGGGAGAAAGGGTCATGGTAACCCCAGTGGTAATAGGTGCTAATGATTGTGGAATGGAAAGAATGACATTCTGAAATGGGGTAGAGGTCATCGATACTGGAGGTGGGAACGTAGCTATAGGTATGTGTGAGACATGAGGGATGGATGAGGTTGTGTTTGGGCTAGTCACCAAGGGTATGGTGGATGTAATGGGTGCTACAGAGGTAACAAACGCAACGGTCATAGCGGATATAGGACCTAATTGTGAAATGATTGGGGGTAAAGTGGAAGCGGGAAACATTAAACCAGATGGAGCTGATGTAGAAGTGGGTGCGAGAGTCGGGGGGATAGATACGGGCATGCCGTATATCAACTAACTTGAGGCATCTCGAGTGGATGAATGGGAGAGGTAAAACTGCAAGGCGGATGGATTTTGGTCAAGGAGCCATGCAAACTCCTCATCTCTAGTAGTAATATTAGTAGGCTGGATAGGATCCATGGTGATAAAATAGAAGGTTATGAAGGACTAGGTGGGAGAATCCGGCAACAGGTGTGGAACACAAGGGAATTCGCTTGTCTTCGGGTCAGTATCATGTGAACCAGTACTGATTAGGTGGGGTTGCTTCCTTGTAAATGGTATAGAGAACAACTGAAAAAGAATGGATGAAGTAACAAATGGTTGGTGGAATGTGAAACGGGCTAACCGATGCTAGTTAGGGAAAACCAACGTTGGTTAGGGGTAACCGCTATCGGTCATTGTAGAAAATAGGCAGTGAGTAATCAGTGAGGTAGAAAGAAAAATCCAAGCATGCCTAATCTGGGGATGTGTAAAATGTCAATGGGAAAAAATGATAGTGACAGAGACTGTGGAAAATGGAAAAAAAGTGAAGTAAGAATGTCCTTTTGAGTAGGTTAGCAAAATAACTTGGAACTGACGTCGGTTGGGTTTAAACGATGGCGGTCAGAGGTAATCGATGATGGTTACTGTGAAATTGAAACATTGATGAGAAAAAGTGGTTGTGAATTAGAATTTGATGTGGAATCAGACCTAAAATTATGGGAATGATGGTGATATGGCCCAGGCACACTCAAGTGAAGTCATAATACACCAACTATGATTAGGAGTGTGTGAGGAAAGACAAAAATAATGATCAAAAGCTCTCACCTCAAAATGTAAATCAAGCAAAACACTAAGAAGGAACATTCCTAGAGTACCTATTCTATTACGTTTTTTCATCTTATGATATTTGTGCATGGACTAGCTATTATGACCAGAACAATAGAATTTTTTTGGTGAGGAAGGCTTCATACGAAGAAATACTTCTAAAGGGTGAGGTTTCAGGAATGTTATGGTGGGGGTGGCTTCACTCTGAAGTATGAATCAATAGAGTAGCGAGATGGGTGCCCACTATGTTGTGATCGTGTGATCACGTACAACTTCTTCTAGGTAATTTGTTGTTTAAGAATGTATGTATTTGAATTTTTTGTGGTTTGGTAAGACTCAGAGAAAGAGAAAAGGATAGAAGTGCTTTTCTATGATTCCTTTGTCAACCATCAGCTGGTCATGACCTCTAGCATATATGTTTCCCTCATTTAATGTGAGCTAATGCAATAAAATCAGAATGGAATGCAATGATTTTAGAACCCAAATCGAAAATGTGAAATTGGATGACATAATAAGATGAAGAGGAAGAGGGATGCTCTTTCACTATAATGCAGAAAGAATGAAGAAATGATTCTTTTTAAATACACCAAAAGAAAAGTTTCCTTTAGAACAAATAGAAAGAAGAGGTGGGTTACCAAGGAAGAAAATTAGTGTGTATGCTTTTCAGAAGGGAAAAAAACACACAACTTTTTCTAGGAATGAATGAAATGCAAGGAACCCCGAATGGGTCCCACCAGGCGTGCCAAAATGTTTCACCTTTTTCTTAGATTGTTTCTTTGAATTGTTGATGAAATAGATAAGGTAACGGGTGTAGGAGGAATAACTGTTCAAATGTCAATTGATGGGTTGTTGTGCACGTATGACTTCTAGATCCATAGCTGATCGTGAGATCTTCCTTTTGGCTAGGAGGAACTACCTATAATGAAAGCAAGACCACCAGAAAGAATTAAACAATATGGGTAGTGAACTGCCTTGCGTGAGCTAGATCTAGGAAGTGTGATGCTTCCTAGATGGCTGTCAGTCCACTGTTTTAAACAAATTAATGTGGTAAAAAACGTAAATCCTATTTTTTATTTTAAAATGATTTAGGTATCTCAATTAAAAACACAATAAGAAAATAGATCTAATTTAACAGGCTAAGCTAGAATAGAATCTAAAGGTCAAATGATTGGTTTTGTGTTCTGCAGCTCTGATAAAGGTCTCAGGTAGATCACAGGTAAGTGAGGGTGAAGTAAAATTAGGTGGGTATGTCTCTGTGTAAGGTTGTGTAGGCAAACACAAAGACTGGCATCGGTCAGGGGTGACCGACTATGGTTAGATATAACTGGCACCAGTTACTGTGAGATTTGGGAATGCCACAGAATAGGGTTTTGGTCTCCTTTGTGATTGCACAAAGGATTTTGTTGGTAGGGACAAGGTATTGGGTGACTGGAATAGGTTTTTGCAAGGTATTGATGGGTCTATGGAGGTACAAAATGTTGGAGATGGTCAATAGGGAGAAAGATAAACAATGGATGATAAAATAATGATGAAATGAAATAACCAGGAAAGTATGACATTGTAATTACTTGGATTTCATTCCTGAATGTCTGTGTGTGAAGGATGGAGGTGTTGATGATGGGTTTAAAGGATACAAGTGATCACCAACTGAAGAAAAGCTTCTCCATTGGCTGCATGCACACTCGTCTTTGCTTGGATAGATGAGATCATGGCTGGGATGGCTGTGCAAGAGAAGATGCTCAATCTCCTTCCTTGGATGTGAGTTTTTGTTGGAATTGTCTCTCTGAAGATGCATTATCTCTCTGAGATTTCATTCTTTCTCATCAACCTTTCTTGTTTCTAACTTTCAAGCTCCAATTTCTAAATTTTTCAACCTTGAGAATAAGGTTGTTTTGGGTTAAAAGGGGTAACCGATGGCAGTCTGGCTTAACCGGCGACGGTTAGGGGTAACCAATGTCGGTCAAGGCAGGATTTCCTAGGTATACCAAACTTAGTGAGATCCTCCTGATTTCCTCGGATCTTGTGTTATTATCCCACGAATTAGACTTAGAGCTTGTTTGAGCATGCGGGAATGTGGTTAGAGGGAGTGTAGGCATTGATTTTTAGGGTTTGGGTAAGTCTTAGTTAGTTATTATAACTTGCTAAGAATAGGTCTTAGGGTGAGTTGGCTTGATGAGGTCTCCAGGTGAGGTGCATGTGTGGATATTATCTAAATTAAGATATTTAAATAGTAAATATGGTGCGTATAATGAATTAATTTAATTAGATTAATTGAATTAATATTAGTGATGTGAAGGGGGTCATGGCTAGGTTAATGTGATGAAGGGTGTTTATATGTCGAGGGACAAGGGGGGAGTGTGACCTAATTTTAGTGTCTACACTACCATAGAAATTTTTTAGGTTATAGAATTGGATTTATATTGTTTTGTAATCTATTCTATACCCTTGTGGTCAGGGAATATTATTTAGAATTTGTAATCCGACCTTATGACTTGAGATTCCTCCAAAGATTTGATTTCCTATGTGAATTTAGGGGCAATGTCTTCTTCCTATTTTTTGCTATGGCAGGGAATGTTTTTACTTATGGGGTTCATTCACTATCTGATCTATGGTTTTCATTATATCTTCACCCAAATATTGTAGTTCTTTACTTTTTTTGTGTTTCACTCGGAAATGCTTCGTTCCTTATAGAAACAGATAAGGTTAGGGTTAGGAGGAATACCTGTAGAATGTTGAGATGATGTGCGCGTACCGTAGAGAAAGATCAGGCTGACTGCGAAGAACTCCTTTTTGTCTTGGAAGGACTACCTGTAAATAAGAACACAAGACCACAAGATTTTGATTAGATAATAAATGAGGGAACTGCCTTGGGCCCAGGAAATATGAAACTTCCTTTCGAAGGTGGTCAGTTCCCCTGCCGATATGAGTTAACACAAAATACTGTAAAATATCAATTAAATTGCTTGGCTGAACTGGGTAGGGGAAAGGCTGTTTTCCTGGTTTTTGATCAAAGGAACCGATGCCGGTTACCTATAACCGATGGCGGTTCCTGATAACCGATACCAGTGGGTTCTAGGATCTTCTGGGCTGGTTGTGGAATTTGTAATGGCTGATTTTTGGACAGTATTAGGAAATGGGATGGTTAGAAGCTAAAGAATGATAGTTAGAGGCAATGGTACATTGGGTAATGGATTCAGAAACGGATTTGGGAAGATTGCAATTCCAAAAGCATAAGAAATGTTATAATGGAGGACATGCAAGATGTAACTTACTGGTTTTGATGAAGGTGCAAGTTGATCTCCTTGGCTGCCAACTCTTCTGGTTTCTTCACTCGTCTCTGCTTGGTCAAGTGAAATTCTGGACCCTGCTAATCGCTTTGGACTCTCCTTTTGATTCAAAAATCCTTCGACTGATCTGCAAAATGAAATTCTGATCCCTTGTTTTGGTTTGGGAAGCCCATTTACAGGGAACCGATGGCGGTTACGTAACCGACGGCGGTCGAGTAGGAACCGGCATCGGTAAGGAAAAAGTAGGCTATTTTTAGTAAAATAGCCCGCCTTCCCTATTTTTCTCCCGAGAGATCAGTTGCGGGCTTGGTCAAGTGGCTAGAAGGTCGGCTTTGGGTGCGAGTAAGGAGGCATTAGTTATGGATGTGAGTCTAGACCAAGTCACAGGTCTTAATTAGGTTAGTTTAGGGTTAGGGCTAGGTCATGATGAGGTGGCAAAGTGAGGTGGCGGGTAAGGTGATGTGGATTTATCAATTACAAGGTAATTAATAAATAATTGTGTAAAGTTTAGGTAATGAGGTTAGATTGCGAGATGAGATGCGGGTCACAAGGGGTCGTAAGACACAAATTTGGTGTCTACATTAGCCCCTTATTGTCGTGTAGCTTGTTTTGTAAAGCTGCACGGACAATAATATGAAGTGGTTACTCCTATTAAGGGTATAGGTAATCATCACGTAGGGAGAGGCCGTTTTCCAAGTAGATTCAGAGACTGCCATGGATAGCATACTGCAGGTTTTTGGGGATGCAGCCGCGCTTCTGACATATCATAGCGCGAGCATTGGATATGGTGACATGTACCGCGCACACAGACATGAGACACGGCTTGCCGTGTTGATGATGATAGGGGTCACCTGCTTCACCCTCCCAGATTCAGAGGGAGGCCGCTTCCCACGGGCATTGATGGGGGTGCTACTGGAGATGGTGGAGGAGCACACCTGTTTTGCATGGGCACCAGTGTATCTGGTGCAATTATACAGGGAGTTATGGGGCTATCGCCGGAGGAGGCGATTTGGTATTTGTTCTACATTTTTGTTGCACTGTTGGGCATACGAGCACATCGTATGCATCAGGCCGGTAGGGCTACCCCAACAGCCAGGGCCACAGGTCGTGTACCGATATGGATTTCAGAGGTGGTTGGGGGTCGTGGGCCAGCCACGAGTAGTTGTTGCAAGTCGGGATGTGGCCTACTATAGACATATGCTAGAGGGCCTTACCGCAGTAGACATTATATGGAGACCCTACAGAGGTCACCAGCCTGGCAGAGGAGCCCGCGTACAGCTGCGCCTGATCCAGTATACATTCTGGATAGTAGGACGGAGGCCGGGAGAGTACGAGCGGATACCCCTAGAGAGGGTACGCAGGTAGATGGGGCTGCGACAGGACGAGCCACCTCCCTTCCCTCAGTACAGGAGGGATGATGTAGAGGCCCCACTGCCAGCGCCACAGCCTTGGGATCCAAACTGGGTTGCAGAGAGGCCAGCAGATGATGGCGTAGATGATGCTGGGTGCACGGGGGCATACAGGGTTTGGTGGGCTGGGCAGAGAGCGGCCAGGGTAGCACAGCCCGCACAGCCAGACTTGGCAGCGGTGACGGCAGAGAGAGATCAGCTCCGGGGGCAGGTGCAGCTATTACAGGGACAGTTGGCTGCTGCACAGGCACAGATAGGGGTCCTACAGGGGCAGCTAGCCCAGGCTCAGGTACAGGCACAGGCAGCACCACCACCAGCAGCACAGCCACAGGTGCAGGTACAGGTACAGGCAGCCGTACCAGCAGTAGCACAGCCACAGCCCTAGATACCACCACGGCCACAGGTGCAGGTACAGGCACAGGCAGCACCTCCACCAGCACCACAGCCACAGGTGAAGGTACAGGCTCAGGGGATATTGGTGTTAGGTGCCAGGGGACCAGCCCCAGTTCCTTCAGTGGCGCGAGATCGTTATATGGAGGTTAGAGTAGAGGCCCGTTATTATCAGGATATTCTTGATAGTAGCGGAGTCGAGTATCAGGCGTATGCAGCGCATAGGGCAGAGACCTCGCACAGCCAGAGATCTCAGGGAGGGGCAGCTACAGCTGGCGTATCTGTGACGGGCAGGAGGCGAGAGGCACCACAGGGACCAGCGGGGAGAGGTGCCGAGGGCGGTGGGGAGAGCTGATAGATCCCCGACATGGTTTTGTATAGGGACATGGGCACCGGTCGGCGAACCGGTTGTATTGATAGAGGCCTGCGTGCCGACACTTATTGATTGTTTAGATTCATTTATTTATTATATACCGGCCTGCGAGCCGAGTACGGGTTGTATATTTGATACCGGCCTGCGAGCCGAGTATATTTTTGACATGAGAGACCGGCCTGCAAGCCGAGTCGAGATTTTTGGTAGGTATTGCGGCCTGCGTGCCGGCTTTGGTATATTATGAGATCACAGAGGCCCCGATGTAGGGCACATTGTATTTTTGAAAACTGGTATATATATATAGATGATGTTTTGATCCACATGCTGTGTTTAAAATGTGTTGAAATATGTGGTTAATGGTTGGTAATATATAGAATGTGTGATGAGTTTAATTGACATGTTGATAGATAGATGATGCTGATGTTTTTGTTTGTTTGTGCGTATATATGAATGTCAGGTTATGTGATAAATTGGTGGTTTTGTGACAGTGTGATATATGTAACTGATGAGTTGGAAAATGATGTTGATGAAATTGTAATGCTATGTGTGGTGGATGAACAAAATGTGGTAAATTGTGTTGTTTATGCAGGCAAAGAGGCAGGCGCGACAAAAATTTAGAGGAGAAATGAAGAAAAGAACCCTGTTTCAAAAAGGAAGGTGTGTAACCGATATCGGTTAGGGAACCGATATCGGTAGTCATAGACTGATATCGGTTAACTAACCGATACCAGTTATTTAGGTATGAGCTTTTCTAAAAATAGAAAAGCTAGGGTGGCAACTTAAGTTTTAATTTTAGAGCCATGCAAGAGGTTAAATACGCGAACGCGACGCTTTTTAACGACTGAGACAGGGATTTGCATGAGAGATTTGGGTGAGAAGGAGAAAAGAGACAAGGAAAGTAAATGTGATCCGAGGTTCAGAAGGCAGAAAGACAAAGTTGAAAAGGGTGGTGATCATGGCAGAACGAGGAGAAGCATCCAGCAGGTAAGGACAGGAGGGAAGACAAGGGCCACCTCAAGCTGCTGCAACCCAAGAGGTATCATTTTGTTTGTGATTTAACTACTGCATGTTTTGTGAATAAGATGGGGGAGAGTAGGTGGGTAGATATGAGAAAGAAAACATGATAACAAGGGTTGCAGGTGAGGTAAGTGTTACCGGGTAGGCAATCAGGGGTTTCAGGTATGTTTGCATGTATAAAAAGGAATAAACGAGCAAATTATTGTCGTAGGTGGTTGTTTTTAGGGAAGGTGTATATAATTGACAGTGACCGGTAGCGGTTAGGGAGAACCGGTATCGGTTACTCAACCGATATCGGTTATGTATAACCGGTACCGGTTACTGGAGAAATTTCCAGAATGTTTGAAAAAGACTCTAATGGATTGAATGGTTATTTGTCGTTTTGGCGTATGCAGGAAGAGACAGGGTTGAGGATGAATGATAGCGTGCCAGCGATGTTGTTGCGAATCCGAGCGGATGTAACACCAGCGGAATGGACATTGATAAATCATTTGGGGTTAAGTGGAATCCGTTATTATTCACGAATCGCACGTAACCATGGTATGTTACAGGCACTGATTGAAAGATGGAATCCTGAGACAAATACCTTCTATCTGCCAACAGGTGAAATGACAGTAACTTTGGAAGATGTGTTTCGGATTTTGAGACTCCCTATTACAGGAGAACCAGTTTATCAGGCACTACCTAGCGCGGCACGGGGAGCGATAACAGCAGTATTTGGTCCATATGCACGAGACTTAACACAGCGAGGTTTGTCATTCACATATGGGGTAATGTATGCAGCACACCCTGAGGAGACAAGGTTAGCAGTGATTTTATTGATGGCGGTAGGGTATTATGCGTTACCAAGGGCAGAAGGGGGAAGATTTCCAAAGGCATTGATGGGTGTTATTTGGGAGATGATAGAAAGGAATGTGACTTTTGCATGGGCACCTGCATATTTGGCAGAGCTATACAGGGGTTTATGGGCTTGTAGGCGAAATCACAGAACGACACTGGATAGTTCATACTTATTACACTGTTGGGCCTATGAGCACATTGTTTGTGTGCGACCAATAGGCCGATCCATCCAGGTAGGAGAGACCGGAGTACAGAGGCTGGGATTCCGACAATGGGTCTAGACAGAACAGGAGGTAAGATCTCAGGCCGTACCGGGTGACATTGAGTATTACAGGCAGGTATGGGAGAGGGTGACGGTTGCGGATATCTGTTGGAGGCCCTACGGGAACTATATGGTAACCGAGAACATAGCTGAGGAGTTGAGAGGTGTAGAATGATTGAGGTGGATCGCGGGGCACAGGCCAGGTGAATATGAGAGGATTCCGATAGATCGCGTGCGGCGACAATTTGGATTTGTGTAGGACATACCACAGGCTTATAGACCATATATGAGGATCGATGCTGAGGCAGCATTCTCACCACCCCGGCCAACACCTCCAGAAGGGCCCGAGGAGATAGCAGCCGATCGCAGGGTAATGGATGTAGGAATGACAGAGGCCTATAGATTATGGTGGGTAGCAGAACTGCGAGGTGTACGTGAGCGCCCTGACATAGCGGTGATCACAGCAGAGAGGGATCGTCTGCAGCGTTTGGTTCAGCAGCTCCAAACGTAGGTGAATGAGACCAGAGGATTGTTAGTGGTTGCGGAGTCACGGGCGGCGAGACTAGAGGCTGGAGTTCTCCATGCGAGAGGGCGTATTCATATGTTACAGGAGAGATTGGCAGATCAGTGGGCGTAGTACCAATAGCCGCGGTACCTTTGAGGACAGAGAGGTCCGGCGAGAGGGGTCGACGATCACGATCATCACCTAGTTCGGGATGAGTTGTGATGGTCTGAGTACATGTTAGCGAGGTATAAGAATAAATAAGGATGTCGACCTGCGTGTCGATGATAGAGAAGATGTATTTGTTTAACATCTAAATAAAACTGAATATGTATGTTGATTTGAGTTATGATAATAATAAGATTGTCGGTGTTTCGATTTGCGGTGTTTCGAAAAGGGATAAAGAGAAATGTGATTAAAATAAAAATACACAAAAATATTTATATTCACCACACAGGATAGGTTATGGTAGGGGATGGTCGAGCTAACCTTGGGAGATGCCATGTCTCCGAAGTGCTGCCTACATAGCCCATTGCACAAAGCAAGGAGGGGCCTCAGACCGATGTAGTTCTCCCTTAGGATCAGGGAGAGGCGAATTTAGGCAATTTTGGTATGGTTTAGGCAATTGGTCGTTTGGTAAAAAAAATTTGATGTTGGTAGGGTAATGTTGTTGGTGTAGGTATAGGTAAAGCAAAGGTTAGCATACCCAAGTAGTAGGGGATAGTGTCCTGATTAAGATCAACACACAATTCTAGATGCGAGGCAAAGCGGAAAGAGTGCTCCGTAGGTGAAAAGAGCTAAACAAACCACACAACGTAGAACGAGCCTGAAGCCCTAAGTGCCGTGCACAGACGAGAAGTCCATAGTTGAAAAGAGTTGTATGATCACAATATATCAGGTGTACGTTACGTCCCTTGAGTTGAAACAAATGGTGAGGTGATGTGGATGATATAGCGGAGGTACAAAGAACTTGTTATAACGAAAGAGAACCTACCCTAAATAGACAAGTCCATGACCCAAAAAGTTATTTTGAATGAGGCTTTTATTTTATTGAATGTAGACTGATCGATGCGGGAAGTCTACAAGGGATATTGATTGTTTTATTCTTGAGGTCTTCACGAAGCTGATCAATGCTAGAAGCTTCTGATAAAGGCTGACTGTGTATAGCTGTCCTTCGGGGGAGCAGTCTATTTATAGTAGCAGAGATGATTTTAGTGCATAGCTGTCCTTCAGGGGAGCAGTCTATTTATAGTAGCAGCAATGATTTTAGTGCATAGCTGTCCTTCAGGGGAGCAGTCTATTTATAGTAGCAGCAATAGTTTGGCATATAGCTGTTCTTCGAGGGAGCAGTCTATATTTAATTGTAGATGACTAGATGTTCTTTTGGCGTGAAACATCTAGTTTAGAAGGAAGTTTGACTCAAGAAAATCCCTTAAGAATGTGGCTTGTTTTAATACTTTGAAGTCATGGACTAGACTAAAAAAGGGGAAGGCATTATCAAGGGGAGGTGCAAAGTGATTTTGATTTTATGCGGAGATATAGAAAACAAAGTGTATGTAGCGGTAAATGAGCTCAAGGGACGAGCAGTAGGTAGATAAGAGGTGATATAACACTAGTTTCAACACTAGAATGGTCGAAGATGTAAGGCATTAAGGGGTTTAGGCTCAGGTTTACCATTAAGCAAAGCTAAACGATAAGTGCCTGATCCATAGGTGTGAGTGATTATATAAGGCCCAATCCAATTGGGAGCAAATTTTCCACGTTTTCTCTTTTCTAGTTTGGTGACATGTTGATTCTCTTTGAGGACAAGATCACCAACCTTAAAGGTACGCTCATGAAGTCGCTTATCATAAGCATGCTTGATGCGTTTTTGATAGATTTGAAGGTGATCGAGAGCTGTAAGACGTCGTTCGTCAAGAAGCTCCAATTGGGCTAACCGCTCTTGGCAGAAATCATCGTTGGTGAGAATATCCTGAAGAGATATTCTAAGGGAGGGTATTTGTATTTCGAGAGGTAAAACAGCCTCAGTACCATATACCAAAGAAAAAGGTGTGGCATTAGTGGAGGTACGAATGCTAGTACGATAAGCCCAAAGGGCAAAAGGAATGTGATCGTGCCAATTTCTTCCAGATTCATTGACGACTTTCATGAGGATTTTGGCTAGAGTTTTATTAGAAGATTCAGCCTGACCATTGGCCTGCGGATAGTAAGGTGATGAGAAGCTAAGTTTGATACCAAAGTTGTCACAAAGGTCTTGCAACAACTTTTTTTTGAAAGATTTACCATTATCGGTTATTAGGCGATGAGGAATACCAAAACGACAGATAATGTGATGGTTAATGAATTCGACAATTTTTTCTTTTTTGATTGAAATGAGTGGAATAGCCTCCACCCATTTTGTATAATATTCGGTCGCTGTGATTATCCAACGGTGACGTTGTGAAGAGGTCGGGTGAATCTCACCAATAAGGTCTAAACCCCATTGTGAGAAAGGCCAAAGATCACGAGCGACTTGTAGCGGGTGGCTAGGAGTATGTTGAAGATTGGCATGTTGTTGACACATGACACAGCGCTTAACATATTCGTAGCAGTCGTTATTGAGAGTAGGCCAATAATAACCAAGGCGAAGGATTCGTTTGGCCACGGCAAGGCCACTAAAATGTCCACCACAAATACCGTCATGGACCTGTTGGATGGTATGAGTGGCCTCCATGCTAGTTAGACAGCGAAGGAGGATACCATCAAAGCCACGTTTATAGAGGAATCCCCCCATGACAACATAACGCGAAACACTTTTAAGAAAAGCACGTTTGCCATTACTAGTAAGGTCAGGTGGGAGGGCAGAGATTGTAAGGTAGTCATGAAATTGGTGGTACCCAGGTATCCTATGAATTAGTAGACACAGTATTTATCATACAAACTACCTGGGTCGAATAGGATGGGGTAAAAATTTGTTGGACCACGATGAATAATTCAGAGTCAGTTGGCGCGGCGGGAATTTGCGAGGCTAGGCAAGCCATAGTATCCGCAAATTTGTTAGTGGAGCGGGGAATGGTTTGTATAGAATAGTGGGTAAATAAAGCTAGAAGTGATTCCATGTAGTGTTTGTATTTTTGAAGTTCCTCGTTTTTGCATTGGTAGACGCCCATAACTTGATTGACTACCAATTGAGAGTCGCCAAAAATGTTGATAGATTTGATACCCAAGTGTAATGCAACTTGGAGACCCAGAACAAGGGCCTCGTATTCCGCTGTATTATTAGTGCAAGGGAAATCAAGTCGGAATGAAAGAGGCATAGGTTTAGCATTGAGAGGAATGAGAACAACGCCGGCTCCTCCGCTGCACTGGCATTTAGATCCATCGAAGAAGAGGGTCATTAGGTACGACTCCTCTGTGAGGGAAAGAGTAGCGATGAGTTCGTCGGGAAATGTGAAATTGGTAAATTGTTCCCCCGGTACAGGAGCGTCTGCAAGTTGGTCTGCGATGGTTTGTCCTTTGACTGATTTTTGGTGGATAAACTCAAGATCGAGGTCGGCGAGAAGCATGAGCCATCTAGCAATGCATTGGTTGAGATGAGGTTTGGCGTACATGTAATGGATGGGGTCTGTATTGGTGATGACGAAAGTCTTGTGATTTAGAAGGTAGTGTTGGAGTTTGGTGGCAACGAATGATAGGGCAAGGCACAATTTTTCTACATGTGTGTACCTAGTCTCATAGTCCACCAAAGTACGACTTATATAATAAACGACTTGTTCGTGATTCTCAGAGTCACGATGTGAAAGCATGGCTCCTACAGCGTGGTCGGTGGCGGAAAGGTAAAGGTAGAAAGGGCGGTTGTCTTGGGGTGGAATAAGCACGGGTGGCTGTAAGAGATAAGATTTGAGAGCTTCGAAGGCTTGGTGACATTCTTCGCTCCATTGGAAAGCAATATCCTTTTTAAGGAGGTGATGGAAAGGTTGACACCGATCCGAGAGTTGGGAGATGAAACGTCTGATAGATTGGAGCTTACCTTGTAAACTACGCAATTGTTTGAGATTTTTGGGTGGGGGCATTTCTAGGATAGCTTTGACTTTCAATGGATCGACCTCAATGCCACGCAAAGAGACAATAAAGCCAAGAAGTTTTCCCGAAAGAACACCAAAAACACATTTCTTCGGTTGAAGGTGGACAGAATATTGTAACAGGCGATCAAAAATAATGGTTAAAACATCGAGATGTTCACTACGATGTTTAGACTTGCCGAGAAGATCGTCGACATAGTCTTCAAGGATAGTGTGCATAATGTCATGAAAAATGTAGGTCATAGCCCGCTGATAGGTAGCACCAGCATTCTTAAGGCCAAATGGCATGACACGATAACAAAAGGTTCCCCAAGGAGTTATGAAGGCAGTCTTGTGTTGATCGGCAGGGGGCAACCAAAATTTGGTTGTATCCTGAAAAGCCATCCATGAGAGAAAGCATTTCATGACCCGCAGTGAGATCAACAAGTTGATCAATACTTGGGAGGGGGAAGTCATCCTTAGGGCAAGCGAGGTTAAGATCCCGGAAATCCGTGCATATCCAAAGTCCCCCCCGTCGCTTTCGTGACAGGTACGATGTTGGAAATCCATTGAGGATAGTCAATAGGCAGAATGAAGGAAACAGAAAGGAGTCGTTGGAGTTCCTCTTTGACCAAGAGAGCAATGCGTGGATGCACTTTTCTCAATTTCTGTTTGACTGGTTTGGAATCGGGGTTTAGGGTGATGTTATGGACGGTAGTGGTAGGATCAATTCCTGGCATGTCAGCGTAAGACCATGCGAAAGCTTGGCTGCGAGCACGGAGAAAGGTGGTAAAGGCGGCTTGTTCTGATGTGTTAAGTGATTGTCCGATCTTCACTATGTGAGGATCTTCCTCTGTGTGGATGTTGATTTCTATAGTAGATTCGTTCAGCATGGTTTGAGTTTCAGATGGTAAGGCACGTTGAAGATAGGAGGTGTCTGCCCCAAGGTAAGTGAGGATGGAGTCGTCATCCTGGCACTCAACAACATTAATCGAAGGTGAATCTTCTTCGATCATGTCTGGATATAGAAGGGGAATGGAAGATGGGTCCCCATTATCGCGTTGATAAGTGAGAGGACCTATGAAGATGGCATTTATGAAAAAAAAAAGTTAGGAGGGATAGATTCAGGGTCCATCGATTCTTTGGGTGATGATGGCAAAGTGGGTGATGATGGTTCGGTAGGGGCAACGTCTTCTTCTTCCAGGATACAGCTGACAGGAGGTGTTTCTTGTGTAGGTGTTTCGGAAAAACTGAGACCACTGCGATCATTATGTTTGCGTGTGGTGATGGGGATGAGAGTATGTCGGCCTTGTTCGTAAAGGCCAAAACCAAAGCCTTTCCACGCACAGCGAGTCAAGAAGGTGAGGGCAAAGCGACGATTTTTCAGGTATTGAAAATCAGATTAGAAGGGAACCACACCAAGAGGAGGTTCAGGGGTAATGGAGGATGCGTCAACACCCCCATACGTTAGGTTAGTGCGACAATGGGGTGGTCCGTAAGATATTACCTCCCCCACGCGACGGTCGTAGGTGGGATGTGCATGTAATTGTCCGTACTCCTGCGGGGTAGGGAAAGAACTAACGTTATATAGGTGGTACTCCCCCCAGTGTGAGGTGATGAAAAACATCTACTAAGGGGTCGGAGGTTGGGATGTTAGCTGCGGGAAGAGAAGTGGTTTGTGCGACGGTAGTTTCATCAGTTGAAGGCGTAGGTGCAGTTGAGGTGGATGGTTGAGGTACATTTGAAGAGGATGGTTGGGTTGAATGTATGGGTGCCTTAATTGGTATAAGCACGTCATTTGGGCGATATAGCATATTGCAAGTTTTGAAGGGGGGAGGATCAGCTTTTACAGTGAAGGACTTCCCCTCGTACTCAAATTTTATGCATCGATGTAATGTTGAGGGAACGCATCCCATGGCTCAGATCCAAGGATGACCCAGCAATATATTATATTGGAATTCTCCTTCAAGGACATAGAAGAGTTCGGGTAAAGTACGTGGTCCTACGTGAATGTTGAGGATCACGGTGCCTAAGGTAGAAGTAATAGCATCATTGAATGATCGCAACATGATGGGGTTGGCACACATGCAACTAGAAGGGATGTTCATTTGTTGGAAGGCTTTTGAGGAGATGATGTTTAGGCTAGCGCCCCCGTCAATCATAACCCGACGTACTCGAATGTCTCGGACATAAGCAGAAATGAAAAGGGGCAGTGTCAGGGTCTTCTGCACCAAAGTCGATAATTTCATCTTCCGAGAAACTAACTGCAGTGGCTTGTTGTTTTGAGACAGAAGTGGTGGGGGAGATGGATTGTTTGGTGAGAGAGGAAATGTGATTGGGTGTTAGAATGGAGGCAACGGGCAGGGTTTCGTTGGGTAAAACCTCTATCCCTTGAAGGATCTCAACGAGAGCTTTTCGATGAGATTCAGAAGTCTGAATGAGATCATATAGTGTCATTTTTACGGGCGATTGATGAAGCTGTTTGATCATGGTTCGGTGGGCAACTCCATTAGAGATGGGATAGGCGGGTCCGCGAATAACCACTTTAGGTGGTGGTGTAATCAGGATGGTTGAAGGAGAAAGAGATGTCGTAGGTGTGTTTTCTTTCGCTTTCCCCATTGTTTTTTCTGATCCTCGAGTAGCGACACTAATCATATTAATCTCGTAGACCTGAGATGAGGAAGATGGTTGGGATAATTCATGGTCTTCAAGAGGTGGGGTTGTAATAATGATAGATCTTGGTGAGGCGGGGATAGATGATATAGTAGAGGGAATTGACGCTAGTGGTCTCTCCCTTCGTAAGTTGTCTTTCTTAATCTTTCTATCCGGGAGAGGTGACTGACGAAGGATGGTTTTTAGAGCTTTGCATTCCTCCACATCATGTCCTGGTGTGCGGTGATAAGCGTAGATTTTAGACTCATCGTAATCCATAGGCCGGGGCTTAGACGGGTCATAAGGTCTAAGTGGAGGTAGGGAGATGGTCGCATTCTCCACCAACATAGCAAGGATTTTGGCGTAAGATCCTTTGAGTGGGTCAAAATCGGAAGAGGATGAGGGTATTGATTGTGTGGGTTGTGGTAATGTTTGGGCGTGTTTAGTTCGTATGGGTGGTGGTTTAACCAAGGGGTGCTGACACATGTTTTTCACTAAACGTGGTTTCTTTGACACAGAAGTTACGTTCGGCTGGTTAGATGATGAGGCTACAGACGGCGTGGTAACGGGAAATAACCACGGAGAAAGGGGAGTGACAGAAAATAAATCTTTTGATGATGGGATTGGTTTAGGGTTGATAGGTGGACCGGATACGCGGGGTAACGATGTTGTTATCCCCTTTGATCGCTGTATAGGTGTAGAAGGTGTAGGTCGTTTTGAAGAAAACGAAGGAGGTATGATATATTGATGTAAGGTGGAGGGATGAGGTCCCAATATGGAAGGCGGGTGTGACGATGAGGGTTTTGATTGTGATAGAGGCACGGATTGCATTCGTCTCCTAGGTGGCGGGGCGGGTTTATTTTTGGATAAATCGAGTCGCTTAGGCAGGTGTGTTAGACTAGGCATTGGCAAGGTCCCAAGCGTAGGGGAAGATTTGGCTAAGTTAATAGAAGTGGAAGGGGCATTTGGTAGAGGTGAGGGGGGTGAAGGTGAGAACATGGGCATTTTAAGCTTTTGTAGGCACTTCGGGTATATGGTGGAGGCATCAGGATTGGTTGTTTGCATTTGAGTAGAATACGGCGTACTCAAACGTTCCCATAGGGCTCGTCTATCGTCTAGAGACTGACAGTCCTCTCGTGTGAATAGGAACTTTGGTATGGAAGAAAGGTGGGTTGTGATTCCAGTCCACTGTGGGAGTGATACAGGGGGTAGATGAGGCACTGTATCAATAGATGTTAAGAGGTCGATGGGTTGTTGAAAAGATTTAGGTGATGAGGGACTAATAGGCAGAAGGGCATGTTGGAGGGGGTCTGTCATGGCTAAAGAATTTAATGATGTCGGTGCGAGAGATTTCTCCTCTAAGGATGTCAAAAGGAGTGGCGTACCTTCCTCTTGTGCGGCAAGAGTGGTAGAAGGAGACGTCTGGGAAATGGATAGATTAGACAACATCCGCTCGCAATCTTGTAGGGATGTGGTGTAAGAAGACTCATTGATGGGAAGGGAAGCCTGGGCAGTTAACTCTTCTATGGGTAAAGGAACGATTTCGCTTTGGCTTGATGGTGGTAAAGGAGGTTCGGGCTCCTTTGTTAGTGAAGAGTCTAGATTCAAAATTTTCTCAATAGAGGCTTTTGGCTGGGTATCGAATACTGCATGGATCTCATGAACACTCTCCTCGGCTAAGATATCTGGTTGACGTTACTGCTGGACGAGTGATTCGGGAATGGCTTGTTGAAAATTTTCAAATTTCGGTTAGCAGGGGCGTTAGGATTATCGAGGGTTATATCCCCCAGCATCAACCATTTCCTGCACTATGTTTTTCAACATCTTGCAGTTTTCATGACTATGTCCTTTTACGCGGTGGAAGTTACAAAAGTCATTTTCTTTGTACCAGGAAGGTATGGCGCGGGTGGAGTCAAACCCAGAGTGAGGTTTAACAGGGGGCAAGGTGAATGGCCCAGCTTTGAGCAATTTCTCCAATATCACACCATAGGTTTCTCCCAAGGGAGTGTAGTTGATGGGCTCGGCTTTGTATTTATAGGTGGTTTTTGGTGGAGTATTGACGGTGGTTGGGATTTGACCATCACCGTGGGACAGCTCCTTTTGATTTAGAAGAGGTGGACGCGTGAGGAGTGGTGGTATTTGGTGTTTATTGGTAGAATCAGGAGTTCGGAAAGTGGAGTTTCTTGTTGCGCAACCGCAATTTCTCTTCCTCTAAGGCTCGAATTTCTAATTTCGAGCCATAGTAAAGGCCTCGTCGAATGTACGGAAAGTTTGAATTTGGAGGGTAGGGGAGATGTGCTTAGCGCAGGCCCGCGTAAAGAGTTCGATAAGTTCGGTTTGAGGCAAGGCATACGTAAGTTGGTTGATAAGGCCCCGCCATCGTCCAACGAAATCTGCGATAGATTCGTCTTCGAATTGTCGGATGGCATAGAGGTCAGTGATAGATACGGTCCGATAAGGGACATGGGGAGGTGCGGAAGGGTAGTAGTAAGCGAAAGTAAAAGTAACAAAGGGCGTCATCATGGGCAATCAAATAACAAGCATGTCTAAATGAACGCAAGTGTTGTTGAGGATCCTCTTTACTATTAAAACGAGTAAATTTCGGCAACTCCCATTGAGGAGGATATGAATGAAGGGGGACAGAAGGGTGAATGGGCTCCCGAAAAACTTGCTCGTATGTCAAGGCGCTACGACTTCCCGAAACAGAAGCCTCCAGGTTTTGCATTTTGTCCATCATTTGTTTAATGAAATCTGTGGTTAGATGAGATGATGGTGCGGTTGTGGTAAACAGAGGCAAGTTGGACCAAGGGCTTCCACTGGACAATGGTGGGGCTAAGTGTTGATAAGGTATGGAGGATGAGTATGTTGGAGCAACAGAATAGGGATGTCCCATATAAGGTGTTGAGGTTACTGGATACGTGTATGGGAATGAAAAGGTAGGCGGAGCTTGAGAAGGAAAGCTCGTGTGAATAGGTGGCAGAGAGTAAGTCATGAATGGAGTGGTCTGAAAGAGAGATGAGGTAGGGGCAGTTGGTGGTAACGATACATGGGGTCCAAGATTAACCAAAGGAAAGCTAATCGGGGTCGTATGAACCTCTGAAGCCGTCAGATTGGGAGACGGGGCTAGAGATGTAGGAAGTAAGGCAGTGTTATCAGGAGGAGTGGGAGCTAAATGAGCAGCTATACTTATAGGCATGCCAATAACGAGCTGACCATCAGGCGTACGGTTAGGGGCATGAGACAAATAGTATTGTACAACGCTGGGATTAGCATCCAGAAATTTGGCAAAGTCCTTGTCTCCTACAGGAATTTGGGGGATCTCACTGGTGTCCGTAGGGTTCCCTATAGAATGTGAAGGGGGTGATTTAGGCAAAGACACAGAGCAGGCATGTGAAACCATGGCGGCGGCTTGCTTCCAAGTGATGACAACCATGGACAAGAACACACAGGAAAGTTTCAATCTATCAAGAACAAAAACAACCTCAGAATGATGAATTTGGCAAGTTGCTGGTTTGTCAGGGGCTGATGAAGACAGTAACCGATATCGGTTTAATAACCGGTGTCGGTCAGAGAGTAAATGACGTCGGTCAGTTAACCGATGTCGGTGTCAAAAGTCTAGGATAAGAAGATATAAAAGGTTGCTAATTTGATTTTTAGCAACGTTGAGTATATTTATCAACTTATTGATCACAGAAGACAAAGTATGACAGAGAAAACAGAATTTGAAAACAAGCAAGATGCACACGCAAATCCAGAGACTAATCCTAGGGTTAATTTTAGTTATCGTGGGCTTATGCCTTTAGACGTAAGATGATGTCAGAATCCTAAACAACAAGACCTAGGGGAGATGTCAAGTTTGTTTTGGCTTATAAGGTTACCTCAATCGGGCGGAGGAATACCGCGGAAAAGGGGGGATGTTTGAGCTGTTGTGTTAATTGTGAAGTGATTCGGTATGTGTTGTGCAGTGAAACTAGGGTTAATTTCCTGTCAATACCGTGGATATCACCCCCACGTGTATGACCTGTTACTTAATCTATGTTCACTAGAATTAAAGAACAACAAGCAGGAATGCAATGCATGTGTTTTAAACCCAAATCGAAAATTATGTTCGATGAAGCAAGAGAGATGACTTTCACTAATGCGAAACTAGAAAAGCAAGACAAATTCTTTACGAAATATATAACAAAATCAGCAACAACAAGTATGCTTCCTAAAATGAAAATAAGCAAGAGAAACAGAAACCCAAGATGGGTCCCACCGGGCGTGCCAAAATGTTTCACTCGGAATGACTCGTTCCTATAGAAACAGATAAGAGTTAGGTGCTAGGAGGAATACCTGTAGAATGTCAAGATGGTGTGCGCGTACCATAGAGAAAGATCAGGCTGACTGCGAAGAACTCCTTTTTTTCTTGGAAGGACTACCTGCAAATAAGAACACAAGACCACAAGATTTTAATTAGACAATAAATGAGGGAACTGCCTTGGGCCCAGGAAATATAAAACTTCCTTTCGAAGGTGGTCAGTTCCCCTGCTAATATGAATTAACACAAAAGACTGCAAAACATCAATTAGATTACTTGGTTGAAACTAGTAGGAGAAGGCTGTTTTCTGGTTATAGTCAGGGTAACCGATACCGGTTTCTGGTAACCGCCATCGGTTGGGTCTAGGACCCATAGGTTGAACTGGGTAGGGGAAAGGCTGGTTTTTTGGTTTTGATCAGAGGAACCGATGGCGGTTACTGATAGCCGATTGCGGTTACTGATAACCGATACCAGTGGGTTCTAGGATCTTCTTAGTAGCTATGGTATTTTGTAAGGCTGGTTTATGGATGATATTAGGAAACGAGATGATTAGAAGCAAAAGAATAACAGTTAGATGCAATGACACGTTGGGTAGTAGATTCAGAGATGGATTTAGGAGGACTGAAATTCACAGAGCATAAGAAATGTTATAACAGAGGACATGCAAGATGTGACTTACTAGTTTTGACAAAGATGCAAGTTGATCTCCTTTGTTGTAAACACTTCTGGTATTTCCACTCGTCTCCGCTTGGTTAAGTGAAGATCTGGACTCTGTTCCTCGCTCCCAATAATCTCTGTTGATCCAGAAATCCTTCGACTGATCTCTCAAAAATGAAATTCCGATCCGTTGTTTTGGTTTGGGGAGCCCATTTACAGGGGACCGATGGCGGTTACGTAACCAACGGCGGTCGAGTAGGAACCGGCATCGGTAAGGAAAAAGTAGGCTATTTTTAGTAAAATAGCCCACCTTCCCTGCTTTTCTCCCGAGAGATCAGTTGCGGGCTTGGTCAAGTGGCTAGAAGGTCGGCTTTGGGTGCGAGTAAGGAGGCATTAGTTATGGATGTGAGTCTAGACCAAGTCATGAGTCTTAATTAGGTTAGTTTAGGGTTAGGGCTAGGTCATGATGAGGTGGCAAAGTGAGGTGGCGGGTAAGGTGATGTGGATTTATCAATTATAAGGTAATTAATAAATAATTGTGTAAGGTTTAGGTGATGAGGTTAGATTGCGAGATGAGATGCGGGTCACAAGGGGTCGTAAGACACAAATTTGGTGTCTACATCCATCATCAAATTTCTTTCTCCATTGTGCAAAGTAATCTACCCATTTTTTTAATTTTAGGAAATAACTGTAGGTAATATTCCTTCAGGTATCATTAGTCTATTGTAAAATCTCTTACTATAGCGTAGACAAGTTATTTTAGCTTTGTTTTGGTAGACTACTAGAATTAGCAGTAATCACTAGTGATTGCCTCAATTGTCAATGATTCCCTTGAATCACTAGCAATTCACTTGAATCGTAAGGGATTCCTGTGTTGTTTTTGATTTTTTACATTTTCTATCTAGTCTATTTTAAATCTCTTGTTACTTCTTGTTATTTACTAATCTTATATCTAGAATGTTTCCTTCAGATGGAACTGTTATCCAAAATTCACCCCTAGGGTAATTTTGATAACATGCATTAAATTCTCAAGTCCCAGGAAAATAGATTGATTCAAGGCAAAAATCATGATTCTAGGGTCCCCTCAGATTTTTTCTAACTCCCCTGTCCAAGAAGAAAAGAGCAAGTTCTGAGAAAAGGTGAAAAAGTTGCAGAAAAAAAGCTTGGGCCAGAAAAAATCATGAAAAATGGCTAAGTCCTAGTCCTCGCAATAGTTGGGACATGAGGGACATCTGGGCGCGAATCGGCCGAAAGGCCGCTAGGCAGTCTGCAGAGCAAAGGGACATCCAGGCCGTGAGGACGCGTGGGATGTGGAAAGCCAGTTCAGCTAGAGGAGAAGAAAATCGAATAACTACTGAGTGGTATAATTGGGACAATTGGGCCATGAGGACGTGAACCACCTGGATCGGCCGAAAAGGAGAACTTTCGCACTGGGATAGTTACGACAAAGGGATGCATGGGATGCGGATAGCCGAAGGAGCCGAAAGCCAATCAAATTACGCCATGTGTCATCGGTAGATAAGGGACAAGGAAGCCCATTTCAGGAAGATGGGAGGAATTTGTCCCAAGCAGTTTGGGATAGCTGGGCCGTGAGGATGCAAGAGACGTGAAAAGCTGGCAGACCCGGAGACCAATCAAATCACGCCACATGTCACAAGAGGGAAACGTCCAAAAGTTCAAAGGGTGAGATTTCAAGTGTTGGCCCAAGCATATAGGAATTAGACACATGTCCAATGGAACAAGCTCAGGGAGGAATTGGAAAATTTGGCCAAGTTTCGGCCAAAAAGCTAAAAAGTAAAGGAAGACCCCGCGCTCCTGTCCTCCAATCAATGCATGGCACATGTCCTCAGTGGCAGGGGCGCGGGGGAAAAGTAAAAATGTTCCAAAATCATCAAAGATGTCAAAATTCAAGCGAAAACCCATGGGTAAGTGAAAGGAGAGATAATTACGCCTCCAATCAGCGCTTAACACGTGTCATCCAGGTGGCAGAGCGCGGGAAAAGTTTTCAAAACTCATTTTTGCCTGTTTTGTGCCCTAAATCTTTAGATCACCATATATTTTGATCCAGAGCTCAGATTTGCACGTTCTTTATATCAACGGAAAGCTTATGAAATTCTCTACATGATTCTAGGGATAATCTTGAATTTTGGTGTAGTCTGGAGAGATAAAGTTAAGAAACAGCTCTGACGTGTGTTCATGGCCAGAAGTGACATTTCAGCGACCAAATTTAACACAGAATGGGTTGTATTCTCCTGTAATTCGGTCAAAATTGATAGGGTATGGATTTGTAAGGTATCCCATGCCATTTTAATGCATCTGTAGTCAAGGAGGAATGGGCTCTCACGTTTTTTGTATGTTTCTGTCTCCTGGGCTCGACCCATGCAATGTAAAATCCAGATTTGGCTCAGAACCAGGGTGGACATTTTTTGGACATAGCAACTTCTTCTTTTCACCTCCAACAAGTGATTGTTTGAAGAATCAGACCTCTCCAAAGACTGTAACAGTTTTTACCTCTCTGAGGTTGTAATGCATGGTTTTGACACTGAAATGATAATGCAAGCTTTGTGAATGGTTTCAGTCCTTTGTTTGTGTTATTTGCTTCATTTTAGATCCTAAATTATATCTTATCAGCCTGTGTATGTTTTTTGTTGCAATCTTTGGTCTGTGTCTATTTGTATGATAGAAATGTTTCACCACTCCTTTTGGTGCATCACCACCTTTAGTTAGTTTCAATTTTTGCATTTCTATCCCTGTCTCCTTGCAGTTTAGAGTAGGATTAGGATCTGAACCTCTGTAGTTGTGCAATCATTAGATCTAAATCAGAGGAGTTTTTGGAACCAGCCTCTAATCTAGAGATTCCTCTCTAAGTTTCACAAGTCCCCACACTTGGAGAGAGGTTTCTATGTTGTGCAATCACACTGGACGCTAGAGTGATCAACCTAGAAGCCTTATCTGCATCCACGGATGCTGTGAGTCTACAACAATAGTTTTGGCATGCCCGGTGAGAGACTAGAGGTCTCATTTTTATTGCAGCAAGGTTGATGTGCGTCTGCTGCAATTTTCTTGCTTAAAAAGAGCTATTATTTGCATATCTGGCGACTCCAAGGGGAAGAATCGATTGGTTTCAAGTGCAGGCCTGAAAACTCATGAGAAGGATCACCACAAGGTCAAGAGTTGGAGAAGAATAAGTGTTGTTTGAATACCTACAATTATCTTCAAGAAGAAGGAAAAGAGGAAGAAGGATTGAAAGGTCTCCATCTCCACTAAACAGAACTCTCTCAACTCGTCCACCGGGTAGGCCTTTCATTCAGTCAACAAGGGTTTTAAGACCAATCAGAATGGCTCAAAACAATCCCTACGTCAACTTCACAAGCAGCAGCCCACTTGCCCTCAATGCACAACATCCAATCCCTATTGCAGCCTTGAAGAACATTCCCTAATTCACTAGAGAAAATCAGACTACTCCAGGTGATCATGTTAAAGATATTGCTAACCTTTGTGCAATCCATGAAGTCAATGAAATGTAAGTGGGTGTCAAGTTGCTGGCATCTTCATTTAAGGGTAAAGTATTGTAATGGTTTAGGAGCCTTGGAGCTAGTTCTATCACAAACTGGAATCAGCTATGTATTGCACTTCATGAGTAGTTTGGAGAGAAGGGAGACACCTTGTCTCTTTTGGAGCAGCTGACAACCATCAAGAGAGCTCCCAATGAGCAGCTGATCGACTTCAACTTTAGATTTCAGAGGACTTGGGAGAGGATCCCAGTGGCAGTCAGGCCAACAACAGAAGGTGCTTTTCTCTACTATCTCAAAGCTTTAAATTCTGATATTTCTATGTCGATTCAGTCCATGGGGGGAATAACTATCCCTATGGATTATAGCATTGCCATTAGGGCTGAAAATTGTTTGATCCAAGATGGCAAACTTGCCCCTAGACCTCACATGCCATTGTTTCCAAGATTAGAGAATCCAAACACCCATCAAGCACCTAATCTGGCCCCTTCTCCCACTCCTAGAAATCAGAGTTCAAATGAAGCTTCCACTTCATCTCCGAGTGGCCCAAATGGGCTTCAAGAGGTCATGAAGCAATTGCAAAACCTAGGCAACGAGCTGGTTACTCTCAAGAGGCAGCAAGCCCAAGGTTTCAGACCTTCTTATCAACCCCAGGCTCAGCCTAATAGGTAGCCTTACCAACCACAAAGACCACCTAACCCAGCTGTAAATATAAATCTAATAAGGACTCCTGCCAATGGACCATTTCAGCCATATAATCCAAATGGCATATCTACCTCTAAGGCATTGGTGCCCACACAAAACAACATTGCTCAGGAATATGATTGGTGTTTTCCATGCAATGAGCCTCATAACCAATCCATGTGCTTCAATGGTGCTTTGAACCAAGAATTAATGGTGACAACTGCTGGTGCTGAGGGTGAGGGCAGTCAGGGAAACAGTCAACAACAAGAAACATTCCAACAGCAATCAGCCCCAAATAACACCACATTGGTGAACTGGCAAGCAGAAGATTTCTGTGGCATGAATCAAGTAGTTTCTCAAGGTGTTGCAGCCAACACAAGGTCAAAAAGGAGGAATTTGGGTGAAGAACAGCTATTAGCCCCAGCCAATCCACAACCTCCCATGGTTCCACAAGTGGTTGACAAGTAGAATCCAATTTCAAATGCACAAGGGCAGCCAAGAATAGCTCCTAGACCAGCTCAAATACCAGCTGTTTCTTCCCGCATGCAAGGAGTGAATGTGCAAACCAAGGGACAGCAAAAGGATACTTCATCCCCGTTCAGTATCATTGATCAGATGAAGAAGACAAACGTCAACATATCAATGTGGGAATCCCTATCTATCCCAGGCCAAAGATATCTTCTACAAGATGCCATGAAAGACTGGCCAACTTTGAATCAGCTAATTCAGATGCAAGACAAAGTGCTTACAAATGCTGCCCAGCCTGAGGGAAATCATGGAGGACAGCAAGGTAAGATGTTGAAGCCCCCTCCTTTCTATGTTTTATTAATCATTGGAAATCAGCTAGTGCACAATTGCATGATTGATTCTAGAGAAAGTTGTTCTGTAATGCCTAAACAAATAGCTGATCAGCTAGGGCTTCAGTATGAAACAACATCCAAAGGGGTAGTGCAGCTAGATGGGACAACAATAGCAACAGTTGGAGTGATTAGAAACTTGAGTCTTACATTGCATGCATGTCCAAATGTTGTTTTTTTACAAGACGTATCAGTCATAAACCTTCCAAACTCTTTGCCCTCTATTTGTCTAGGGACTTCACAGCCAAGATTGGAGGCTATTTGTCTGCTGATTGGTCTCACATGCTGTTCAGAATGAGGTATGGAACTAAGGCTAGAATCAGGTCAGAACCTATTGCAAACTTCCATATTGAGCCTTACACTCCAAGTCAGATTAATGCCAATTGCTCAGCATTTGATCAAGAGGATCACCCAAGCACTGATGAAGCAGACACCAAGGTTGGAAGCATCCTGAATCTAACTCTTGATGAATGGGTAAACAAAGTACATGCATTTGATCCTTATCAAGAAATAGAAAAATCTGAGCTAGGAGTATATTTTTTACATGAAAAGAATCAACCTCACCCCAGCATCACCAAGCTAGATCATAAGGACAAGAATGAAGTATGGCAATTGTTCTTTGATGGGTCAAGGAGTAGACAAGGTGCAGGAGGAGGAGCTATGCTCATTTCACCGCAAAGTATAAGGTATTACTCAGCCTTCCGTTTTCAGTTTTCTTGCTCAAACAATACAGCTGAGTATGAAGCCTTTATTCATGGACTGCACTGGGCAAAGAAGAAAGGCATAAGGAATTTACAAGTATTTGGTGATAGTGAGCTGATCATAAACCAAGTCAAAGGAAAAAATGCTGCCAAGAATGATCTACTCAGATGCTACAAGAATCAGGTATGGGATCTTATTGAAGATTTTGAAGCTTTTAGCATCAATTCCATCCCAAGAAAAAAGAATGAAGCTGCTGATAGGCTAGCAGCAATTGGGGCTACGTTTGATGTTGTAGAAAGTATCAGAAGTGAGAAATATCAGCCCCATATCAAATTGGTGTTGAGACCAGCTATTCCGGATAATAATACAAGTTGGCAAGTCTTCGAGAATGATCAGTAAATTGTTAATTTCCTACAAGAAGAAACTGAGTTCTCCACCAGGAATCAAGACAAGCTGTAGTAGCAGTATGGTGACCAAGTGGTGCAGCTGAGAACTAATAAACTACCAAAAGGCCTCATAACCTTGGAGTCAATCTTCAACCCAAATGATCAGTTCCGGAAAGAGAAAGCGAACATTCAAGTAAAAGGTGAGGATTCAGAGCCTATTTTAGTGGAAGAAGGCAAAACATTGCAAATTGGCAAAGTAAGTACCTCACAAGATAAATCTGATTTTGTTCAACTTTGTCAAGAGTTCCTAGATATCTTTGCTTGGACTTACGAAGATCTAAGAGGTTTCAACCTAGAGTTGGCACAACATACTATTGAGTTGGATCCGGAATCCAAGCTTGTCAGGCAAAAGCAAAGGGCAGTGAATCCCCATATTGAACCTCTCATGAGAAAATAATTAAGCAAGCTTATTGAGGCCAGTATCATCTTCCCCATCAAGCACTCAAGTTGGGTTGCAAACTTGGTGCCAGTAAGAAAGAAGAGTGGAGAGATCAGACTATGTGTTGACTTCAGAGACTTGAATAGAGCATCTCTCAAGGACCATTATCTGCTTCCATCAATGGAACAAATATTACAGGTTGTAGCTGGTTTAGAGAGGTTTTCATTGCTAGATGGATTCTCAGGCTACAATCAGATAATGGTGAAGGAAGAAGATCAATTCAAGACGGCCTTCACTATAAAATGGGGCACATATGCTTACAAGAAGATGCCATTTGGACTGTAGAATGCTGGAGCAACATTCCAGCGAGCTATGGATATGACATTCAAAGGCTTGATCAACAAGATAGTGCTGGTATACCTAGATGATATCACCGTCTTCTCAAAGAATGTAGCAGGCCATCTCTTTCACCTCAGGAAAGTGTTTCAGAGGTGTAGGAGGTTCGGAGTGTCTTTGAATCCTAAGAAGTGCATCTTTCCTTCACATGAAGGAAAGCTCCTTGGTCACATTGTCTCTAAGGGAGGATTAGTAATTGATCTAGAGAGGGTTGAAGCCATAAGAGCACTACCATTACCAAGCCACAAGAAGGCCCTTCAGAGTTTCTTGGGAAGGATAAATTTTTTTAGGAGGTTTGTACCAGATTTTGTAGCCCTTTTTAAGCCCATCACCAAAATGTTAAAGAAGAGCATGGCTTTCAAGTGGACAACATAAGGAAAGGAGAGTTTTGAAGCAATCAAAGAAGCCATCACCCAAGCACCAACTCTCATCAACCCAGACTTCTCCAAGGATTTCATCCTCTATGCATTTGGAGGTAATGACACTATTTCTGCCATTTTGGTACAGCAGAACAAAGATAACGATGAGAAGCCAATTGCCTTCTTCAGCCAGAGCCTAGATGACTATGAGGTGAAGTACTCTTTTATTGAGAAGCATGTGCTTGCAGTAATCAGAAGCTTGAAGAAATTCAAGCATTTAGTCTCAAACAACAAGGTCCAGTTGCTGGTCTCACATGCTGGGGTTAAGGACTTCCTCCTCAACAAGGATTTGAATGAGAAAAGGGCAGGTTGGATCACCTGTGTCATGGAGTATGACATTGAAATCAAGATCACCAAGCTGGTAAGAAAGAAAGGATTGTGTGAGCAGCTGGTTTTGGGGAATCAAAATGAAGTATGCATTGAAGAAGAGGTTGTTTTAACAGTCCAGGACAACTATGAGCCAAGTGGCAACCAAGAAGAAAAAAACACTGCCCCCACTCCTTGCTGGACCCAAGGCATTACACACTTCCTAGGTACAGGCCTATGCCCTCTGGAGATGAAAAAGACCCAAAGAAGACACTTCAGATTGCAGGCTGTTCCGTATGCCATTGTTGATGGAGTTCTGTTCAAAAAGGATGTGAATGGAGTGCTACTGAGATGCATAAGCACAAATCAGATTCAAAGGGTATTGGAAGAGTTCCATGGTGGACCAGCTGGTGGCCATTTTGCACCAAGAGTGACAGCTCTAAAAATCATGAAGGCTGGTTATTATTGGCCTAAAATCTTCAGTGATTGCTATGCATGGATCAAGAGGTGTAAGAATTGCACATTCTTCATAGGAAAAGAGAGACTTGCTGCCCTTCCATTACATCCAATCTCAGTTGACCAGCCATTCATGCAATGGGGTTTGGACTTCATTGGAGTCATTAATCCCAATTCAAGCCAAGGGCACAAATGGATCTTGACAGCCACGGACTACTTCACCAGATGGACAGAAGCAGTAGCACTCAAAGAGGCAAATGAGTCTAGCATCTTAGACCTTTATGAGGGGATAATAACTAGATTTGGTGTACCTGCTACAATAATCTCAGATAATGCATTGGAATTCATTGGATCTAAGGTGACTGAGTGGGATGTCAAGAACGGTATCTACCTAAGCACTTCATCAAACTATTACCCTCAAGGTAATAGCGAGGCTGAGTCTGCAAACAAGAATTTGTTGAGGATCATTAGGAGGACTCTTGACGAGAATCAGAGGTCTTGGCATACCAAATTGAAATCAGCCTTATGGGCTGATAGGATAACTCCCAAAAGATCCACAGGTAACTCTCCATTAAAACTTGTCTATGGAAGAGAGGTAATCTTGCCCATGTCACTTGAGTTTCCAATATTGGAACTCATGAAGTAGCTGGAGTTGCTAGAGTTTGAGCCCATAGAGGTGAGGTATGCAGAGTTGATGGAGCTGCAAGAGATCAGAAATCAGGCATCCCAAGCAATGGAAAAGGATCAAGCTTTGATCAAGAAGACCTTTGATAGAAAGGCCAAGGATAGATCTTTTCAAGTTGGAGATCTAGTGTTGAAATGGGATGTGGATAGAGCAAAACTGGGAAGGCATTCAAAATTTGATGCCATTTGGAGTGGCCCATACATGGTCACAAAGTGCAAGAACAACAATGCTTTTCAATTAGCCTCATTGGATGGTGAAGAACTACAGATTCCAGTCAATGGAATCTATCTCAAGCATTGCTTCTAGAGGGAAGTTCACTACTTTGTAAATATTAGATTAGATTTTCATTCCTCCAAGTGCTGTGCACATTGTTTTGTTGTAGGTTAGTTTTGTTTTCCCTAAGTGCTTTGGCACAACTTACTATCCATGGAGATGTTTTACAATCCTTGCTTTCATCAGGTGATATTCCATCTTCCTCCTTACACATTCTGAGTCAGTTGGGGTTCTAAACTGAATATTTGATGACTCCATGCCCAATGGACTACTTCAGGCAACTGGTATCTTCTACCTAACAGGCAGGTAACCCCACTAAGACACCAAATTGTTATCCAAAATTCACCCCCAGGGTAATTTTGATAACATGCATTAAACTCTCAAGTCCCAGGAAAATAGATTGATTTAGGGAAAAAATCATGTTTCTAGGGTCCCCTCATATTTTTTCTAACTCCCCTGTCCAAGAAGAAAAGAGCAAGTTCTAAGAAAAGGTGAAAAAGTTGCAGAAAACAAGCTTGGGCCAGAAAAAATCATGAAAAATGGCTAAGTCCTAGTCCTTGCAACAGTCGGGACATGAGGGACATCTAGGCATGAATCGGCCGAAAGGCCGCCAGGCAATCTGCAGAGCAAAGGGACATCTGGGCCGTGAGGATGCGTGGGATGCGGAAAGCCGGTTTGACCGGAGGAGAAGATAATCAACTAACTGCTGAGTGGCATAGTTGGGACATTTCAGTCGTGAGGACGCGAACCGCCCAGATCAGCCGAAAAGGAGAACTTTCACACTGGGATAGTTGGGACAAAGGGACGCGTGGGATGCGGATAGCCGAAGGAGACGAAAGCCAATCAAATTATGCCACGTGTCATCGGTAGATAAGGGACAAGGAAGCCCATTTTGAGAAGATTGGAGGAATTTGTCCCAAGCAGTTTGGGACAACCGGGCCTTGAGGACGCGAGAGACACGAAAAGCCGGCAGACCCGGAGACCAATCAAATCACGACACGTGTCACAAGAGGGAAACGTCCAAAAGCTCAAAGGGTGAGATTTTAAGCATTGGCCTGAGCCTATAGGAATTGGACACGTGTCTAATGGAACAAGGAATTGTGGAGCTCGGGGAGGAATTGGAAAATTATGCCAAGTTTCGGCCAAAAAGCTAAAAAGTAAAGGAAGACCCCACGCCCCTGTCCTCCAATCAATGCATGCCACGTGTCCTCAGTGGCAGGGGCGCGGGGGAAAAGTAAAAATGTTCCAAAATCATCAAAAAGGTCAAAATTCAAGGGAAAACCCATGGGTAAGTGAAAGGAGAGAGAATTACGCCACCAATCAGTGCTTGACACGTGTCATCTAGGTGGCAGAGTGCAGGAAAAGTTTTCAAAACCCATTTTTGCCTGTTTTGTGCCCTAAATCTTCAGATCATCATATCTTTTGATCCAGAGCTTGGATTTGCACATTCTTTATATCAATGGAAAGCTTATGAAATTCTCTACATGATTATGGGGTTAATCTTGAATTTTGGTGTAGCTTGTAGAGAGAAAGTTAAGAAATGGATCTGACGTGTGTTCATGGCCAGAAGTGACATTTGAACGACCAAATTTAACATAGAATGGGTCGCATTCTCCTAAAATTCGGTCAAAATTGACAGGGTATGGGTTTGTAAGGTATCCCATGCTATTTTAATGCATCTGCAGTCAAGGAGGAATGGGCTCTCACGTTTTTTGTATGTTTCTATCTCCTGGGCTCGACCCATGCAATGTAAAAGCTAGATTTGGCTCAGAACCAGGGTGGACATTTTTTGGACATAACAAATTCTTCTTTTCACCTCTAGCAAGTGATTGTTTGAAGAATCAAACCTCTCCAAATACTGTAACAGTTTTTACCTTTCTGAGGTTGTAATGCGTGGTTTTGACACTGAAATGATAATGCAAGCTTTGTGAATGGTTTCAGTCCTTTGTTTGTGTTATTTGCTTCATTTCAGATCCTAAATTATTTCCCATTTGTTTTCCATCTACTCTACTGGGAGAAATAAGAGGTAGTCCATGACCTTGAGCTCTACACAATCCAAACAACTCCATTTGATCACCTTGAGGATATCTTTGCATCAAAAAATAGTATCTAGGAAGGCACTGATGTTTTTACGGATGCATATGATGAAGCTATGAGATTACAAGAAAACCTTATCCAATACTAGCACCATTATGAGACCAACTTAGAGCTCCTAAAAGAAGACCACCACACCAATTCAAAGTTTGGAACCCATATCCATATCATAATATCTAACACTAACAATAGTCTTTATCATATTTTTGATACCCCAGAGGAATCCTCTGATTTCTTTGCAGAGGACTATATTTCTATTCTTGATTTTGACAGCACTGAGGAAAAAAAGAAATAATTGATTATATAGCTTCCAACGTATTTGAAAATTTGTACATAGACCAAGACTCTGACTTATGGATCTAAAATAATGATTAATGTTATCTATATATGTTTCTAATCTACATAAGTGATAGTCACATTTCCATCTTATCTCCTTGTAGCAAAATCATAACTATCAATAAAAGTTTAAGTGTTTATGAATAGTAAATTTATCTTATCTAAGTGTAATTTGTAGGCTTATTTATAAAGAAGATTTGATCCATTAATTTCATATAGTGCAAACCAACATAATCCACATCATGGGTATCCTAGAAACCTTTCCATACTGAGGTCAATCTCATTTATTACCCCTTGAAACCATCAAGAAAAATGAAGGTAAAACTATGCTCGACATTCTCAATGAGGTATGATCTTCCCACCCCCATTTAGTTCTTTAACAAGTTTCAATCATAGGTATTTTATTTATGACTAGTGGACATATATAAAGATATTCTTAGAACTTGTGTCAAAAATATTAGGGAACAAGTACTACCAACGTTCAATGTAAACTTCCTTACTTATTAGGAAAGGTATTAACTTCTTATAGAACATTATAAAAAAATGAGGTGATTTCACACACCAACTTCTAACTTACAGAATAGTGTCGAAGCATGGTTTAACAACACAAAGGATGTGTTTGATTAGAGATTTAGTACTGGACTTGAGTTTTTTGCACTTAATTAGGTAGAAGAACACCTGTATCATGCACTGTATGAGACCTTTTTTTCTTTCCAGTAGATTTGTATGAATGGATTTCGACATATGCATCTAGACCAAGATGAATATTAGAGATTGCAAGATTTTAATCTGAATTAGATGCATGTTGTTGATCATTGGTGGAGAGGAGTGCTAACCAGTTATACCATGGAATACATTATTTCTATGTATTCTTGTCTAGATATTGCCAAGTTTGAGTTCTTAAGGGAGCCTAGAGGATCGTTCTTACATCCTATCCCTTTAGCTATGGAGATCCTAATCATTTCACTAAGTTTAAAAGCATTCCCTATGGAAAACTAAGCTTCTTTTGAGCACCGAGTGAGGAAGATAGGGTGGAAGAAGATGGTGGACCTTGTAGTTAAAAAGTAAAGGGAAGAGAGATGACTCAAGTATAGTGAAGATCATGAAAGGGAGTTGGATAGGTAACATGAGGTTACAAGAGTGATGGATCTATCAAGGATGATGATGTAGGAAGGAATCAAGGTTCACATGGAGGATGTATAACCTGAGTAGTCTATGTTACCCCATCTTGGCAAGTGTGGGAGAGAGACCCCTTTAGATTCTAATGATAGTTTGTCACTTGGATAAAGGAGATAAATCGGCAAACATATGAATCCTCCTAATGATAAACCCCTGGCACTCAGTCTTCCAAATCAAGAGATACGTATTGCTAACCCAGTTGGTATCGGTGGGAGTGACCGATCTGCACCTAGAAGATATAATTTCTCATTTGGTACATCTATGGCTGCACAATCATTTCCTGTGTTTGGAGAAATTTTTTCTAGAACAACATCTGGGTAAGGTACATGTACGCAAAGTTTGGGTATTATATCTACAAGTGACATAGGAGACATATTTGGTAGTGGTGAAATATCACAAACTATTGGCATGTAGTTCAGTGGGACATTGGGAATGCTAGGCGTGACCACTTCAGGCCCATTATCAGCTATAGGAGGTGGATCTGGTGGTGTAGGAGCTAGAGGACTTGGTGAAACTGATGGATCTAGAGGATCTGGTGGATCAAGAGGAACATGACCTATTGGATCTAGTGCATCTAGTGGTGGAGGAAACACCAGAGGGAATCAAGGTTCTGGATCAGGTGGACAGGGTCCTCAACCACCTCAGAAAGTATTCTCTAAGATATCTTTGCACCTACTAGACTACAAAGGTGTTGAGGATGCTACAGAGCATGGCCACAAGTGTGAATTGATATGGTATGCGAAGGGGATCACTACCCTGGAGTGGAAGGAAATTTAGTTTGCAAAAATGTTACAAGGAAGTGCATAGTTAGTCCCGGAAGTATGACTCCCATCAGACAGTGGTAGATTAAATTGCATTAAAGAATGCCTTATTAGCAAAATTTCATATCCTCAAGTTTTAACAGAAGAGCATTAGCATGCTAAAGGATATCCAATAAGGAATGATAGAGAGTGTGTGGAAATATGACGTGTATTTCAAAACTCTCTTATTAAAACTATGTTATGATATTCATCCATCTTAGCATGCTCAGTGATTTGTTGGAGGGTTGATAACACCATTTAGAAGAGTGCTATTGCACAAGACTTTTATAGACCTGCGCAAGGCCTTAGAGGCTTCTCTACATGCTTAGGCTATTGGAAGTGTTAATACTGGTGTTAGACATTCTATTGAAGCTCAGATCGCTACAATGGCCAAGAAGCTAAATAAGCTATCTGTGAACTCAGTGCATGAGACTCGTAGTGGTCTATTTTGCATGGATTTTGAGGTAGAGGGGCATACAAAAGATAGTTTCCCCAAGATCTTAGTATGCGCCATGATGGTGGAATGTGATATTTTCCATGGAGATCATGATACAAGTAGGTGCCCACTATTGCAGCATGTGATTCGTAAAAAGTGTGTCTTGCTATTACAAGTCTTGCACCTGTACTAATCAAAACACTAAGGATTTTAGACTTAGATAGGGTAATGGGCGTAGGAAGAATACCTGTTGAAATGTTGGTTGTTAGGTTGTTATACGCGTATGAATTATGAATCCATATCTGATCATGAGAGCTTCCTTTTGGCTGGGAGGAACTACCTGAAATGGAAAGAAAGATCACCAGAAAGAGTTAAACAATATATGTAGTGGATTGCCTAGCGTATGCTTGATCCGGGAAGTGTGATACTTCCTAGATGACTATCAATCCACTGTTTAAAACAATTTAATGCTGGTAAAGAAGTAAATCCTATTGTAATTTGAAATGATTTAGGTATCTCACTTAAAACACAATAAGAAAGATCTAATCTAACAGGATAAGTTAAAATAATATCTGAAGGTCAAGTAACTGGTTCTGGGTTTTAACAGGTTTGACAGAGGTCTGAGGTAGGTTACAGGTGAGTAAAGGTGATGTGGGAATAGGTAGGTAGGTCACTATTATGGGTTGTATTGGTAAATACAGAGATTGATGCCAGTTAAGGGTGACTGATGCCGGTTGGGGAGAACCAGTGCCGATTACTGTGGAGATACTGGGAATGCCACAGAATGAGCTTTTGATCTCCCTTATGATTACACAAAGGAATTGGTTGGTTGGAATGAGGTATTAGGTTGTTTGGTTGGTATTTGGTGAGGTTTTAATGGGGATATGGAGGGGTGAGTATTGAATGGAGGTCAATGGGTGGCTAGGAGAACAAAGGATGAAAATACAATGATGAAATGGGTGAGCCAAAAGAGTAAAATGTTCTACTTACTTGTAATCTAATTCTGGATGTCTATGAGTGAGGAATGAAGGTGTTGGTAAGAGGTTTGACTACTGCAGAGGATCACTAAATGTTGGGAAGCTCTTGCATGGGCTGCATGTGCTCTCCTTCTTGCCTGATTGGATCAAATTTGTGCTGGGGTGAGTATTGGATGGTTGTTGGGTGAATGTTGGATGTTTGTGCAAGAGAAAATGCTTGATCTCCTTCCTTGCATGTGTGTCTCTTGAAACTTGTTCTCAAAAGATGTGATATCTCTCAGGAATGTGCCAAAACCTTTTCCAACCTTGAAAATAAGGTTGTTTTAGGGAGTTAAAAGGTGACCGACGGTGGTTCCAACTTAACCGGTGATGGTTAAGGGTAACTGGCATGTCGGTCAAGGTGGGATTTCTTAGGTTTACTAAACTAGGCAGATCCTCTTGATTTTCTGGGATCTCATGTCATTTTACCATGGATTAGGATGGAAGCTTCTTGTAAGCATGCGAGAATGTGGTTAGAGGGAATGTAGGCATTGATTTTTAGGGTTTGGGTAAGACTTAGTTAGTTATGGCAACTTACTAAGAATAGGTCTTAGGGTGAGGTGGCTTGATGAGGTGTCTAGGTGAGGTGTATGTGTAGACATTATCTAAATTAAGATATTTAAATAATAAATATTGTGAGGATAATGAATTAATTAAATTAAATTAATATTAGTGGGGTGAAGGGGGCCATGGCTAGGTGAATGTGATGAAGGTATTTATTTTTCGAGGGACCAAAGGGGAGTGTGACCAATTTTGGTGTCTACATTTTACCCCTTTTTGTTGCATAGCTTGTATTGGTAAGCAATCGCTAACAAAAATAAGATGTGGTTTCCCCATGTGTGGGTGAAGGTGATCCCCCTCAAACCAAGAATTGGTGAGGCAGAAGGCCAGAATTGGTGAGTGGTTTGATAAAAGGTGAATGTGAGAAGAGGAAAGGTGGGGTAACAGGGGAAAAGGGAAAAAGGTCTACTCAGGTAATATAGGTAATGGGTCAGGATCAAAGGTAGTAACAGTCAAATGCACGCACATGTATAAACTGCAGCATAGCTACTAAGTTGAAGAGTAGGCAAACTCTACATTGTCTAAGGTTGATAGGTTTATCCAAACAAGGTTGAAGTGATTCCAGTATCCAAGGTATAGGATATGGTTAGGAAACATGACGTAGGTCAGGTGTAGGAACATTTATGTGTTCCAGTACACCAAAGGTAGGGTCAATATAAATAGTCATGAAAAAGAGGCAAGGTAAGGTCATTAGGTCAATCAACACAGGTAATAGTGTCGCAAGGTATAGCTAACATATGGGGTCAAAGTCACTAGTGATGGTCCAGGTCCAAATATCTAGGTCACGACATGGGTAAGGCCGAGGTATGGATAAAATAATGAGTCCCCAAAGGAGGACAAGGGTAGGTAGTAAATGATGAGGTAAGAGGGTGAGGTAAATGGTCAGGGTAAAGGTTGGGTTGAGGTAAATGGTCAGGGTAAAGGTTAGGTGAGGTTAAAAAAAAGTGACGGACATGGTAATAGGGTAAATTTTAGGGAAATGTGCAAGAGAGGGTGACCGATGCTGGTCAAGGGTAACCAATGCTGGAATAGGGAAACCAACCACAGTAAGGTAGGGCATGTGACTAATGCCAGTGAAGGTGAAACGACAGTGTTGGTTAGGTCGGGTTTATTATAAAAAAAAAACTATGTTTTTTTTGTTATTCATTTGTCATTTAGTGAGTTGAGAAAATGAAAAAAGAGAGAGAAAAAAGGGAAAAGTGGCCAAACGGAACAGAGGGTTGAGTTGGTGATCCAAGCAGTAGGTGATTGGTTGTTGAGAGGTGGGTCCATAGGATTGGTGGGTGTGATTCGATTAGTTAGAGATGTGGGTAGCGATTTGGTGATGGTAGAGGTTGGAGAGGGATTCGGGTGGGCCACTGGTATGCAGTGGCCAGATGTGCCATCCATGATGATGGTAGCACGATGAGGTAAGCATCCAACTCTTGTTGTATTTTGTTAAATAGATTAGGTGATTTGAAAATTGGGTTTTTGTTTTTTTTTATTGTGGGTGTGGGAAAATAAAATTGGGAAGATGGGAGGGTAAATTAGGTCAAATAGGAGTGGGGAGAGAGATAAGTGGGAGAGAGGGGAGGGGATGAGGTGTAGGGGAAGGTGTAGGTGATTTTAGGTGGGTAGAAGTGTCAGGGTGGGAAGGTTTTGAGAAGGGATGGTTTGGGGGTTGTGGGATTTTCACCGCGACAGTGACCAGTGTCAGTAGGGTTTAACCGGTATCGGTCACGAAATAGGTGACCGATGCCAGTTTAGGGGTGACCAGTTCGGTAAGAGAGAACTGCCCCAGTTAGGATTTGGAGAGCAAGGGCTCAAAAGTGCCATAGGTTAGGTGATTGAGATGGGTAGGGGTAAAATAGGGTGTTAGAAAATGATAAGGGGCAAGTATGGGTGTGATAAATGTAGATTAATGTGTTGTTTGTATTGGATGTAGGGGAGAGATCAGCTATGCATGCGGGATAGGGTTCCACCCCTTCTCGTGATAGTTCAAAATGCAGCGACCCCTGAGGAGCTGTGGCATGTGGAGGCGGTGGGCCTGAGTGGGGTCTGAAATTACCAACATGTAGTCCGGAAGCCTAGTTTGATGGTCGCGCTCATCGATAGATGAGATTCTGCAACCAACACGTTCCACCTGTCAATAGGTGAGATCATAGTCACCCTGGAGGACGTGTTCAGGATTATGTGGCTACCCATATTGGGTACGAAGGTCTACTCTATCTCCTCCGAGGCCTCGAAGGAGTTGATGCTGATGGTGTTTGGAGAGGGGATGGCCAAGTTGACCTTCCATAGCACCAACTTGTGCTATGGAGAGATGTACCTAGCCCATCTAGAGGAGACGAGGCTAGTAGTTCTATTGATGGAGGCAGTGTGCTGCTTTGCACTACCAGATGCAGAGGGTGGGTAGTTTCCCTGATCATTGATGGGGGTATTACATGACATGATGATTGACCAAAACTACTTTTTCTGGGCACCAACATTCTAGGTACAACTATACAAGGAGTTATGGGCCTATGGACGATTGCACAGGTTCAACTTGTGTTGTACATTTTTACTTCACTGCTGGGCATATGAGCACATTGTGTATGTGCATCTAGTGGGTATGCCCCGGGCCAATGGATTTTTTCCAGGCTATGTACGAGTGGGGTATAGGTGATGGGTGCCTGCTATTAGAGAGTGGAGATCAGGGCCCATACATGATGTGGCCTATATCCGATGACTATTAGAGGGGTTTTCTGGGGTGGATATCATTTAGAGGCCATATGTGGGCTTCCCCTCATATAGGTAGATGCGTGATGAGCTAGCTGAGCTCTAGCTATTGAGATGGATATAAGGGTGCCGTGTTAGGGAGCACAAGATGATCCTGGTTGACAGAGTTAGGCGGTAGTTTGGGATGCTACAGGACATACCTCTGCCCTTCCCGTAGTATAGGAGAGATGACGTGGAGATTCCCTTACCTCTACCATAGCTGACAGTGCCCACAGGGTAGGAGGAGCAGGCAGTGGACAGACAGATTGATGATGCCGGGGTCACAGACAGGTATAGATAGTGGTGGGTGGCTCATTTATGAGCCATACCACCTAGGCTGGGGTAGTCGGATCTAGCCACCATCATAGTGTAGAGAGATGCCCTACAGGGCAAGGTAACTACTCTGATTACCTAGTTGGGTATGGTGTAGACACAACTTGTGAGCTCAAAGGCAGAGGTAGCAGAGTTACATGTATAGGTGGCCAGTCTGCAGGACAAGATGGCTGGGGGTGGGGATGGAGACAGAGAGGAGGATGATGGTCGGGTGGCGGCCTTATATAGCACATGTGACAGGGTTACAGGTTTAGTTGGCCACAACTCAGGCATAGATTGGGCCCTTACAGGCCCAGATACAGGCACAGGGGCAGAGGGCACCACCATAGGCACTGGGATAGGGTCCTAGTTCACAAGTAGGAGTGGGAGAAGGTCCCACATGATAGGTATAGGGGCCGAGTCCTATGGGGCCACCATAGACCATGCCTATATATCAGGTTACGAGATGCCCTAGGTGTGGCCATATACTACCAGGATTAGTTGATGGTGGCTAGGATAGAGTTTTTATCCCATGGAGAGTATTGGGAACAACAGGCCTCAAGTGAGAGGACTAGATCCCACACTCACAATGTAGAGAGCACAGGGGGCCATCGAGCTCTGAGGCCAGATCATGGAGAGGCTACCAGCTCAAGGAGACCAGCTCCAGGTGACGTGCCAGTAGGGACCTAGCCACCACCTATGATGGGTGGGGAGATGTTAACAAGTCGCCAGACAGGGGCTGAGGAGGCAGAGGGTATAGATGATACATATATGGAGGATTTTGCCGAGATGCCTAATATACGACTCCTGATTTTTGATGTATTGTAGTATTCTTTCGATATATACCAGCTTGCGTGCCAAAGATAGAGAGGATGTATGAAATATTTTGTATATTTTGAGCATATACCAGCCTGTGTGCCGAAGAGATTTTGTATTGGTTTATTATTTTATTGTATATGAGACCGGCCTACGTGTTGATGACATTTTGTATCGAGTATCAGCCTATGTGTTGACAATTTGTTTTGAGATAGACATGATGGGATATCCATGTATATTGTATGGAGACACATCTTTATTTATATGATGAGATACATGAGATGCTTGATTTGTTGGTGTTTGGATGAGAATTTTGATTTTTTTTTGTGATATGGAAGGAAGTTAGATGAATTAGGCATGATGGAGTCAGGTTGGTTTAGGCATAGATTGAGTCAGGTTGGTTTAGGCATGGATCGAGTCAGATCAAAGGTATGGGATCGAGTCAGGTCATAGGCATGGATCGAGTCAGGTTGGTTTAGGCATGGTTGAGTTTAAATTAGTTTAAGTTGTGAGTAATTTATGTAATGAATGATGATATGGGTCATGTTTAAGATGCTTTGTAATACATGTATGAGGATGGTAGAGAAATGGTAGTCATAATAAATGTATGGTGTGATGATGATAAATTTTTTTAGCAATGTCTTGTTGGGTTAGTTTAATTTCTAATTTTGGTATAAAAAGGAAACTAAGTAGGGTAGAGAGTGCCGAGCTAACCTCCAAGAGCCCCATGCCCTTGGAGTGTTGCCTACATAGTTTCGATGAAAAGGGACCTCAGGCCGATGTAGTTCTCCCATAAGCTAGGGAAGAATATGAGGAGGTATGAAAATGAGTTGGTAGGTTTTAGGCATGATTTGGGTTTAGGTCTGTTAGGTGTGGGTGAGTTATAGGAAAATTGGTATAGGTGATGTTGATTATGGAAAAAGAAGAAGATTACCCCAAAGGTAAGTGTCAAGGACCAAGTCCTATATAAGGTAATCAAAACGTAATAAAAACGACTAAAAGATAAGAGGGGGCAATAAAGCCACCTGATTGGTTAGGATCATATTGAGTAGATCACACCTTGGAGGTGGTGGTGAACATAAGACCCTAAAGAAATTGCATGATTGATTGTGCTAAGGTGAAAAGTAGTCACATGATCACCAAATGTGTTAGTTTCCAAGAGGTCCCTTGAGGTGGTAGGAAATGGGTGTGGGAATGGTGAGAAGGGTGAAATGTGGTTAATTTTTTATATGGTATGAGGTGGCATGCTCTTTGGGAAAGATATCTGAGGTCACAATGGGCAAGTCCATGACTAAATTTCTTTTTGTTTTGACTTGTATTTGAGATAGACTGATCGATGCGGGAAGTCTATATGGGTTGAGGAAATTAACTCCTTGAGTTATTCATGAAGTTGATCAATACAGGAAGCTTCAAATTCTCTTTCTTTTATTTTTTATTTTTTTAAGAGCTTTACATAGTTGTCCTTCGAGGGAGTAGTCTATTTATAGTAGTGATTGTCAAGAGGCAGATTTCCTTTTGAGGGAGTCATCTTTTTATTAGAAGTTTGATTCAAGGAGTTGTGTCCCAAGTGAGAGATTTGAAGTCATGAACAAGACCAAGGTGAAGAATAAGATTATTGTTCAAAAAGTAGGGTGAAACAACCATGGGATCTCATCTAAAGGTAGAAAAAAAGTATCCATGAGAATCATGCTATGTGCAATGTCGTGGTACACATATTTAAGAGAAGATAACAAGTGACAGGTAATAACATGATTCTTGTTTAATCATTGGTGAGGTTTAAGAAGTAGAGAGTGCTCAAGGGATGAGCATGGATAGAGACAAAAAGTGATGTAGGACTATAAGTCAATAGTAGAACGGTCGAAGATGCAAGGCACTAAGAGGCTCAGGTTTGGGTTTACCATTGAGTGAAGATAAACGATAAGCACCTGATCTGTAATTATGTGTTACGATACATGGTCCAAGATAATTAGGAGAAATTTTTCCCCGTTTACTTTTTTCTGCTTTGGTTACATGTTGATTTTCTTTCAGGACAATGTCACCAACTTGGAAGGTTCGTTCATGGAAACATTTCTTGTAGGCACGTTTTATACATTTCTGGTAAACTTGAAGGTGGTCAACAGTGTTAAGATGGCATTCGTTTAATAACTCCAGTTGTGTTAAACAATCCTGACGAAAGTCATCATCATTCAACATGTCATGGAGAGAAATGCGGAGTGAGGGGATCTAGACTTCAAGAGGTAGAACAGCCTCTGTACCGTAGACTAGAGAAAAAGGTGTAGCGGCAGTGGAAGTGCGAATACTAGTGCGGTATGCCCATAGGGAAAAAGGAATGTGCGTATGCCAGTCCTTCCTAGTATCGTTAACCACTTTCATGAGAATTTTATTTAAGGTTTTGTTAGTGGATTTAGCTTGGCCATTGGTTTTTGGGTAATAAGGTGATGAGAAACTGAGCTGAATACCAAAGGCGTCGTAAAGTTTTCGTACTGTTTTGTTTTTGAATTGTTTTCCATTATCAGTGATGAGGCGATGAGGAACACCAAAGTGAAAAATGATGTGATGATTGATGAAATCACATATTTTCTCAGCTTTCGTGGAGATGAGTGGTATGGTTTCAACCCATTTTGTGTAGTATTCGGTAGTGGTGATGATCCATTGATGTCGTTGGGAAGAATGGGGGTTAATCTCTCTGACAAGATCCAAACCCCATTGAGAGAAGGGCCAAAGGTCACGGGTGACTCGTAAGGATTGACTGGGTGTATGATGAAGGTTGGTGTGTTGTTGTAATTTTACATAATGTTTGACGTAGTTGCAACAATCATGGTTAAGGTTCGGCCAGTAATAACCCAGACAAAGAATATGCTTAGCAACAGCAAGGCCACTGAAGTGACCTCCACATATGCCATCATGAACCTCCTTAATGGTATAAGGAATTTCAGAACTTGTGAGGCATCGTAAGAGAATACCATCAAATCCACACTTATAGAGGAGGCCCCCCATGATGATGTAATGAGAGACCTTTTTAAGGAAGGAACGTTGTCTGTTATGGGTGAGATCAGGAGGTAAGATGGAGAGAGAAAGATAGTCGGAGTATTGTTTATACCAAAGGTCACTTGGGTCAGGGGTAGTGGTTCCGATGGATTAAACTTTGTGAGGTAAATAAATAGGGTGATTGGAGTCATTGTACAGTGAAAAAGATTTTAGAATTTATAGGTGAAGCGGGTATTTGGGAAGCCAAGTACGCCATGGTATCTACAAATTTTTTGGTTGAACGAGGGATAATTTGAAGGGTGTAACAGTCAAAGGTGGTCAAAAGTATGTCTACATGATGTTTATACTTTTGAAGTATCTCATTACGACATTAGTATATACCATTGACTTGGTTTATAACCAATTTAGATTCACCAATGATATTGATTGAATTGACATCTAGGGAATAGGTGGATTGGAGACCTAATACAAGTGCTTCGTATTTGGTGATATTGTTTGTACAATCAAAATATAGTTTCAAAGACAAAGGCATGGGTTTACCATCAAGTGGAATGTGGATAATTCTAGCCCCACCTCTGCACTGACACTTGGAACCATCAAAGAAGAGTGTCATTTGATAGGAAGGTTTGTCTAAGGAAAGGGTAGCAATTGACTCATCTGGAAATTCAAAATTAGAGGGTTGATCCCCTGTAATAAGTGCGTTAGCCAATTGGTTGGTGATAACTTGGCCCTTGATGGACTTTTGATGAATGAATTCAAGGTCGAGGTCAGCTAAAAGCATAAGCCATGGTGCAACATGCTTATTTTGATAAGGTTTGGCATACATGAAGTGTAAGGGGTTGGTGTTGGTCACAACATAGGTTTTGTGGTTGAGTAGGTAATGGCAGAGTTTTGTGGCAATGAAAACTAAGGCTAAGAAAAGCTTTTTCAGGATGGGTGTATTGGTTTTCATAGTCCAAAAGAGTACGGATTATGTAATAAACCACCTGCTCCCTGTGTTGTTCATCGCGATGAGTGAGCATGGCTCCCAAGGAGTGATCAGTAGCTGAGATGTATAGGTAGAAAGGTTGATCATCTTTAGGTGGAATGAGTACGCGTGGTTGGAGAAGGTATTGTTTTAGGGCCTCAAAATCTTTGTGGCAGTCATCATCCCATTTAAAGGAGACATCCTTCTTGAGCAGATGATGAAATGGTTGGCACTGATTAGATAATTGTGAAATGAAACCATGAATAGACTGCAACTTACCTTGCAGGCTATGGAGTTGTGTAAGGTTAGTGGGTAGAGGCATTTCTAGAATGGCCTTGAATTTTTTAGGGTCGACTTCTATACCACGTAGTGAAACTGATAAAGCCTACGATTTTTCCTGAGAGGACCGCGAAGATGCACTTCTTAGGCTGAAGGTGAACACAATATTTACTGAGATGGTAAAAGATGTTTTTGAGGATGGCAAGGTGCTTGGAGTGGCATTTAGATTTTGTGAGGAGGTCATCCATGTAATCTTCCAATATATGATGCATGATATCATGGAAGATATAATTTATAACCCACTGATATGTGGCACTAGCATTTATAAGGCCAAAAGGCATGACTCGATAGCAAAAGGTCACCCAAGGGATGATGAACATGCTTTTATGTTGATCCTCTAGGGCAAGTAGGATTTGGTTATAACCCAAGAATCCATCAATGAGTGATAGCATCTCATGACCAGTGGTAAGGTCAACTAGTTGGTCAATACCGGGTGAGGAAAAATCATCTTTTAGGTAGACTAGGTTAAGGTCATGGAAGTCTGTGCAAATGTGGAGTCCCCTTATTGCCTTAGTGATAGGGACAATGTTAGAAATCCAATGAGGATAATCAATGGGTAATATGAAGGAAATAGAAAGAAGGCACCGAAGTTCTTCTTTGACGAGAAGGGAAATGCGAGGGTGCATTTTCCTCAGCTTTTGTTTGATGGGTTTGGCATAGGGAATAATTATGATATTGTGGCCCACTATGGTGGGGTCAATAGCGTGTATGTCTGCGTAAGACCAAGAGAATGTGTGGTTATGATCTTTGAGAAAAGAATTGATGGCTTCCTGTTCATCAGCATCTAAAGATTGACCGATCTTTAGGATGTGCGGGTCATCCTAAGTATGAATGTTGATTTTGATAGTCGATTCATTCAACATGGTTTACATCTCAGAGGGTAACGACCGATGAATATATGAGTCTTTTACACCAAGGTAGGTGAGTATAGATTCATCATCCTGAAATTGAATGACGTTAATTGAAGGTGTATCATCATCGATCATTTCAGGATATAGGAAGGGAAGAGAGGAAGGAGCCTTGCCCATGTGTTGATAAGTAAAAGGCCCCAAGGAAGTGTTGTTTATGAAAAAAAAAAGTTAGCAGGGATATATTCTAGATCCATCGACTCCGTTGGTGAAGGTGGAGTAGGTGAAGAAGCTAGAGAAGGGTTGATGTCCTTGATGGGTTCAATGTGGGCCTGTTTGGTAGGTGGCTCAGGAAATCTGATACCAATATGGTCATTATGTTTTCAGGTGGTACATGGAATAACAGTATAATGGCCTTGCTCATAGAATCCAAAACTAAAGCCCTTCCATGCACATTAGTGTAGGAAGGTGTGGGTGAAATGGTGATTCGTGAGAGGCTGGAAGTCAGTGAAAAATGGGTGAGTTTGTGACGGTGGTTCGGGTGTGTAAGTGGTAGTATCAAGTCCCCCATAGGTAAGAATGGTACGAAGGTGAGGAGAAGAATAAAGGAGGTGTTCTCCTATGCGGTGATCATAGTGAGGGTGTTGGTGAAGACTTCCATACTCTTGTGGTGTAAGGAATGTGTTGACACTATATAGGGGGTATTCCCCTAGAGTGAGGCATTGAAAAACACCTTCCAAGGGATCGGTGGTTGGTATGTGGGTAGTAGGAATAGATGATGTGTTGGAGGTTCATGTGGAGGTAGAGTTAATGGATTGGGAAGCTTATGAGTTGGCTGTGGAGGTTGTGGTGGCAGTAGGAGTGGAAGAGGTATGTGCGGTGGAGGTGACGACTGTACTGGTAAGCGGAGGCATAGGTGAAGTGGTAGTGTTTATGGAGGTAGACGCCTTAACAGGTATGGACACATCATTGGGTCAGTAAATCATGTTACATGTTTTAAAATTTGATGGATCAACTGGGATAGTGTAGGTATGTCCTTCATTCTCAAACTTTACACAATAATGCAAAGTGGAAGGAACGCAACCCATGACACAAATTTAGGGTCTACCAAGAAACAAGTTATATTGAAATTCCCCCTATAAAATGTAAAATAATTATGGAATAGTGCAGGGGCCCACGCAAACATGGAGGATGATGGTGCCTAATGTAGAGGTGAAAGCGTCATTGAATGAATGCAACATGATAGGATGTTTATGCATGTAATTTTCAGGTATGTGCATTTGAACGAATGCATGGGATGAAATGATGTTAATGCTAGCACCCCAATCAATCATCACACATTGTACATGTATGTCATTTATATAGACAGAGATGAAGAGAGTTGGGTCTGGGTCATCAGTTTGGTGCGGCGTGACCTGTTCTTCTGAGAAGCTAAGGGAGGCTACTTGGTGAGTATGGTGGGGTGAAGATGAGGGTGGTAATTTGGTGAGAGAGGCTACATGATGGGGTGTGATAATGGAGGCTACGGGTGTATGGTCATTGGGTAAAACCTCAATAGATTATAGGACCTCCATGAGAGCTTGACGATGGGATTCTAAGGTTTGGATGAGGTCATATAAGGACATATTGAGGGGAGATTGGTGTAATTGTTTGAGCATGGTGCGATGTGTGACTCCATTAGAAATAAAGTATGTGGGGTTGCAGATAGTGATTTTAGATATGGGTGCAGATGATATGTTGGGTAGAGGATTGTTTGGTGAGTCAGTTGAATTTTATTTTCCCTTATCCTTCTAAGCATGTGCAGTGATGTGTATCATGTTAATTTAGGGGGAATTGTTAAATGGATAAGGTGTAGGATGAGTGTTATAATGACATAACAGGAAAAAACCTACTAGAGGAGAAAAGCCTTGTGAGGTGAGTTGAGTGCAACGACATTTAGGTGATGGCATGGAAAGTTCTCTGATGTGAACCATGTTAATTTTGAATCTTGGAGGTGGCTGTAGGAGCTGTGGGGGTTGAGGTTTTGGTTGTTGAGTGAGCAATGTGTGAATGGGTGTCAATGAAGCAGGGTCTTCATCAAGAAGGTTGTCATCATCAAAGTTGGCTTCCAGAGGACATAACTAGATAAGGATGGTTTTCAAGGCCTTGCAGTTCTCCACATCATGCCCTGACATACGATGGTATGCACAAATTCTAGTTTTATCAAACCCTTTTGGCTTGGGTTTGAGGGGGTCATAAGGTTTGAGTCATGGTAATGTGATAACAGAAGTCTCAAGGAGGTTGGTTAAGATTTTTGCATAAGACCCTGCTAGTGGGTTGCAATGAGAAGTGAAAGTGGGTTTGGGTGTAGGTGTGACTGATTTTTTAGGAACAGTCCTTGTAGGAGGGGGAGTAGTTCAAGCTATAATTTTGGGTGATGGCATGGTCTTGGGTATCAATTGTGTTTTTCTAAGTAGGGGTATGGTAGATGAACGTGTAGGAGGGTGTGGGGTTATTTTTACTACCTTATTGGAGTGTAGCGGGTGTTTGTCTTTGGGTTGCACCTTCTTAGGTAAAGGTGATATGGGTGTATGAGGTCTAGAAGGAAAAGTGGATGGTGGAAGAGGGCGAGTTACCTAAGGGGATAATAGAGGTGTTGTGAAGGTAGATGATACAAGTCGTGCAGGGGGTGTGAGGGACAAAGAATGAAGTGTAGTGGGTAGTGAAGAAGTGGCTGAGGGTATTAGAGGTATGGGTGGTAGAGATGTTGCAGGTGTAGGTGTAAGTCATGTTGGGTACTTGGGTAGGTTAGAGGTTTTGGAGGAAGGAATGGGCTATTGTGTTTTTGGTTTACTGACAGGTGGAAGTTCCTTAACCGTGTTGGGAGGTTGAGGTCCTAAGATGTATGGAATATGTGAAGGTATGATTGGCACAGCTGGGGTATGAGTTATATGGATTTTTTTCTTCTTTTTGACTATCGGTGTGGGTTTGGTTTTGTCTTTGGAGGATGTGGCTAAATCAACTTTGATAGGTGGATGAGTAAGGATGGTGGTTGGGATGACCCCTAAGGTAGTAATAAGCTTAGTCGAGGAAGATATTGTAGGTGTGGGTTTGGATTGAGATGTTTGTTGGGTTATGGGTAAGGTTGTGTGTTGAGCTATGATGGGTGTGGTGGAAGAAGTTTTGATAGAGGCGATTGTGCTCGATTCGATTGGTCGAATTATTTTTGGGTATATATTGGAGGTATCAGCAAGTGACATCTACATTTTTGTTGAGGAAGGAAGTAAGAGGCACCCCTAAAGTAAGGCTCTGTCCACATAATCAAGGAGATCGGCCAAAAGTAAGAATGGCACGTCTGTAGGTGGCATTGATGAGGACCTAATGGAAATTCCTATAAAACATGTCTTAGAGATGACGAATTGGCTAGCTTCAGCTTCCGTGGGTAAGAGAGTTGATAGTAGGTCTGTAGGATCTTGGGTAGCTAATGGAGAATGGTTGCCTAGAGGCAAAGGTATCTCTATTGGATCCTTGATAGGTGGAGGAGAAAATGGGTGCTCCTCTATAGGTGGAGGAGATGATGGGTGCTCCTTCTATAGGTAGAGAGGAGATGATGAGTGCTCCTCTGTGGGCGGAGGAGATAAAAAAGTAACCTCCATGGACTGAAGAAGTACTGTGGGTGTCGGTTCCCTAGGTGGAGAAGCCAAAGGTGAAATTATCTCGATGTTAGTGGAAGGATCCTTCACAGGTGAGGAAGGAGGTGAAAGGTTTTCCTCTGTGGGTAAAGGAACAAGTGAGGTTGGTTCCGATGCAGAAGGAGGACTTTGGGATAGAATTTCCTCTATGGAAGGAATATGAGGTAATTCGGAAGCAATGAGTATGTCACTGAAAATAGAGTGGACCTCACGGGTATGGGTATCATGAGTTGAGGTCTCACCGGTTTGATCAAACAAAGGGGCATGATTGGGAAAGGGTTTCTTGAAGATGTGTATGTTTTGATTGTTAGGGGCATTAGGATTATCCATGGTTAACTTGTTTTTCTCGAGCATTTATTGGACAATGTTTTTGAAAGTGATGCAATTTTTGTCAATGTGACCGTTTTACTCGATTGATAGTTACAGAAGTCATGTTCTTTATACCATGCGGAAATGGGACAAGAAGGGTCAAAACTAGTGTGTGGATTTATAGGCGAAAGGGTGATGGCCCTAGCTTTGATGAGATTTTCTAAAACAAAAAAGTAAGGCTCCCCAATTGGGGTATATTTCTGTTGTTCTCGTCTGAATTGAAAAGTTTGAATGGGTGAGAGATTAGATGAGGGGCTAGCCTGATTTGATGGATGAGCTGGGCCAGCTTTGAGTACCACTGTGTTAGCAGTGCCCTTGGCCTTTGAATAATTGTTCTATGGTTTGGAAGAAGAAGAGGTATCATTCGACTTGAATGCCAAAATCTTATTACATAATTGTGTTTTCTTCTCTTCAATGGCCCGAATATCTAGCTTTCGTGCCATGGTGAATGCTTCATCGAAGGTTTGGAAAGTTTGGACCTACAGGGTTGGTGAGATATGTCTAGCACAAGCCCATGTGAAGAGCTCGATGAGTTTTGTTTGTGGTAGTTGGAAGGTGAGCTGATTGATCAGGCTATGCTAGCGAGCAACAAAATTTGTGATAGATTCGGTGTCATACTGATGCATGGAGTATAGGTCAATCATGGTAACCTTCTTGATGATATTGATGGAGAAGTGATCCAAGAAGGTTTGGGATACCTGATTAAATGAAAATATAGAGTGTCTAGGTAACCCACTATACCAATCTAACACAGGTCCAGTCAGAGACATGGGAAAGGTCCTTAAGAGCAAAGCATCATCATGCACGATTAGGTAGCACCTATGTTTGAATGACCACAAATACTGTTGCGGGTCCTCCTTGTTGAAACAGTTAAATTTAGGCATTTCCCAATGCATGGGGTATGGAAGAATAGGAATGGATGGGTGGATAGGCTCATTACAAATCTTGTTATAGGTGAGAGTGTTGCGGGAGCCAGAAACCGATGCCTCCAATGTCTGCATCTTGTCCATCATTAATTTAATTAGGTCATTGGTAGGTTGTGATGGTTGGGTTCCTCTTGTAGTGTAAGAGGGTTGGTGTTGGGCATGTAACAAGGGTGGCATTCTGGTATATGGTGTTGCCGTGTAGGTAGATTGAGAAGGAGGTAGTGAAATAGGAGGTACATACCTAGAGTGAATAATAGATGAAATAGGAGGCTACTTATAGTACATATATGGAGGTGGAAGAGTTGTGGTAACCCTAGTAGCAATGGGGGCTAACGATTATGGAATGGAAAGGACCATGTTTTGGAAAGGGGTAGGGGTCACCGATTCTGGAGGTGGTAGTGTAGCTACGGGTATATACGAGAGAATAGGGGCTGATGAGGTTATGTTATGGGTGGTTGTCGAAGGTATGGTAGATGTGGTGGGTGCAACAGATGTTATATATGTGGTAGTCATAGCGGGTATAGGACCTAGCTGCAAAATGACTAAGGGTAAGGTAGATGTGGGCAGTGTGGAGCCAGACAAGGATGACATGGGAGTGGGAACAAGAGTCAGGGGGATAGATACGGGCATGCCATATATCAACTGACTTGAGGCATCTCGAGTGGATGAGTGGGAAAGATAAAACTACAAAATGATAGGGTTTTGGTCAAGGAGTCATGCCAACTCCTCATCTCCAGTAGCGATAGTGATAGGCTGGATGAGATCCATGGCTGGTGATAAAATTGAAGGTGGTGAAGGACTAGTTGGGAGAAGTTCACAACTAGCATGGAATATGAGTGCACTTGCTTATCTTTGGGTCAGTACCATGTGAACAAGTACTGATCAGGTTGGGCTACTTCTCTGTAAATGACACAGAAAAACAGTAGGAACAGGTGATATAGGTGGTAAAAAGTGGATTAGGTACCAAATGTTAGCTAGAAAATGACACAAGATAACAGATGCCAGTTAGGGTAAACTGACGTTGATCATAGGTAACCATGGCCGGTCACTGTGGAAAGTGGATAGTGGGTCTAAAACAAGGTATAAGGCTAAATATGACAGGTATGCCGAATACTGATGAGATTTACAAGGTCAATGGGAATGATAGTAGTGACAGGGACTCTGAATAGTTGAAGAAGGTGAATAGATGTCCTTTTGGGTAGGTTAACAAAAAGGACCTGGAACCGACGCCGGTTGGGTATAACCGACGATGGTCAGAGGGTAACCGACGATGGTCACTGGACCAACACCGGTCACTGTGAAATTGAAACAGTGATGAAAGAAAAGTGGTTGTGAATTAAAATTTGATGGGGAATCAAACCCAGAATTCTGAGAATGATGAGAATATGGTCCAGGCACACTCAGATGAAATCAGAATACACCAACTATGATGAGGAGCGTGCAAGGAGAAACAATAAAAAATGAAGAATGTGACCTCTCACCTTAAAATGCAAGCCAAACAGAAACACTAAAAAATGTGACCCTAAGAGTGCCTTTTCTATTATGTTTGTTTAGCTTAAGCTATTTAAGGACTGACACATGAACTATAAAATAGAGTTTTTTGGTGAGGATGGCTTCCTACAAAAAAGGATATCTACAAGGTGAGGTTTTAGGTTTGTTATGGTGGGGGCGGGCCTCGCTCTGAAGTATGACTTGATAGAGCAGCGAGCTGGGTGCCCACTGTACCGTGATCATGTGATCACCTACAACTTCTTCCAGGTAAGATGTTGTTTAAGAATGTGTGTATTTTGAATTTTTGTGAGGTTTGGTAAGACTCAGAGAAAGAGAAAAGGAAAGAAGTGCTTTTCTATGATTCATTTGTCAACCATCAGTTGGGCATGACTTCCAGCGTATAGGTTACCCTCAATTAATGTGAGCTAATGTAATAAATTAGAATGGAATGCACTTATTTTAAACCCAAATCAAAATATGAAGTTCGATGACACAAATAGATGAAGAGGAAGAGGGATGCTCTTTCACTAAAATGTAGAAAATAAGAAGAAATGGTTCTTTTTAAGTACACCAAAAGAAAGGTTTCTTTTAGAGCAAATAGAAAGAAAAAGAAGGTTACCAAGGAAGAAAATTAATGTGTATACCTTTCAGAAGGGAAACAAACACACAAATTTTCCTAGGAATGAATAAAATGCAAGGAACCCCAGATGGGTCCCACCGGGTGTGCCAAAATGTTTCACCTGATTCTTAGACGTTTCTTTGAATATTGACAAAACAGATAGGGTAATGGGCGTAGGAGGAATACCTGTTAAAATGTTGGTTGATGGGTTGTTTACACGCATATGACTTCTGAATCCACAACTGATCATGAGAGCGTACTTTTGGCTAGGAGGAACTACCTGAAATGGAACACAAGACCACCATAAAGAGTTAAACAATATGTGCAGTGAACTGCCTAGCGTGTGCTAGATCCAGGAAGTGTGATACTTCCTAGATGACTGTCAATCCACTATTTAAAACAATTTAATGTTGGTAATAAAGTAAATCTATTGTAATTAAAATGATTTAGGTATCTCATTTAAAACACAATAAGAAAGATCTAATCTAACAGGCTAGGTTAAAATAAGATCCGAAGGTCAAGTAACTAGTTCTGGTTCTCTGCAGGTTTGACAGAGGTCTTAGGTAGGTCACAGGTGAGTAAGGGTGATGTGGGAATAGGTGGGTAGGTCACTGTTCTGGGTTGTATTGGTAAATATAGAGACCGATGCCGGTTAAGGGTGACCGATGCCGGTTGGGGAGAACTGGTGCCGGTTACTGTGGAAAACTGGGAATGCCACAAAATGAGCTTTGGATCTCCCTTATGATTGCACAAAGGACTTGGTTGGTCAGAATGAGGTATTGGGCTATTTGGATGGGATTTGGTGAGGTTTTAATAGGGATATGGAGGGGTGAGTATTAATAGAGGTCAGTGGATGGCTAGGAGAACAAAGGATGAAGATACAATGATGAAATGAATGAACTGGAGGAGTAAAATGTTCTACTTACTTGGAATCTGGTTCTGGATGCTTGTGAGTGAGGAATGAAGGTGCTGGTAAGAGGTTGAAGGCTGCAGAGGATCACCAAACATTGGGGAGCTCTTGCATGTGCTGCATGTGCTCTCCTTCTTGCCTGATTGGATCAAATCTTTGCTGGGGTGAGTGCTGGATGTCTGTGTAAGAGAAAATGCTTGATCTCCTTCTTTGCATGTGTGTTCTCACTGAAACTTGTTCTCAAAAGATGTGATTTCTCTTAGGAAAATTCCAACATTTTCCAACATCCAAAATAAGGTTATTTTTGGGAGTTAAAAGGTGACCAACGAAAGTTCTGGCTTAACCGGCGATGGTTATGGGTAACCAACGTCGGTTAAGGTGGGATTTCCTAGGTTTACTAAACTAGGGAGATCCTCCTGATTTTATGGGATCTTGTGTCGTTAACCCATGGATTAGGACTGGAAGCTTTTTTAAGCATGTGGGAATGTGGTTAGAGGGAATGTAGGCATTGATTTTTAGGGTTTGGGTAAGACTTAGTTAGTTATGGAAACTTACTAAGAATAGGTCTTAGGGTGAGGTGGCTTGATGAGGTGTCTAGGTGAGGTGTATGTGTGGACATTATCTAAATTAAGATATTTAAATAATAAATATTGTGAGGATAATGAATTAATTTAATTAAATTAATTAAATTAATATTAGTGGGGTGAAGGGGGCCATGGCTAGGTGAATGTGATGAAGGTATTTATTTGTCAAGGGACCAAAAGGGAGTGTGACCCAATTTTGGTGTCTACAGGTAGGCATAAAGAAATCCAATTTGTAATGGATGCCAAGGGTAGCACATGAATAGGAAATAGAGCCTGTACTAGTTGCGACGTGAGCTAAGGATGGGTGTACAAGGGAATTACTAAGGTGAAGATTACTAGATATTAGAAAAGAGGTTATATATGGGAAGTATATAGACCCTACTCATTAGAAAGAATTGTATCAAGAAACTGTGGATCTAATTCGAAGCCTACAAGGAGAGATCCATTACCTGAAGGAGAAGTCAAGAAAGTTAGAGCAAAAAAATAATGTTAAGGCCCCACAGAAGGATTTAGATGAGGTTAGGGAAGTACGCAGAATGTTGAGGAAAGAGAATATCATTCTCTTTCTAGGAGACTGGTTATCGGAGAAAGTACCACACACCAAAATAGAGCACGAAAGGAAGATTATACATGTTATCCTTTTTCCCCATACCCTTGATTATGGAAAGGAAATTACATTGAATGTAGTTGAAGATGGATGGATTATGAGCAATATTCTGATAGATACGGGTGTGGAAGTCAATGTCCTTACTCTAGATGCGTGGCATCAAATGGGAAGGCCCCCATTACAGCCATCTTTGAATGTGCTATATATGGCTAACAAGACAAAGGTGAAACCCATTGGTGTTTTGAAGGACACTGCTATCACTATCCAAGGGACAAAATTCATTTGATATTTTGAAGTCTTTACACTAGCCAAGGAGGACAACTTTCCAACATTATTTGGGTTCCCCTGGTGTTATAAGAACAATGCTGACCTAAGGTTCAATAAGGGGTACATAATTTTTGAGAATAAGGAAGAATGAGTCATCATCCCTTTAACATATGGGAATTTGGCACCCTATACTGAGCCCTTGGGAGAATAATTTCTTGTCAAAATCTATGTGCCCTCTATCAGTGACCCTAAGGTGATTAATCCTACGAAAGGGGATATTCAGTTTGAGGACACTCAATCCTTGAGTGATACAACTAGTGTGGCATGTGAAAATTGGGCATGCGAGACATATGAGTTAATTGGGTGATAGTTAAGAGGCTATGTGATAAGAGTAATAAAGGCACGCTCAGTCAAGCGCTAGGGATGAAATAAGTTGCCAAGTTATTCTGGAGGAGCCTACCTTGAAATTTTATTGCGAGAGATGGAGAATCAATGGAAAAATGAGATTAAAAGAAGAGGGATGATCAACTATAAATTTCTTGGGACCACAAAATGTTGGTTGGTGACACATTGTGATAATCTTCTAGAATGGCACGAAGTGAGAACCACATTCTCTGTTAAGTTTTCCCAAAGAAATGCACCGACTATAATTTAAGACTACTATGGGAGGGAAACTACCTCATCTCATGTCCAAACATGTGAGAAGTCCTAGATGGGAAGTATAGAAGCCTTTCCACCTTATTTATGGGTGTATAGGTTGTATTCCACCTTACAAGGCTATGCGTGTGCATGGTACATTCACTCAGAAATGCACCGACAGATAGGAAATTGGCAGGAGTTGTTGGATGACCTCCTTCAAGCTTTCGAATATCAGAGTACCAAGCCACCAGTGAATAAGGCATTACAGGTTATTAAGAAAATTATGATGGGGTATAGCGCCATAGTGGAGGATAGAATACTGGAGTTATTGGGTGAGCCTGGTTTGGAAGGACACTTTGATGAAGAAGAATAAGAAGAGACACAACTTGAGCACACATGCATGGAGAAAGAAAATGATAAATTGGTCTACATGATAGATGGCAAAGAGATGGAAAGTTTGGATGCTAACCACACTTAAGGTACACACAAAGTTAGGGATAGTACTGATGAGAAAGCACGTGCCTAGCTTGAGCCCCTAAAAACAAAGAAGGTTAACATTGGTTCGGAGGTAGAACCTGAGGAAGCTATTATTGGAGGATATTGGTCGAAGAAGGAGGTTTCTAAGATCATTTATCTATTGTGTGAGTTTCAGGATTTATTCCTGCGTGGGTACTATGAGCTTAAAGGAGTTCACCACTCCTTAGGAGAAATTAAAATCAAGTTGAAAGAAGGAGCGAGCACAATTTGGAAGATACCTTACCAAATAAATCCAAATATTTACGTCGAATTCAAGGAGGAGATATACAAGATGATCGCATCAGGCATCGTTGAGGCCATTGAAGAATCAGAATGGATAAGTCTGATGGTCATTGATATTAAGAAGGATGGAAGGATAAGGATCTATGTTGACTATAATGACCTAAATACAATATGTGTCATTAACCATTTTTGACCCCCCTTCACTGAGGAGGTCCTAGAAGGAGTAGCCAGGTGCAAAATCTATTCTTTCACAGATAGATTCTTAGGATATCATCAAGTTATAATTGCAAAGGAAGACCAAGAAAATAATTTTTTTTCCAGTGAATGGGGAATATTTTCCTACACGGTCATGCCATTTGGACTGAAGAATGCACGTAATGTGTTTTCACGTATTGTGGTACATGCATTTCAATATTTCATCCATAAGTTTATTCAAGTCTACCTTGATGACTGGATAGTGTATAGACTAGTCAAATATCATTGTGACAATTTGAGGCTGATGTTTGAAAGATGTCGACAGTTGAGGATATCCCAAAACATTAAGAAATGTGTTTTTTCTACTCCATTTGGAACCTTGTTGAGGCATTTTATATGTAAGAAAGGTTTACTAGTGGATCCCACCAAAGTTGCTGTTATTGTGGGATTGGGGGAGCCTACTATTCATAGGGTAGTGTGCGGATTCTGTGGGCATACAAGATATTATCAAAATTTTATCAAGGTGTATGCCAAAATCTCAACACCATCAGAGGGATTACTAAAACCAAAGAGTACATTTCACTGGGGAGAGGCGCAACAGAAAACACTTGAGACTTTGAAAGATAGGCTTGTCACTGTGCTAATATTATGCTTTTCTTATTGGGATAAGCCTCTCCATGTGCATGTTGATGTCTTAGGGAAAACCATTGGAGTAGTACTAGCACAACCTGGTGAAGGGATTTTTGATCACCTCCTTTACTTTGCAAGTAGAAATTTGACACGAGTAGAGCAGAACTATACTACTACTGAGTACGAAGTACTATCAATGATCTACATGATGCATAAGTTTAGGAAATATATGCTGGTAAAACCCTTCATATTCTATATGGATCACATGGAATTGAAGTACTTAGTAAACAAGCCCGTTTTACAAGGGCACATATGCCGATGGGTCCTGTTATTCCAAGAATTTGAGTTTATAGTGTTGTGAAACTAGGAGAGAGTAACTTATGACCTGATCATATGTCAAGGATTGAATCAAGAGAGGACACATAAAGCATTGAGGATACAATACTAGATGCACAACTATTTAGACTACAATGCACACCATTTGAATTGGAAGATATCAATGTGTTTCTCAAAATAAGTGTGGCACCAGAGGGAATGAAAACTTTGGAGAAAAAATAGTTAGCTATACGCGCTGATCCCTACATGCTAATTAGTGGAGACTTATACAAGTTAGGCTATGATGAGGTTTTGCATCGATGTGTGTTAGAACATGAGTGCATTGCAATCATGGGGGAAGCACATGGTTGGATTACAGGAGGGACATTATTTAGGAAATTCTATCTATGCGGAAGATCCTAATGGAAGGGATTTGGTAGGAAACCATCTACCAGGACTGTATTGAATTTTGCAAGACCTACGACCATTGTCAGTGCCTGGGAAAACCCAGGAAAAAGAGTCATGAGATGCCATTAAGGCCTGATAACCAGTGCAGATCCATTTGAAAAATGGGTAATTCAACTTTGTAGGGCCAATTTCACCTTCCATGTGACGAAGGGATGGTTCACACTACATTAGTAATTACACTGATTACTTGACAAGATGGGTAGAAGTAGTGCCTACAAAGGATTACACTGTAGCGATAACTATTATATTTTTATGGGAGAACATAATATAACAAGTATGGATGTCCTTTGAGCTTGACAAGTGACAAGGGTTACACACTTTCCTGAATGAAACGCTTAGGATTATGTTAGTAGAATTTATGGTGGCCCATCACAAGACCACCCCTTATAAACCCACAAAGCGAATGGAACTAGTAAGGCATTTACCAAGATACTAAGTCACACACGTTGACCAATATTTGTGATGTCGGAAGACAATGATTGGGATGATAAAGTATTTTCCATTCTACGGGCATACATGACAACCTATAAAGAGATTAAAGAAGGCCACACCATTTCAGTTGGTGTTTGGTGCATGATGCTATTTTATCCCAGTTTAATTCATGTTACCATCGTTGTGTATAATGCGTGTGTAGAAGGATTGGAAGATGAACAAGCACTTGACGAGTGGATTGATAAGTTGATGCAGTTAGACAAGAGACGATCACTTGCTAGATGGAGTCAAAAGACTGAAAAGGCCTGAAAAAAGGCATGTCATGATTTTCATATTAAGAATAGAATGTTTGAGGTTGGAAAAATGATTTTTTTGTATGATTCCAAGTTTCTACGCCATCCTGGGAAATTGAAAGTCCATTGGTTGGGCCCTTACATTATATCCTATATACATCCTTGATTCAGGAAAATGTACAATTTACAAGTGCTAGATGGGACAAAGCTACTTGGCCATTTCAATGGGAGTAGGCTGAAGCCCTACTATAAATAAGCCTTCATGGTGTTTATAAATAAGGAATTATTTCCAGTTAGATTAGAGATTTTCCTTTATACATGTTTCCTTTCCATGTGTTTCCATTTCTCATTTCTTATTCCTTTCTTGTTGTGTTCTATTTCTGTGGCCTTGTTGTGCACGAGTAACCAGCTTATTACTTCCAAAATAGGTTATGTATGCACATAGGACCACACATATAATTTAGTGTGGGGTGGATTAGTATGTACAAGTAGTGTGAAGTACTAGTATACAAGATGTGTAGTGGATGGCTTGTATTGACCCAAATGAAAGGATTAAATGTAGGGAAAAATAGAAGAACACATGTGAAGAAATTGTGGACGAGAATGGTTGGTGTCAGGATAAGGCTTTATAAAGACCACGTACTAGAGAAGGAAAAACACAGGAACAAAATGAGGTAGGTGAGGGCAAAAATTAGGTCAATGACAGAAGAAGTGCCTTCAGCACTGCATGCGTGTGCGTGAGGATCTTCGATCAGTTAAGGATTTTTACATGCCAGAAGGTTATAGATTTTTTTTACATAGGATTTGGCACAGGGGTAAGAGTGCTTAAGGTTGGATTTAGTGGAAAAAGCCACCTTTATTACAAAGATACGTTGATGGGTGGCACATCATTTATCATGGGAGATGAGAAAACATATATAAGTAGAATGTCAGGCACATTATTATTTACCTTGCATTTGTGATATCAAAGAGCTCTCTCGAACTAGGGCATCCATGAAGAATATTTACGTGAAGGAATTTTTTTGAAAATATGAGTACGTGACTAGTGTGATTTGCAAACTAGAGTGGATAAAGTACATGGGCGTAGGGAGAAAGGATTTAGTAGAGTACACTATCTTGTGGAAGGTTTGTCCAAGTTAGGGTTTTGCAGATAGGGCATAAGAGTAAAGGGATATTTTGTGAAGGTCAGCCATAGATTTGAGAAAGGAAAGGAAGAAGAGAAAGAAGGAATTTATTTTTAGTAACCTGACAAGAAGATAACACCAAAGAAGGGAAAGGAAAGAGGGAAACCAAAATTTTCCACTAGATTCAATGAAGAGTGGTATTCGAATATGCAATACCAAGATGGTGTGTTGCTTGGGAAAAAATGGCTATCCCATGTGAGGAAGATGGCAGTGAGTGATTACAACCATTGCAAAACCACCACTGAAAAAGAGATGGCTTTAGAACTGGTTCACCCGAAAGACAAAAGGACACCAGAAGGGATGCCAATCTACAGTGATGAAGTGAAGGTAAAATTGGATAAGGCTAGGTTGCTGCAACTTTATGTGTAGACACTAAAATTAGGTCACACTCCCCTTTCGTCCCTTGACATATAGGCACCCTTTATTACCTTTACCTAGCCATGACCCCATTCACCCCACTAATATTAATTTAATTAATTTAATTAAATTAATGCATTATCCTCACTATATTTATTATTTAAATATCTTATTTAAATAATACCCACACATACAGTTCACTTAGACACCTCACCAAGCCAACTCAACCTAAGACCTATTATTAGTAAGTTTCCATAACTAACGAAGACTTACCCAAACCCTAAAAAATCAATGCCTACATTCCCTCTAACCACATTCCCGCATGCTTACAAGAGGCCTCCCCAGTCTAATCCATAGGTTAATGACATGAAATCCGAGGAAATCAAGGAGGATCTCCCTAAGTTTAATAAACCTAGGAAATCCCACCTTGACCGATTTGCCGGTTACCCCTAACCGTTTTCCGATTAGGCCGGAACTGCCGTCAGTTACCCCTTTTTAAACCCCAAAACAACCTTATTCTCAAGGTTAGAAGTTGGAGTTGGAAGTTAGAAGTTGGACGCAAGTTGGTGAACATATTTTGGAAAGGTTAACGTAACATCAGACAGCTAATTCCAGTAGAGAACATCACATGCAAGGAAGGAGATTGAACATCTTTTCCTGCACATCCATCCCAACGATGATCTGATCTAACCAAGCCAAGAGGAATGTACATGTAGCCCATGCAGAATCTTTCCTTCAATTGGTGATCACTTGCAGCCTTGAAACCTCTCATCAGCACCTCCATCCCTCACTCACAGGTATCCAAGACTAGAATCCAAGTAAGTATAACGTCATACTTCTCTGGTTTATTTCATTTCATCATTATTTTATCATCTATTGTTTACCTAGCCACCTATTGACCTCCTCCAAAACTTCTACCTCCATATACCCACTAAAAACCCCGCCAAATCCCTTCCAATCACCCAATACCTTTCCCCGACCAACCAAAATCCTTTGTGCAATAAAAAAGGAGACCAAAACCTTGTTCTGTGACATTTCCAGATCTCACAGTAACTGGCACCAGTTATACCTAACCGTGATCAGTCACCCCTGACTGATGCTAGTCTCTGTTTTTGCCCACACAACCTTAAACAGAGACCTACCCACCTAATTTTACCTCACTGTCACTCACTTGTGACCTACATGAGACCTTTATTAGACCTGCAGAACCCAAAACCAACCATTTGACATTTGGATTCTATTATAGCTTAGCCTGTTAGATTAGATCTATTTTCTTATTGTGTTTTTAAGTGAGATACCTAAATTATTTTAAAATAACAATAGGATTTACTTTGTTTACAACATTAATTTGTTTAAAAAATTGAACTGACAGCCATCTAGGAAGTATCATACTTCTCGGATCTAGCTCACACTAGGCAGTTCACTGCCCATATTGTTTAATTCCTTCTGGTGGTCTTGTTTTCATTACAGGTAGTTCCTCCTAGCCAAAAGGAAGCTCTCACGGTCAGATGTGGATTCAGAAGCCATACACGCGCAAAAACCCATCAACTGACATTTGAATAGGTATTCCTCCTATGCCCATTACCCTATTTGTTTCGTCAACACTTCAAAGAAACATTCTAGGAAAAAGGTGAAACATTTTGGTATGCCCAATGGGACCCATCCGGGGTTCCTTGCATTGCATTCATTCTGAGGAAAAAATTGTGTGTTTGTTTCCTTTCTAAAAGCATACAAACTAATTTTCTTCCCTGGTAATCCACATCTATTCTTTCTATTTGCTCTAAAGGAAACTTTTCTTTTGGTGTAATTAAAAAGAATCATTTCTTCATGTTCTCTGCATTGTAGTGAAAGAGCATCCCTCTTCCTCTTCATCTTATTGTGTCATCTAATTTCACATTTTCGATTTGGGTTTAAAAATAATTGCATTCCATTTTGATTTATTGCATTAGCTCACATTAATTAAGGGCAACCTATATGCTGCAGGTCATGACGAATTGCTGGTTGACAAACGAATCGTAGAAAAGCACTTCTATCATTTTCTCTTTCTCTGAGTCTTACCAAACCACACAAAAAATCAAAATACATACATTCTTAAACAATATCTTACCTGTAATAAGATTTAGGTGATCACATGATCACAACACAGTGGGCACCTAGCTCACTGATCTGTCGAGCCATACTTTAGAGTGAAGCTCGCCCCCACCATAACATACCTGAAACCTCACCCTTTAGATCTCCTTATTTGTAGGAAGCCATCCTCACCAAAAAATCTATTTTACAATTCATGTGTCAGTGCCTAAATAGCATAAGCTAAACAAACATAATAGAAAGGGCACTCCTAGGATCATATTTTCTTAGAGTTTCTACTTGGCTTGTGTTTTGAGGTGAAAGATAACGTTCATCACTTTTTTTGTTCATCCTTGCATGCTCCTCATCATAGCCGGTGTATTCCTACTTCACTTGAGTGTGCATGGGCCATACCATCATCATTTCTAGAATTCTAGGTCTGATTCCACATTAGATTTTAATTCACAACCACTTTCTTTCATCACTATTTCAATTTCATAGTAACCATCATCAGTTACCTCTGACCGCCATCAGTTAAACCCAACCAACATCGGTTCTAGGTCCTTTTGCTAACCTACTCAAAAGGACAGTTTCCTTTCACTTTTTTCCACTTTCCACAGTCTCTGTCACTGTCATTTTTCCCATTGACATTTTACACATCCCCAGATTTAGCATACTTGTCAGATTTTTCCTTCTGCCTCGTTGATTACTCACTGTCCATTTTCTGCAGTGACCAGCAGTGGTTACCCCTGACCGACATTAGTTTTCCCTAACCGACATCGATTAGCCTGTTTCACATTCCACCCAATGTTTTTTATTTCATCCATTTTTTATTACCAGATTCACCTATTCCTGTTGTTCTCTGTATCATTTACTGAGAAGCAGCCCAACCTGATCAATACTGGTTCACATGGTGCTGACCTGAAGACAAGCGAATGCCCTCATGTTCCATGCCAGTCACCAACCACTCCCACCTAGTCCTTCACCACCTTCTATTTTATCACTAGCCATGGATCCTATCCAGCCTACTACTATCATTACCAGAGAGGAGGAGTTCACACGACTCCTTGACCAGAACCCTGCTGCCTTACAGTTTTACCTTTCTCACTCATCCACTCGAGATGCCTTAGGTTAGTTAATTTATGGCATGCCCGTATCTATCCCCTCAACTCTCACACCCTGTTCCACATCGGCCCCATCTAGCTCCGTGCTACCTACATCCACCTTACCCCAGTCATTTCACAGTTAGGTTCTATACCCACTATGACTCCCACATCTGTTACCTCTATGGTACCCATTACATCCACCATACCCTTGACGACTACCCCAAACACAACCTCATCAACCCCTAATGTCTCATACATACATGTAGCTACATTCCCACCTCCAATATCGGTGACCCCTACCCCATTTCAGAATGTAGTTCTTTCCATTCCACAATCATTAGCCCCTATTGCCACTAGGGTTACCACGACCCTTCCACCACTATACACATACTACCAACAACCACCTGTTTCATCTATTATTCATTCTGGGTATGTACCCCCTATTTCATTGCCTTCTTCTCCACCACCTTACATGGCAGCCCCATACACTGGAATGCCACCCCCATTATATGCCCAAAACCAACCTCCTCATGCTATAGGAGGCATTCAATCATCACAAACAACCAAGTACCTAATTAAATTGATGTTGGACAAGATGTAGACACTAGAAGCATTGGTTTTCGGCTCCTGCAACACTCTCACCTATGACGAGATTTGCAACGAGCCTATTCACCCAACCATTCCTATTTGTTCATACCTTGTGCATTGGGAAATGCCTAAATTCAACTGCTTCAATAGTAAGGAAGACCCACAACAACATTTGCGCTAGTTCAAACATGGGTGTTATCTAATCACTCATGATGATGCCCTACTTTTGAGAACCTTTCCCATGTCCCTCACTGGACCAACATTAGATTAGTATAGTGGGTTACCCAAACACTCTATATTTTCATTTAATTAGGTAGCCCAAACTTTCTTAGATCATTTCTCTATAAATATCACCAAGATAGTTACCATGACTGATCTATATACCACACGTCAGTATGAGAACAAATCTATAGTATATTTTGTTGCTCATTGGCACAACCTGATCAATCAACTTACCTCCTAACTCCCACAAAATGAACTCAATGAGCTCTTCACATGAGCTTGCGCAAGACATATCTCTTTGAACTTGCAGGTCTAAACCTTACGAACATTTGATGAGGCATTCACTATGGCACGAAAGTTAGAGATTCGGGCCATCGAAGAGAAGAAAATCCAATTACAAAATAAGAATTCAGCATTCAAGTCGAATGAAACCTCTTCTTCTTCCAAACCACCAACTAATTATTCAAAGGATAAGGGTACCGTTAACGTAGTGGTACTCAAGGCTAGACCATCTAATCCATCCAATCATGCTACAACCTCATCTAATCTTTCACCTGTCCAGGATTTTTGATTCAGACAAGAGTAGTGAAAATATACCCCGATTGGGGAACCTTACTCTTCTATCTTAGAAAATCCTATCAAAGCTGGAGCCATCACTCTTCCACCCATAAAAAAAAACATTGGTTTTAACCCTACTTGCCCCATGCCCCCATGGTATAAAGAGCATGATTTCTGTAACTATCACCGAGTGAAGGGTCATAGTGATGGCAACTGCATCACTTTCAAAAATATTGTCCAAGAAATGCTCGAGAAAGGTGAGTTAACTGTGGATAATCCCAACGCCACCCCTAACCAAAATCTACAAATCTTCAAAAAACCATTCCCCAACCATGCCCCTTCATCCAATCAAACCGGTGAGACATCCACTCACGATACCTATACCTATGAGCTTCACGCAATATTTAATGAGGTAATTATCAATCTCAATTACCTCACATCCCTTCCATAGAGGAAATCCTAGCTCGAAATCCTCCTTCCACATTTGAACCAACCTCCACTATTCCTTCACTAATAGAGGAACACCTTTCATCTCCTACATAACCTACGGAGGGGTTTTTTTCTAACATTGAGACCATCTCAACCCTAGCTTCACCACTTAGAGAACCTTTACCTACCATACCTCCTCCACCCACAGAGAAGCTCCCATCACCTCCTCCACTCATAGAGGAGCACCCATTTCCTCCTCCACCCACAGAGGAGAACCCATTACCTCCTCCACCCACAAAGGAGCACCTATCCATTCCTCCACTTATAGAGGAACTCCCATCATCTCTTCCACCCATCATAGACCCAGTGGAGATACCTTTGCTTCTTACCGAGCATTCTCCATCAGGTACCCAACATACAACATACCTAATTTTAGCTCTGTTACCCACTGAAGCTGAAGCTTGCCAATTTCCCATCTCTATGATGCATTTTACGAGAATTCCCATTAGGTCTTCACCAAATTCACCTGTAGACGTTCCGTTCTCACGTTTGGCTAATCACTTAGATTATGTGGATAGGGATTTATTATGGGGGTGCCTCTTACTCCCTGTCTCAACCTAGATGTAGAGATCCCTTGCTGATAAATCCACTATCTACCCAAACAAATTTCAACCCATAAAACCAAATACAACTACTGTTGTCGCAACCCCTTCCATGATACCCATTAGCACTCACACCACACCCTTACCTATAACCCAACCTATACCTAAACCCAAACCCATACTGACTACATTTACCTCCACTAAACCTATTACCACTTTAGGGGTCACCCTGACCACAAGCCTTACTCATCCACCTATTAAAATAGATTTAGCTACATCCTCTAATGTCAATACCACACCTACCCTGACACCCAAACTAAAGAAACAAACTCATTGGCCTCATACCCTGACTACACCAATCACACCCGCACTTGTCCCATCTGCCTTAAGACCTTAGCTTCCCAACATGGTCAATCACCCTTCATCCATCCATAAACCAATAACACAACAACCTATTCCTTCCTCACAAACCTCTAACCTACCCAGGCACACAACATGATTCATACCCGCATGTGTAGTCTCTTTACCACCAATACCTCCAATACCTTTATCTATCACTTCACTACCCACTACACTTCAGTCATTGTCCCTCACACCCCAAGCATGACCTGTGTCATCTACCTTCATAGAACCCCCATTATCCCCATGGGTAACTCACCCTCTTCCTCCATCTGCTTTTAGTTCTAGACCTCATACACCCACATCACCTTTACCCAAGAAGGTGCAACCCAAAACCAAAACCCCACTACCCCACAACAAGGTAGTCAAAACAACCCCACACCATCCGACCCATCCATCTACTGTACCCCTACCCAAATGAACCCGATTGATACCTCAAACCACACTGGCACCTAAACCTATATCTCGACCCATCCATACTCTTCCAAAAACAATTCCCTGACAACCAACCTCACCTACACCCAAAACCACATTCACTTCTCATTGTGATCCACTAGTAGGGTCCTATGCCAAAATTTTAACCAACCTCGTAGAGACTTATGTTATCACATTACTGCCACTCTGACCTTACAACCCCCTCAAACCCAAGCCCAAAGGGTTTAATGATACTAAAATTTACACATACCATCATGTGCCAAGGCGTGATGTGGAGAATTGCAAGGCCTTGAAAACTGTCCTTATCCAATTGTGTCCACCAGAAACCAACTTTGACGATGAGGACCTTCTTGATGAGGATCCTGCTTCACCAACACCCATTCCCACACTACCCACTCAACAACCACAGCCTCTACCCTCACAGGTCCTAGAGCCACACACAAAATTTGAAATTAACATGGTTCACATCAAAGAACTTGCCACGCCACCACCCAAATGTCGTTATGCCCAACTGACCTCACAAGGCTTTTCTCCTCCAGTAGGTTTTTTCCCTTCATGTCGTTATACCACTCACCCTACACCTTATCCATTTGCCAACTTCCCTCAAATCAACATGGTACACGTCACTACATGTGCACAGAAGGGAAAAGAAAAGGCAGCTGACCCACCAACCAATCCTATACCCAACATACCATCTACATCCATACCTAAGATAACTATCTGTGGCCCCACATACCCCATTTCTAATGCTGTCACACATCACACCATGCTCAAACAACTACACCAATCTCCCCTAAAAATGTCCTTATATGACCTCATCCAAACCTCAGAATCCCATTGTCAAGCTCTCATGGAGGTTCTTTAATCTATTGAGGTTTTACCCAATGACCCTACACCCGTAGCCTCCATCATCACACCCCATTATGTAGCCTCTCTCACTAAATTAACACCTTTATCTTCACCTCACCTTGTTCACCAAGTGGCCTCCCTCAGCTTCTCAGAGGAGGAGATCGCGCCACACCAAAAAGATGACTCAGACCCAACCCTCTTCATATTTTTCCACATTGATGACATACAGGTACACCATGTGATGATTGATGGAGGTGCTATCATTAACATCATTTCATCCCATGCATTTTCTCAAATGCACATACCAGACAATTACATGCACAAACATCCAGTCATGTTGCATTCATTTAACAACTCTATCACCTCCACACTAGGCACTGTCATCCTTCACGTTTGTGTGGGCCTCTGCACTATTCTAGAATTGTTTTATGTTTTGGAGGGGGAATTCCAATATAACTTATTTGCTTGGTAGACCCTGGATCCGTGTCATGGGTTACGTTCCTTCCACTTTGCATTGTTGTGTAAAGTTTGAACATGAAGGACACACTTATATCATTCCAACTGACCCATCACCTTTCAAAAAATGCAACATGCTATACCGACCCAAAGATGTGCTCATACATTTCAAGCCGTCTACCTCTGCAACCAATACTGCTTCACCTACAACTCCACCTACAAGTAAAGCCACTGCTTTCACCACACATACCTCCTCTATTCCTACCACTTCTATAACCTCCACGACTGACCCATTAGCTTCCCAATCTATTAACTCCACCTCCGCATCGATCTATGAAACATCATCCATGCCAACTACCTACATACCAACCACTGATCCCTTGGAAGGTTTTTTTCAATGCCTCACTCTAGGGGAGTACCGCTTGTACAGTGTCAACACATTCCTTACTCCACATGAGTATGGAAGCCTTCACAAACACCCTTACTATGATCACCGTATAGGATAATTCCTCCTTTATGGTCCTCCTCATCTTCATACTAGTATCACCTATAGGGGACTTGATACTACCACTTACACACCTGAAAAACCATCATAACCCCACCCATTTTCTGATGACTTCCAATCACTTACCAATCACCGTTTCACCCACACCTTCCTGCATCGCTATGCATGGAAGAGTTTTGGTTTTGGCTTTTACGATCAAGGCTGCCGTACCATTATTCCATGTACCACCTGCAAACATAATGACCGTAGTGGTATCAGATTCCCTGAACCTCCTACCAAACAGGCCCATATTGAACTCATTGCAAACCCTAGCCCCTCTCTACCTTCATCACCACCATCACCAACAGAGTCGATGGATCTTGAATCTATCCCTCCTAATTTTTTTTTTCATAAACGCCATTTCCTTAGGGCCTTTGACTTATCAACGTGAAGGAGAGGCCCCTTCCACTCACCCATTCTTGTATCCTGAGATGATCGATGATGACACACCTACCATTAACATCGTTCAATGTCAGGATGATGAATCCATACTCACCTACCTTGGTGTAGAAGAATCACATATTCATCTGTCGTTACCCTTTGAGACACAAACCATGTTGAATGAATCGACTATCAAGATCAACATTCATACTCAGGATGACCTGCACATCCTAAAGATCAGATAATCTCTAGATTTTTCTGAACAGGAAGCCATCACTTCTTTTCTCCAAGATCATAACCATTCTTTTTCTTGGTCCTACAAAGACATGCCCAGTATTGACCCCACCATATTGGTCCACAATATCGTAATCGTTCCTGATGCCAAACCTATCTAACAAAAGCTGAGGAATTTTCCTCAAAGAAGAACTTCAGCACCTTCTTTCCATGTCCTTCATCTTACCCATTGATTATCCTCGTTGGATTTCTAACATTTTCCTTGTTACTAAAGCAACAAGGGGACTCCACATTTGCATGGAATTCTGTGACCTCAACCTCACCTACTCGAAAGATGACTTTCTCTTGTCTGGTATTGATCAACTAGTTGACCTCACCGCTGGTCACGAGATGCTCTCACTCATGGATGGCTTCTCATGCTATAACCAAATTTTACTTTCCCCAAAAGATCAACACAAGACCACATTCATTACCCCTTGGGGAACCTTTTACTATCAAGTCAATGCTTTTGGCCTTAAAAATGCAAGTGCTACATATCAACATGCTATGACTTATATCTTCCATGATATCATGCATTGCATATTGTAAGATTATGTGGATGATCTCTTGGCCAAATCTAAACATCACATTGAGCACCTCTCCATCCTCGAAACCATCTTTGACCGCCTCATTAAATATTATGTCTGCCTTCAACCTAAAAAGTGTGTCTTCGCGGTTCTCTCAGGAAAACTCTTGGGATTTATTATTTCCCTCTGTGGTATAAAAGTTGACCTTGCCAAAGTCAAGGCCATTCTGGAAATGCCTCCACCCACTAACTTTAAACTACTCCATAACCTGCAAGGTAAATTGCAGTCCATTCACCATTTCATTTCACAATTATCTGATTGGTGTCAACCATTTCATCATTTTCTTAGGAAGGATGTCTCCTTTAAATGGGATGATAACTGTCACAAAGCTTTTTAGGCCCTAAAACAATACCTTCTCCAACCACCCATACTCATTCCACCTAAATACGATCAAATTTTTTACCTATTCATATCAGCTACTGATCACTCTTTGGGGGGCCATGCTTTCTCATCTCAATGAACAACATAGGGAGCAGGTGGTTTATTACATAAGTTGTACTCTTTTGGACTATGAAACCCGATACAACCATCTAGAAAAGATTTGCTTAGCCTTAGTTTTTATTCCCACAAAACTCAACCATTACCTACTCAACCACAGAACCTATGTCGTGACCAACACTGATCCTTTACACTTCATGTACGCCAAACCTTATCAAAATCAGCATGCTGTGCGATGGCTTATGATTTTAGCTGATCTTGAACTTGAATTCATTCACCAAAAGTCCATTAAGGGCTAGGCTATCACTGACCAACTGGATGACAGACCTAGTGCCGGGGACCAACCCTCTAATTTTGACTTTCCTGATGAGTTGATTACTACCCTTTCCCTAGACGAACCCCCTTACCAAATGACATTGTTCTTCGACGGTTCCAAGTGTCAGTGTGGGGCTGGGGCTGGTGTCATCCTCATTCCTCTGGATGGAGAACCCATGCCTTTGTCTTTCAAACTAGAATTTGAATGCACCAACAACATTTCCGAGTACGAAGTGCTCATACTAGGTCTCCAGGCCGCCTATGCCCTAGATGTCAAATCAATACACATCTTTGGTGATTCACAATTGGTCATAAACCAAGTCAATGGTATGTAGTAATGTCATAACGAGATACTTCAGAAGTATAAACATCATGTAGACATACTTTTGACCACCTTTGATCATTATACCCTTCAAACCATCCCACGTTCAACCAACAAATTTGTAGATACCATGGCCTGCTCAGCCTCCCAAATACCCGCTTCCCCTGCCAATTCCAAAATATTTGTCACCATACAACACCTCAATTCACCTTCTTATTTACCTCACAATGTTTAATCAATCGGAAATGACACCCTTGACCCGAGTGACCTTTGGTATAAACAATAATTCGACTACTTTTCCCTCTCCATCTTACCTCCTGATCTCACCTGTAACGGACAACACGCCTTCCTTAAAAAGGTATCCCATTTTGTTATCCTAGGGGGGCTCCTCTATAAGCACAACTTTGATGGTATTCTATTACGATGCCTCACAAGTTCTGAAATTCCTTATGCCATTAAGGAGGTTCATGATGGCATATGTGGAGGTCATTTTAGTGGCCTTGCTGTTGCTAAGCGTATTTTTCACCTAGGCTATTACTGGCTGACCCTTAACCATGATTGTTGTGACTATTTCAAACATTGTGTGGAATGTCAAAAACATTCTAACCTTTATCATACATCTAGTCATTCCTTACAGGTCACTCGTGACCTTTGGCCCTTCTTTCAATGGGGTTTGGACCTTGTCAGAGAAATCAATCCTCATTCTTCCCAACGCCATAAATGGATCATAATTGCTACTGAATGCTACAAAAAATGGGTGGAAGCCATACCACTCATCTCCATGAAAGTTGAGAAAATTGGTGAGTTCATTAACCATCACATCATTTGTCACTTTGGTGTTCCTCATCGCCTCATCACTGAAAATGGAAAACAATTCAAAAACAAAACATTGCAAAAAATTTGTGATGCCTTCGACATTCAACTTAGTTTCTCATCACCTTATTACCCACAAACCAATAGCCAAGCTGAATCCACTAAAAAAACCCTCAAAAAAATTCTCATGAAAGTGGTTGACGATACTAGGAAGGATTGGCATATGCACATTCCTTTTGCCATATGGGCATACCGCACTAGTATTCTCACTTCCACTGCAGCCACACATTTTTCATTGGTCTACAGTACGAAGGCTGTTTTGCCTCTCGAAGTCCAGATCCCCTCACTCTGTGTTTCTCTCCATGACATGCTTACTGATGATGACTTTCATCAGGACTGCTTAACACAACTAGAGTTATTAGATGAACGTCGTCTTAATGCTCTGGATCACCTTCAAGTTTACCAACAATGTATCAAATGTGCTTATGACAAATGTGTTCATGAACAAACCTTCCAGGTCGGTGACCTTGTCTTGAAAGAAAATCAACACGTAACCAAAGCAAAAAAAAGTAAATGGGGAAATTCGCTCCTAATTGGCTTGGACCATACATCATAACTCATACCTATGGATCGGGTGCCTATCATCTATCTTCACTTGAGGGTAAAACCAAACCAGAGCCCCTTTTTGCATTGCATCTTTGACCATTCTATTGTTGACTCATTTTCCTACCTCATCATTTGTCTCTTTATAGGCTCATCCCTTGAGTGTTATCCACTCCATACACCTCCCTAATGATTAAACAAGAATCATGTGAGTAACCGTCACTTGTTATCTTCTCTTGAATATGTGTACCACAACACTACACATAACATGATTCTCAAGGATGCTTTTGGTCTACCTTTAGATGAGGTCCCATGGTCATTCCACCTCACCTTTTAAACAAGAGTCCTATCCTTCACCTTGGTCTTGTCCATGATTTCAAAGACCTCCAATGGGAACAAACTCCTTGAGTCAAACTTCTAATAAAAAAATGACTCCCTCAAAGGGACATCTTCCTCTCAACCAAATTACTACTATAAATAGACTGCTCCCTCGAAGGACAACTATGTGAAGCTTTCAAAAAAAAAAACGAGAGAAACTGAAGCTTCTCGCATCAATCAACTTCACGAAGACCTCAAGGAGTACCATATTACTTATCCCATATAGACTTCCCACATCGATCAGTCTATCAAAACAAAAACACTTTTTAGTAATGGACTTGCCCATTATGACCTCAGACCTCTTTCCCAAAAGACTTGTCACTCCAAACATATACAACTAACTACCTTTCACCCACCTTACCATTTCCTCTCTCATTTTTTAAATTTCCTCAAGGGACATCTTGGAATTTTGACATTTGGTGATCATGTGACTACTTTCACCTTAGAACATTTAATCATGCAATGCCTTTTGAGTCTTGTGTTCACCACCCCCTTCAAGGTATGATCTACTCGGTATGATCCTACCCAATAAGGTGGCTTTATTTCCCCCCTCTTATCTTTTAACCATCTTTGTTTACATTTTGATTACCTCATACAGGACTTGGTCCTCGAAAATTACCTTTGGGGTAATCCTCCCCTTTCACAATAATTGCCTTCACCAATAAAATTTTACCTATAATCTACCCACACATATTAAACCTAAACCCACTACATACCCACAAACCTACCAACTCATTTTCATATTCTTCCCTAGCTTATGGGAGAACTACATCGGCCTGAGGTCCCTTTTCACTGGGAGTATGTAGGTAGCACTCCAAGGGCATGTGGCCCTTGGAGGTTAGCTTGGCCACTCTCTACCCTAAACAATTCATCAACCATACCTAAATCACCATTTACCCCACATTTCACTTAGTTCCCCTTTTCTAACAAAATTGGAAACTAAGCCACATACATAACAAGTTGTTTACCATTTTATACATTTGTTACACCTACCATATTTCTATCATCACTATACATAGATTATACAAAATTTCCCATAGTATCATTCATTATAAACCATAATGAATCATGCCTAAACCAACCATAATGAATCATGCCTAAATCAACCTGACTTATCCATGCCTAAACCAACCTGACTCATACATGCCTATAACCTGATTCAATCCATGCCTATAACCTGACTCGATCCATGCCTATAACCTAACTCAATCCATGCCTATAACCTGACTCGATCGATGCCTAAACCAACCCGACTCTATCATGCCTAACTCACCTAATTTCCATCCATATTTAAAATAAAAAATCCATATCTCATCTAACACAAACCATAAAACCAATATCTCATAAACATCTTAACACATCACAAAATATCATGAATCTCATAGTATAAAATCAATAAATGTGTATCTCAAAAATACATGCCTATCTCATCATGGCCGTCATCTCAAAAATGTTGGCACACAGGCTGATATATAATACAAAATGTCATCGGCATGCAAGCCCGGTCTCATATATAGACAAAGAATGAATGAATCAATATAAAAAAATATTCAGCACGCATGCCGATATATGCTCACAATATACAACAAAATCACTTGTACATCCTCACTATCTTTGACATGTAGGATGTTATGTGATAAAAAATACAACTACCTTTGGCACATAGGCTGACATATATATAAAAAATAATCAGTTACTATACATGAAAACTTAGGGTGGCCACATATCAGACATCTCACTTAATGTCCTCCATCTTTGTATCACAACCACCCTCACCCTCCTGTGTCCCTATAGACACATCACCTCACTCTAGTTGCTGTGCACTGGTGGCCTCTCCCTGATCATGCCTCGAAGCTCACTGTCCTCCTGTGTTCTCCACACTATGTGTGCAGGATCTCATCCTCTCACTGGATGCCTGATGTGCCATGTAATCTCCATATGAGATGAAGTATATCCCGACTGCCATGAGCTGGTCCTGATAGTATCGTGCCACACCTAGGGCATCCCATAACTTAGATATAGGCATGGTCTGAGGTGGTCCCTTAGGTCTCGGCCCCTGTACCCTACCCTGCACCAGCCCTGTGAACTAGGACCAGCTCACTACATTTTTGGTGGTGGGTCCCTACCCTCTGTCCTTATGCTTGTGGTGGTGCCCCATGCCCCTGTGCCTGTATCTGGGCCTGTAAGACCCCAATCTATGCCTGGGCTATGGAAAAATGGAAATGTAATCCTACCACCTGAGCCTGTAAGGCTTCCACCTGACCATCTCTGTCTCCATCTCCTTCATCACCTCCACCATCTAGGCCTACAGACTGGCCACCTGTACCTATAGCTCCAATACCTCTACCTCTGACCCCTCTAGCTGTGTCTGCAGTATACCTATCTACGTGATCAATGTTTCTACCTACCTCTATAGGGAATCTCTCTACACTGTCATGGTAGCTAAATCTGGCTGCCCTTGGTCTAGGTGGTATGGGCTCGTAACTGAGCCACCCACCACTACCTGTACCTATCTATGCATCCAGTGTCATCAATCCACTGATCCACTGGCTTCTCCTCCTCTCCTGTAGGCACTGTAGGTTGTGGTAGAGGGAGAGGCCTCTCCATGTCATCTCTCCGATACTGTGGGAAGGGCAGAGAAATATCCTATACAAGAATGAAATGCCATTAGACCCTGTCAACCGGGATCATCTCATCCTCCCCAGTGTGGTGACCATTTAGCCATATCTCTAGCTTGAGCTCAACTAGCTCCTCATGCATGTGCCTATATGAGAGGAATCCCACATATGGCCTTTAGATAATGTCCACTCTGGAAAACCCCTCCAACAACTACCGAAAATGGGCCACGTCATATGTTGGCCTATCTAACCTCTGCTCTCTTGCAACCGACACCCATCTTCTATATCCTAGCTGCACACATATCAGTGGGAATGCATCTGCTTGGGGCATACCTATAGGTCAAACACATACTATGTGCTTGTAGGCCCAACAATGCAGTATAAATGTACAACACAGGCTAAACCTATGCAGCTGCCCATAAACCCACAACACTCTGCAAAGCTGCAACAAGAATGTTGGTGCTTAGGTGAAGCATGTCTCATGCACCATCTTGTCATGGAGCACCCCTGTAACATTCCCATTTTAATACTTTAGAAACAAGGAATTTTTTTTTTTATTTTTTTATGATTAATGTTCTCTATTCTAAATACATAATTTAGAACACACATCTCATAACAGTCATTCTTATAACAGATAACCATATGCATATGTAATGACTCGGTGTACCACCGATCTATTCATTCCATGACTTGGTGAACTACCGATCTATTCATGTGTAACATTGAGCTTGGAGTTTTCTACTGAATACTTCATATTTGTGGTTCTCTTACCCTATTTCAGGTTCTGAGTGATCTACCCAAGGAACCTATCTGAATTTTTTTACCAATATTAATTGGCATCACGATCCTTAGACTAGGTGACATAGGACAATGCAATTAGCAACTTGCGATACTTTGGCCAAAGATTTATAACATACTGTTTGTATTACTTATTCCTTGACGGCATATTTGTCAATCTGGAATACATCCTTCACCCCACTCTATTTTTATATAGAACATCTTATACTGACTTCTGTCAATCCCCTTGCCCCAAGGTTTCTCTCTAGTTTGGATTAACATCATAGTCCATGATATGAAGAGGCTCTTAAAGACTAAGGATAAATTGGCATACTGGGTCAACCATAGTTAACCCCATGTGCCAAGGTACCCTGAGTCTCAAAGGGCTTCCACATAACCTGATTATGGTCCTAACCAGTCCCGGAGAGAAATCTTGATCAAGTTCCAGGTGTGTAAATCTTAATGATCAATGCAGAAGGGTGTTGCCACATGTCATCTGCATTGTTGTATCCTCAAGAAGATCCTAATCTTCTAGAAGGTACAACCTTGCAGTTGACATGTGTCAACATCCTATGGGATAGCCTCAAAATTATGTACATACCTCAGAGAATTTGCTTACGTTAGGTTATATTTGGGTTACAGAACTTCATATTTTTACAGCCCTCCCTAACCCCGAGTCCAACACTCTTTAAGTTACCTGTTTTGTAATTAGGGTTCAGCTTTACAAAAGGGTCTTAATTAACTTAAGGTTTCTTCTTGGTTGTCGGTTGGGGCCTAACAACCTTTATTCAAAAAAAAAGGACAACAACAATTTAAGTTTCGTTATATATAAATAACTTATCCAACGAAAGGAAATGTATCAGCCTAATAGGCTGAGACGTATTCGACTTAATAATGTTAACTCTTAGTGATTAATAACCATTTTTTTTTATTAGTGCATTACAAAATAGGAATGTCCTCTTCTTCTTATAGTTACATTTTAGGGCATGACCCACTCTCAATGTTCCTTATAAATGCAGTGATCTTATTTACAGTTTTGTTTAAACACAATCATGAGTTATAAAGAATCACTAATCAAGAATGTAGTCTTCAGCCACATAATTAGCTATGGCTTATTTAAGAAATTCATCTATATTCCATTGTATAATAACAATAAGAATGCACACTCAATCATGTAGATAATAAGAAAATCATCCCAACAAGATAAGTTACACATTCCACTTAGGTAATTTTCTCACTATTTCATTCATTTCCAAACCTATACAATTACAACTTATGCACTTGGGCATACTTTAAGACAATAGCCTTCAAACAAAAGAGGTAACTTTTCTTTTCACATTACAATTTAGAAATCAAATCAAAATTCTTCATAAGAATCAATTTAGAGTAGTCAACGCATCATATAAGATTTTTCCTTCCTTTACCACTTATGAAGTCCATCTGTAAAAATTACTAGCACAGGTCAGTTCTTTGAACTGAGCATGATAAGCTCTAATTTTTAAAAACAAGTGCATTCCAATAACTGTTTCATTAAAATAACCCTGTTGTAATGACAACAATTACTTCATACTCTCTAAACTTTACGCAATATCAATATAAGAAGAGTCATAGCACACTGTTTCAACAAAGTGGACAGGATATATTCTATGATACTAGCCCTAGATATTAAGTATGATTGTTTCTAGCAGTTACATTCATGATAAATCTAATGATATATAATTCACTGATTTTCATTCTATCAATTGTAACTTCACTCTCATCATAACCTAAATATTACAAGGGTAGTTCCACCACAATCTTTTTAGGATGATTCACCTCACCTTATGCAAGAAAGGAAGAACTATTCTTTTTTTTTACCAATACAAATCCATCCAAAAGGTTAAAACAACTTATACCATGATTTAAACAGGTTCTTAAAGTGTCTTCTTTTTAAAAATTAAACCATTTAAGGTATTCATCTAAAACAGGGTCATACAAGAAAATTCAAACAGAATTGATGGATTATCTACCACCTTCAATTTCTTTTGTCATCCCATCTTCTACCTTAGTCTTCCTAATGTTCAATCAATGAAAAGTATACAAGACAATAAACACTAATTTCCTTGTTACAATTAGAATAACAAACATGAGGTTTACAACAAGATTTTACCCCAGCTAGATGGCGAAGGAGTCTTATAAGATTTAGGATTTACCCCCATCCCAATTATCTCTATCAACTACTAAATAGTTTTGTCTTCTCATAACTACTCAGTTTGAGTATATTTCCAGTTCTAAGGAAGGAGCACAATAACCCATTAAGGAAAAGAGTATTAAAATAACCGACTTCTTTTTTTTTTTTAACCCTTTTTGCTTCTTCTCATTTTATTTCAAAGATAACTGTAACGATCTAAACCCTACTGGAAACAAGTTTAGAATGAAATCAAGTTCCTAAGATATAAATAACATTTATTAGACCAACCAGGAATGAGAAGCTGAACAGCCGTCTCATTCTAATACTTAATTTCACTCAAAAAAGTCAAGATCTATATTTAACATAAACATTGTGAACCGATCAAGATTTAGAATATAATTCTAATCAGAATGAATTAGACTACATTTCTCATAGACTTTAACCAATCCAGTTTAAAATCCAAATAGGGTAACTTCACATTTCCCATTTGTATCATAAACAGTTCAACCATATTTCCAACTTCAAACAAAATGTAAAGAACTGGTCGTCATTAAAACCTCTCGAATTTTAAAGTTAGGTTCGAAAGAGTTTCTACCACCATTAATATGGTCATGAAAACAAGATTTCACAAACCATGCAAGAAAAGACTACAAGTTACAGACTTGTTTACTCATATAATAAACACAAATTCCTTTTAATGCTTATTCCAAACAACAAAAACTTCACAGGTAGAACACAAGCTCTTTCTTATACTGTTCCTCCTGTGTATGCCGGTGTAGTTATCATTCAAGGTTTTACGCAAGAATAAATGACTAATTATATACTATCTTATCCACAATGCCTGTGAACTTAAAAACAGTCAATCGCTTTACTCAGAGAAGTGCAGACTGGCATATAAATATAAATGTATTCAGAATGTGAAAACTTTATAGCAGTCAAGGCTTCATAGGATGTTACCAACAAACCTTTTAGGAATTATTCATAGGCCAAACAACTACTAGTTAAAATGTGAATAACATAGGCTGGTAAACACAAAAACAACATTGTTTCCATCCAACCCAAACAAGTTTTAAACTTCCACCATACGAGAACAGATGGGTCGATTGCGACCATAAAAACTTCTAAAGAAGTCTAAATCACTTACAAATTTTATCCACTGTTAGCCTTTTACAATTACCAGAGGTACTCAACTATTCACATACCACTGAGAAAGGAAAGAAATGCAAACAAATTTCAAAAGAATCAAGCAACCTCTGATTTAACCTAGAATTTAAATGTACACACAACCTGTGAAATCTTCTTCTTATCAGACAAGCATAAATACACATAGTTCATCAGAACAGAGTTTTTTTAATGAATCACTTAGAGAAAAGAAAATATTTTAACAGTTAGGGCCTCTCATGCCTGATAGTGTCGCTGTAAAATTGAATAAGACCTCTGGCTGAGCCCGTTCTTTCTCTTCTTCTCCACAAAAGGTTCAACAAAAAAATTCCACCTCCACCATGCCTCATATATTCTCCATGAAACAGAAATAGATTTGAAAACCTCAAAATATCCATGCAATGAAGTATAAACTGTTGGTTCGAAAGACCAGTGTGCATGCAGAGAGAAAAATGGAGTGTATGAAAAATTAAACCACACAAAAATCTTTTTGCATGCCTCCCTAAGAGATTTGGGATCATGAACCCATGCACATTAATACCAAATCTCCCACCCAATCTTACTTGCCATCACCTTCCAAGTCTGACGAGTTCCAAAACTAAAATAACATGCATTTCCATCTTTATCGATGTTGCCACCTAGGCCTCTGCCAATCAAACTAGCCACTGTCAAAGTTGGCAGTCCATAGAATTAAATCAATCTTATCCTCTTCATAAATTCCTTGGAACCCATCACCAACGTGTATGTGACCCTTTAGGTTCCCCTTCGTGCCATTAAGTTTAGGATAGGTTAATGTCTAAGGGTAGATCTTAGGTAATATAAATCTAACACCTTAGGATATAACCCTAGTCATTTACCTTAACAATAGGTTAGACAAACCCTTAGGTAATATCCCAACAATACATAGTTTTGAAATTAGGTTAGATTAACATCACATTTTGACAAATCAGTGATACTAAGATGTTCCAAGTTGGATTTAGAATTCGTTTTTTAAGTATAAAAGCTTAGATAGGAATATTCACACATCTTATCTGGCTTAAGGTCCAAGTTCTCTATTTCCAATGCCATAAATGGCTGAAAACCAAATTGAAATTGTAATGACCTGCCAGGGTCAATTCTAGAATCCAATAAAACTTTCCACCGCATGGAATTATTCTCAAATGAAGGAGGATTAAAGAACATATATATATTCTAAGTTCAGTTAGGCTTAATAATTCATGAAATGTCAATACATAATTGTTCATCCTGAATATAATTAAAACGTTCCTTGGATCAATGCAATTGATCCAAGGATGAGTCATAGAGATAGATAAGTCTACAATCTCCTAGAAATCAGATTACACTCATATGCGAGAAATGAAAGAAAATGAATCCAAGCATATTCCAGTTTAATCAAATATCTTAAGAGCAGAAAAGACACAACCAAATCAAGCATGACTTCCCGAAACCAAAAGAACATATCCTCATATGGAAAATCACATATCAACACTTGAATGCAAAGGAGAAAGTAACAACAGTTTAGGGTGTTACATGCTTCCCTCCTAAAAGAATCATCATCCCGATGATTACAACTTTTGTTTACCTTATGGTCAGTCAATTCTTTCAATTACTTATCAAATCAACTATTTCAAACTTTACATAGTTCCAAAAATCAGTATTATGTTACTATTTATTCAAACTGAATAATTGTTTGCCCCAAAACTGGCTCAATTAATGTCATGTAAAAGATAAAATCACTATTTTTATCAGTCAACAGATTTAGTTCTGTTCAAAAAGAAAGGGAAAATTAGTTCTCATATCTTCCATATTTTCCCAAGTTGCACTTTCTTCGTTAAACTGGTCCCACTAGACCTTACATTGTCGTATTTCATGATTTCTCAAATGCAATTGGTGAGTTTCCAGCACTCGAATGGGTTTAACCATGATTATTCTTGGGTCTTGGACCTACAAGGAATTCCAATTTAACACATGTGACAAATCTAAAACATATTTCTTAAGCAAAGAAACATGGAAAACATCATGCATTCATGACAAAGTAGGGGGTAATGCTAATCGATAAGCTATAGGGTTAATTACTTCAACAATCTCAAAAGGTCCCACAAAATGAGGTGATAACTTGTCAGCCTTGCCAAAAGTTATGGAACTCTTTCTTGGCTTAATACGAAGAAAAACCTTCTCACCAAGTTCAAATTTTCGGTCAACTCGCTTTAAATAGGCATAACTCTTTTGCCTATTTGCTTCTTTTAAGTGTTCACAAATCATTTTAACTTGTTGTTCCATTTCCATAAGGATTTCAGGTCCAATTACTTCTTTGTCTTCAATGTTGTCCCAACTAACATGGGTTCTACATTTTCTTCCATAAAGTGCTTTGAACAGTGTCATCTTAAGATAAGCATGGTATGTATTATTGTATGTGAATTTAACTAATGGGAGATACTCCTCCCATTTATACTGTTGATCCATACAATACATCTATAACATAACTTCCAAAACTTTATTTACTCTTTCAATTTGTCCATCTGTTTTCAAATGATACGCAAAACTGAAGTTCAGTTTAGTTCCTAGAGCTATATTAAGTTTTTGCCAAAATCTTGATGTCATTCTAGGGTCTCTTTTAGATATAATTAATTTAGGTACTCCATGTAATCTAAAAATTGTGTACAAATCTTTTAGCTAAAACAGGAGAATCATCCTTTAGATTTCCAACAATAAAATGAGCTACTTTTGTTAGTTTATCAACAACTACTAAAATAACATCATGTTTATTCCTTGACATAGGCAACCCTTGCACGAAATCCATGCTTATTACTTGCCATTTATACTGCGGTATGCTATGGGGATACAATAAACTAGCTGGGTGCATATGTTCCGCTTTCACACGCTGACATTCAAGACAATGAGTCACAAAATTAACAACATCCTTTTCATTCCCTTCCAGAAATATTGTTGTTTTATATCAGCAAGCATTTTACTGATGCCTGGGTGTCCAGAAAAGGGTGAGTTGTGAAATTCAACTAACAATTTCTTTCTCAAATCATTAAGCAAAGGTATGTATACTCTGTTTCCATATCGTAAAATTCCTTCATTATCGAAATGAAAACCTTTATACCTTTCATCTTTTGGATCTATAGCAAGCACTATTTTTACTTGTTGAAAGTACAAATTAGATTCCATTGCACTTTTAACTTCATCTTTAAACTGAGTTCTTAATGTTATAAGAGCATAAATGTGCTTCCTACGACTTAGAGCGTCAGCTACTCTATTCTCTTTTCCTTTGATGTAACCTATATCAAAATCATATTGAGACAAAAACTCTAACCACCTTTGTTGTCTTGCATTTAGATTTGGCTGGGTGAAAATGTACTTCAGCCCAAGATGATCAGTTTTCAACTCAAATGGTTTACCAAGTAAATAATGCCTCCAAACTTGAAGTGCATGAACTATGGCAGCAAGCTCTAAATCATGTGGAGCATAATTCAACTCATGTAACTTAAGTTTTCTACTTTCATATGCTATAACATGATCATTTTGTAACAAAATACCTCCAAGGCCTTCCCCAGATGCATCCGTTACAACAGTAAAGTATCCATTAGGATAATGGATCAGGTATAGCTAAAATAGGTGTTGAAGTCAACTGAATTTTCAAATTTTTAAAAGTAGATTCACATTTATCATTCCAAACAAATTTCTTATCATTTTTCTGTAACAAAGTTATTGGTGCAGCCACTTTAGAAAAATATTTAACAAATTTTCTATAATAACCAGCAAGGCCCATGAAGCTTCTTACTTCATGTACATTCTTTGGTGTAGGCCACTCGGTTATAGCCACTATTTTAGAAGGATCTATGGCAATTCCTTCTTTACTTATAACATGACCCAAATAATGAACTTCGGTATCAAAGAAAGTACATTTGGATAACTTACCATATAACCTTCTCTTTCTCAGAATTTCCAAGACTACTTTCAAATGCTCATTATGCTCCTCGACACTTTTAGAATATATGAGAATGTCATCCAAGAATACAAGCACAAACTTTTCCAAGTATTCTTGAAAGATATTATTCATTAAGTTTGTAAAAGTTGTAGGTGCATTAGTTAATCCAAAGGGTAAAACTGTGAATTCATAATGTCCATACCTTGTCCTGAAAGTTGTTTTATGAATATCTTCATCCTTAATTCTTAATTGATGATATCCAGATTGAAGATCTATCTTGGAATATACCGATGCTCCACACATTTGATCAAATAAATCATCAATTATAGGAAGTGGATATCTATTTTTGATTGTTGTTGTGTTTAACATCTGGTAATTAATACACAATCTAAGTGTTCCATCATTTTTTTTACAAATATCACTAGTGCTCCCCAAGGTGAAACACTTGGTCTAATCAATCCCTTAGACAAAATTTCTTACAACTGAGCCTCAAGCTCAACTAATTATGTGGTAGTCATTCGATAAGGTGCTTTAGAAATAGGTTCTTTACCCGGTTTGATTTCAATGTTGAAATCAAACTCCCTTTTGGGCGGTAAACCTAGTAATTCTTCTGGAAATACGTCACTAAAATTCTATAACATCGGGTAACGTTCCATGAAATCATTGTCTTCTTCTATAGATTCAGATATTTTTACCGCATACAAGGTACAACCTTTATTTTTCACCTTTTTAAGTTGCATAGCTGACAATTTCCTAACTGAAATTTCTCGTTTTACACCTTGAATCTTTGTTGTTTTCTGCAGATCATCCAAACATCTTATATGTTTTTCAAAGCAGTCAACTTTTGCTTTATGCTCAGCTAACCAATTAATGCCGATGACAATGTCATAAGATCCCAAAGGTATAACATAGAGATCAAATTCAGTGGAAAAGTTAGGTAAGTCAAGGACTACCCCAAAAAGACACATACTAACTATATGAACAGAGTTATTACCATAATGTACAATCCATGATTTATCCATTTTTCTAGCTTTTCTTTTAACTTTCGAATCGAGTTTACTAGAAATAAAACATTCAGTAACTCCCGTATCAAAAAGAACAGTTACAGGTATGCCAAATAACTTACCAGGAACTTCAATAGGTGTAACTTACTTTTCAGCTTGCTTGTCTGCTACTGTAGCATGTATCTTATGTTGCTAATTATGATCATCCTTCGTTAAAGGACATTGATTTGCGTAATGGTCTTTGCCACAATTATAGCAGCCTCCTACAGGTCCCTTTTTAGGCTCAGAATTATTTCCAGCCTTAAAATTGTCATGTTGGCCTCCATAGGACTTCTTCCCATTATTATTATTCTTGGCAAAGTTAATCCTTGCATTTCCAGCAGGCTTGCTCATTGTTGTTTTCTTACTATTATCAGCTAAAAACCTATTTTTGTTACCACACTTTTTCCATGGTCCCTTCTTAGGTGCAAGAGAAGTTGAATAAGGGTTTGATGTCTTCTTTCATACTTCCTCTTTATGAGTAGAAATAGCTTTTAATTTTTGTTCCTGCCTTATGGATTTCTCAACAACCCCTTCCATAGTGGTTGGGTTTTGAACATCAACCTCTCCCCCAATAATAGGATTCAATCCCATGATGAATTTTCACATCCTAAACTTCTCATCAGTTTGATACTGTGGTACATATTTGAGGAGTTTCGTAAACCTCTCCCAATACTCAGTTACAGTAAGCTTTCCTTGAGCTAAGTTCTGAAACTCTTTCATTTTCTGATCATAATAAAGTTGTGGTAGCCAAGGTTGCCTAAATTAACCTTTAAATTGATCACAAGTGATGTTAGTTTCATCAATATTCAACTCAGCCTTACGGTTGTCCCACCATGAAGATGCTTCATCGGAAAGCTGATATGCTCCCCAAATAGCTTTGGTTTCCTCTAAGAAGTTTCTTATTGCAAAGTAATTCTCCATTTTGCTAAGCCAATTCTCAGCTCCATCTCCTAATGTGGTGCCATCAAATTTGGGTGGACTTATCCTTTTTATATCATTCGTAAGTTCCACTGCCAACCTAGCCTTTTTGTTTTCTAGTTGGACAAGCACATTACCATTATTATTATCAACACCCAATTCAGGGTTGTCCTCTAGAGGTGGTTGATTGTTATTACCAGCTTCTTCTTCCTCCTCATTTCCCATCACTTGTTGTTCAAGTACAGTCAAACGATCTCTTGTGTCCAGAAGGGAAGCAAGGATCTCATCAAATTTTTAGGTTGTTGCTACTCCTTCAACAAGTAGAGCATTACTCGTGACATTTCCCCTCATTCTAACGATTTTTTGTTACAATAAAATCCAGGTTTTTATCAGATTATGGACATAATAGGTCTAAGAGCTGCAACCTTCAGCTCTGATACCAAGATGTAACATTCCCATTTTAATACTTTAGAAACAAGGAAAAAAAAATTATGATTAATGTTCTCTGTTCTAAATACATAATTTAGAACATGCATCTCATAACAGTCATTCTTATAACAGATAACCATATGCAACTGTAATGACTCGGTGTACCACCAATCTATTCATGTGTAACACTGAGCTTGGATTTTTCTACTGAATACTTCATATTTGTGGTTCTCTTACCCTATTCTGGGTTCTGAGTGATCTACCCAAGGAACCTATCTGAATAATTGTTACCAATATTCATCGGCATCATGATCCTTAGACTAGATGACATAGGACAACGCAATCAATAGCTTGCGATACTTTGGCCAAAGATTTATATCATATTGTTCATATTACTTATTCCTTGATGGAATATTCGTCAATCCAAAATCCATCCTTCACCCCACTCTATTGTTATATAGAACATTTTATATTGACTTCTGTCAGTCCCCTTGCCCCAAGGTTTCACTCTAGTTCGGATTAACATCATAGTCCATGATATGAAGAGGCTCTTAAAGACTAAGGATAAATTGGCATACTGGGTCAACCATAGTTAACCTCGTGTGCCAAGGTACCCTGAGTCTCAAAGGGCTTCCACATAACCTGATTATGGTCCTAACCAGTCCCGGAGAGAAATATTGATCAAGTTTTAGGTGTGTAAATCTTAACGATCAATGTAGAAGGGTGTTGCCACATGACATCTGCATTGTTGTATCCTCGAGAAGATCCTAATCTTCTCAAATGTACAACCTTGCAGTTGACATGTGTCAAAATCCTACAGGACAGCCTCGAAAAGATGTACATACCTCAGAGAATTTTCTTACGTTAGGTTATATTTGGGTTACAGAACTTCATATTTTTACAACCCTCCCTAACCCCGAGTCCAACACTCTTTAAGATACCTTTTTGTAATTAGGGTTTAACTTTACAAAAGGGTCTTAAATAACTTAAGGTTGCTTCCTGGTTGTCGGTTGGGGCCTAACAACCTTTATTCAAAAAAAAAGAAAACAACAATTTAAGTTTTGCTAATAATAAATAACTTATCAAACGAAGGAAATGTATCAACCTAATAGGTTGAGACGTATCAGACTTAATACTGTTAAGTCTTAGTGATTAATAACCATATATTCATTTTTTAATTAGTGCATTACAAAATAGGAATGTCCTCTTCTTCTTATAGTTACATTTTAGGGCATAACCCACTCTCAATGTTCCTTATAAATGCAGTGATCTTATTTACAGTTTTGTTTAAACACAATCATGTGTTATAAAGAATCACTAATCACGAATGTAGTCTTCAGCAACATAATTAGCTATGGCTTATTTAAGAAATTCATCTATATTCCATTGTATAATAACAATAACATTGCACACTCAATCATGTAGATAGTAAGAAAATCATCCCAACAAGATAAGTTACACAATCCACTTAGGTAATTTTCCCACTATTTCATTCATTTCCAAACCTATACAATTACAACTTATGCACTTCGGCATACTTTAAGACAATAGCCTTCAAAAAAAAGAGGTAACTTTTCTTTTCACAATACAATTTAGAAATCAAATCATAATTCTTCATACCAATCAATTTAGAGAATTCAATGCATCATATAATATTTTGCCTTCCTTTAACACTTACGAAGTCCATCTGCAAAAATTACTATCACAGGTTAGTTCTTTGAACTGAGCATGATAAGCTCTAATTTTTAAAAACAAGTGCATTCCAATAACTATTTCATTAAAATAACCCTGTTGTAGTGACAACAATTACTTCATACTCTCTATACTTTACGCAATATCAATATAAGAAGAGTCATAGCACACTATTTCAACAAAGTGGGCAGGATATATTCTATGATACTAGCCCTAGATATTAAGTATGAATGTTCCTAGCAATTACGTTCATGATAAATCTAATGATATATAATTCACTAATTTTCATTCTATCAATTGTAACTTCACTCTCATCATAACCTAAATATTACAAGGGTAGTTCCACCACAATATTTTTAGGATGGTTCACCTCACCTTATGCAAGAAAGGAAGAACTATTCTTTTTTTTTAACAGTACATATCCATCTGAAAGGTTAAAACCACTTATACCATGATTTAAACAGGTTCTTAAAGTGTCTTCTATTTAAAAATTAAACCATTTAAGGTATTCAACCGAAACAGGGTCATACAAGAAAATTCAAACATAATTGATGGATTATATACCACCTTCAATTTCTTTTTTCATCCCATCTTCTACCTTAGTCTTCCTAATGCTCAATCAATGAAAAGTATACAAGACAATAAACACTAATTTCCTTATTACAATTAGAATAAAAAACATGAGGTTTACAACAAGATTTTACCCCAGCTAGACGGCGAAGGAGTCTTATAAGATTTAGGATTTACCCCCATCCCAATTATCTCTATCAACTGCTAAATAGTTTTGTCTTCTCATAACTACTTAGTTTGAGTATATTGCTAGTTCTAAGGAAGGAGCACAATAACCCATTAAGGAAATGAGTATTAAAACAAACGACTTCCTTTTTTTGTTTAACCCTTTTTGCTTCTTCTCATTTTATTTCAAAGATAACTGTAACGATCTAAACCCTACTGGAAACAAGTTTAGAACGAGATCAAATTCCTAAGATATAAATAACATTTATTAGACCAACCAAGGATGAGAAGCTGAACAGTTCTAATACTTGATTTCACTCAAAAAAGAAAGTCAAGATCTATATTTAACATAAACATTGTGAACCGATCAAGACTCATAATATAATTCTGATCAGAACAAATTAGACTACATTTCTCATATACTTGAACCAATCCAGATTAAAATCTAGATAGGGTAACTTCACATTTCCAATTTGTATCATAAACAGTTCAACCATATTTCCAACTTCAAACAAAATGTAAAGAACAGGTCGTCATTTGAACCTGTCATCTTTTAAAGTCGGGTTTGAAAGAGTTTCTACCACCGTTGATATGGTCATGAAAACAAGATTTCACAAACCATGCAAGAAAAGACTACAAGTTACAGACTTGTTTACTCGTATAATAAACACAAATTCCTTTTTATGCTTATTCCAAAACAACAAAAACTTCACAGGTAGAATACAAGCTCATTCTTATATTGTTCCTCCTGTGTATGCCAGTGTAGTTATCATTCAATGTTTTACGCAAGAATAAATGACTAACTGTATACTATCTTATCCACAATGCCCGCGAACTTAAAAACAGTCAATCGCTTTACTTAGAGAAGTATAGACTAGCATATAAATATAATGTATTTAGAATGTGAAAAATTTATAGCAATCAAGGCTTCATAGGATGTTACCAACAAACCTTTCAGGAATTATTCACAGGCCAAATAAATACTAGTTAAAACGTGAATAACATAGGCTGGTAAACTCAAAAACAACATTGTTTTCGTCCAACCTAAACAAGTTTTAAAATTCCAACATATGAGAACAGATGGGTCAATTGCGACCATAAATACTTCTAAAGAATTCTAAATCACTTACAACTTTTATCCACTGTGAGTCTTTTACAATTACCATAGGTACTCAACTATTCACATACCACTGAGAAAGGAAAGAAATGCAAACAAATTTCAAAAGAATCAAGCAACCTCTGATTTAACCCAAAATTTAAATGTACACACAACCCATGAAATCTTCTTCTTATCAAACAAGCATAAATACATAGATTTCATCAGAACAAAGTTGTTTTAATGAATCACTTAGAGAAAAGAAAAGATTTTAATAGTTAGGGCCTATCATGCCTGATAGTGTCGCTACAAAATATAATAAGACCTCTAGCTAAGCCAGTTCTTTCTCTTCTTCTCCACGAAAGGTTCAACAACAAAATTCCACCTCCACCATGCCTCATATATTCTCCATAAAATAGAATTAGATCTGGAAACCTCAAAATAGCCATGCAATGAAGTATAAACTGCTGGTTGGAAAGACCAGTGTGCATGTAGAGAGAAAAATGGAGTGTATGAAAAATTAAACAACCACACAAAAATATTTTTGCATGCCTCCCTAAGCAATCCAGGCTCACGAACCCATGCATATTAATTACATTAATACCAAATATCTCACCCAATCTTACTTGCCACCGCCTGCCAAGTTTGGCGAGTTCCAAAACTAAAATAACATGCATTTCCAGCTTTAGCGATGTTGCCACCTAGGCCTCCGCAAATCAAACTAGCCACTATCAAAGTTGGCAGTCCGTAGAATTAAATAAATCTTATCCTCTTCATAAATTCCTTAGAACCCATCACCAACGTGTATGCAACCCTTTAGGTTCCCCTTCATGCCATTAGTTTTAGGATAGGTTAATGTCTAAGGTTAGATCTTAGGTAATATAAATCTAACACCTTAGGATATAACCCTAGTCATTTACCTTAACAATAGGTTAGACAAACCCTTAGGTAATATCCCAACGATATATAGTTTTGAAATTAGGTTAGATTAACATCACATTTCGACAAATCAGTTATACTAAGATGTTCCAGATTGGATTCAGAATTCACGAATTAAGTATAAAAGCTTAGATAGGAAGATTCACACATCTTACCTAGCTTAAGGTCCAGGTTCTCTCTTTCCAATGCCATAAATGGCTGAAAACCAAATTGAGACTGTAATGACCTGCCGGGGTCAATTCTAGAATCCAATAAAACTTTCCACTACACAGAATTATTCTCAAATGAAGGAGGATTAAAGAACATATATATATTCTAAGTTCAGTTAGGCTTAATAATTCACGAAATGTCAATACATAATTGTTCATCCCAAATATAATTAAAACATTCCTTGGATCAATGCAATTGATCCAAGGATGAGTCATAGAGATAGATAAGTCTACAATCTCCCAGAAATCAGATTGCACTCATATGTGAGAAATGAAAGAAAATGAATCCAAGCATATTCCAATTCAATTAAAGATCTTAAGAGCAGAAAAGACACAACCAAATCAAACATGACTTCCCGAAACCAAAAGAACATATCCTCATATGGAAAATCACATATCAAAACTTGAATGCAAAGGAGAAAGTAACAACAGGAGGCCTTGGAGGAGATGGAGTACACATGAGCCCCCAATATGGGTAACCTCAGAATCTGGAACACGTCCTCCAAGGTGATGGTCATCTCACCCTTCGGAAGGTGGAACGTGTTGGTTGCGGAGTCCCATATATTGATGAGCACGACCATCAAACTAGGCTTCCGAACAACATGTCAGTAGCGCCAAATACCACTCAAGCCCACTTCCTCCATGTGTTGCAGCCCCAATGGGCTCCCCAGGCTACGCAATGTCACCAATAGGGGTGGTACCCTATCTCGCATGTGTAACTGCGATTGACCCTGCATCCAATCCAAAGCACAACATTAATCTACCATTACTATGACCATATTCATCACTTATCATTACCTGCCACCCTATTTTACCTTACCCATCCCAACCACCTAACCTACATCATTTTTTGAACCCTTTTGCCTAAAATCCGGACCGGTGCCGGTTAGTCCTAACCGACTCTGGTCACCCTTAATCCATCATTGGTCACCTATCTGGTAACTGATACCGGTTCAGCTTGATCGACCATGGTTACCATGTAACTGGCATTGGTCACCTATTAGGTGACCAATCCCAGTTCTACCCGACCAACACCAGCCAAGCTTGACTGACACTGGTCACTATCGTGTAAAAATCTGTGACTTCCCAAACCCCCCTTTTTTGTAAACCCTCCCACCTATCCCTTTTACCCCACCTACACTAACCTACACTACCCCAAAACCCCTACCCACCCCACCTATCCAATTTCCTACCCTCCCCCTCTTTTTTGCCCATTTTTCCCCCCATACTCGATTTAACTTTTTTCCCACCCACAAAATACAAACACCCACCCAAATCCAAAAATAAACAACCCTTACACCCTCTACTCTATCTAATTAACATTAAAGAGTTAGGTGCTTACCTCGTCGTGATGCTGCCATCTCAGTGGCACATCTGGCTGCTATGCTAGTGGTCCACCTGATCCCTCTCCCACCTTTGCCATCACCGAATATCTACCCATACACTCCAACCAATCAATTCCCTCACTAAGATCTCATGGACCCACTACTAACCAACCCAACCACCATCAACTCACCCTGCCAGCTCACTGTCTTGTAACCTCCGGATGCTTTTCTCACTTTTCTCTCATTTTTGACCTTTCTTCACTTCGTAATTTACAAATGAAAAATAAGCATGCGGCCTTTTTTGTTTTTATACCAAACCTGACCTAACCGATGTCGGTTTCCCCTAGACCGACATCGGTCTCGTGCCCTGCCTAACCATCGCTAGTTTTCCTATACCGACGTCGGTTATCCATGACCGCCATCGGTCACCCTTACCTATATATTTCCCTTACTTTTCCATTTTACCCTACCCTCTACCTTGCTCTTTACTTCATACCTTTCCCTAATCCATTAGCTTACTTTTCCTAACATCATCACTTCCTACCTCCATTTGTCCTTCTTTGGGGACTCATTATTTTCCCCTTACCTTGGCCTTACCCATGCCATGACCTAGATATTTGGACCTGGACCATCGCTAATGAACTTTGACCTCATGTGTTCGCTATACCTTACGGAACTGTTACCTGTGTTGATTGAACTAATGACCTTACCTAGCCTATTGCTGTGACCATTTATCCTGACCCTACCTTTGGTGTACCAGAACATACCTAAACATTCTTGCACCTAACCTACGTTGTGTTTCTTGACCTTATCCTATACCTTGTATACCGGATTCACTTTAACCTTGTTTAGATAAACCTATCGACCTTAGACGATGTAGAGTTTGCCTGCTCTTCAACCTGGTAGCGTGCTACAGTTTATACATGTGCATGCATTTGACTGCTGCTACCTTTGACCCTGACCCATTACCTAGATCACCCAAGTAGACCTTTTAACCCTTTTCCCCTATACCCACTTGCCCTTTCTTCACATTTATATTTTATCAAACCACTCACCACTTCAGCCTACTGCCTCGTCATTTCCTAGTTTGAGGGGGATCACCTTCACCCTCACATGGGGCAACCACATCTTATTTTTGTTAGCGTCGCTTCCGAATACAAGCTACACAACAAAAAGGGGGAAAAATGTAGACACTAAAATTAGGTCACACTCCCCTTTCGTCCCTCAACATATAGGCACACTTTATTACATTTACCTAGCCATGACCCCCTTCACCCCACTAATATTAATTTAATTAAATTAATGCATTATCCTCACTATATTTATTATTTAAATTTCTTATTTAAATAATATCTACACATACAATTCACTTAGACACCTCACCCAGCCAACTCAACCTAAGACCTATTCTTAGCAAGTTCCCATAACTAAATAAGACTTACCCAAACCCTAAAAAATCAATTCCTACATTCCCTCTAACCAAATTCCTGCATGCTCACAAGAGGTTCCAAGTCTAATATGTGGGATAATGACACGAGATCCAAGAAAATTAGGAGGATCTCCCTAAGTTTAGTAAACTTAGGAAATCCCACCTTGACTGAAGTCAGTTACCCCTAACTATCACTGGTTAAGTCAGACCGCCATCGGTTACCCCTTTTAAACCCCAAAACAAGCTTATTCTAAAGGTTGGAACTTGGAAGAAAGAAAATTGACGACCAAGAACACATCTTAGAGAGATAATGCATATTCAGAGAGCTAATTCCAATGAAAAATCACATCCAAGGAAGGAGATTGAGCACTTTCTCCTGCATAACCATCTGTAGACATTCAAATCGTGTCATAATCACCTTGGTCCCCTACCACAGCCCTATAATCACTTCCTTATCCTCAAAACCTTAGCACCTATCTCCTGCACCCCACACATTTTAATTTAATTACTTTAAATTAAATTAATGCCATTTATCTCCATATATATTAATTTAATTATTTTAATTAAGTTAATAACCTTTTACCCACACACACATTAATTTAATTATTCACATTAAATTAATTCACTACCCTCACACATCTATTTAATATAATTGCCTTTATTAAATACACCTCACCTAACCACCCCCATCATTTGACCCATTAACCTAAACCCTAAACCAATGTCCTAAATAAAACCTAACATTACACCCATCCCCTCACCTCACATTAAAAGCCTCCTAAGGTCAGTTTTCACCCTGAGAAAAAGAAGAGACCCTTATCAAATGGCGAGAACAACTTCCTAGGCAACTTTTGAACAGCCCGAGATATCTCACCTAAACCGACGTCAGTTCACCCTAAACCGATGTTGGTTCCCCTAAACCGATGCCAGTTATACCCGAATTAACCAAATAGCCTATATAGACCCATCTAAACCTTTGTAATCAGGTTTGAACCTTTAGCATTGGATTTCCTTATCGCAAATTCAATCTTTTCAGATGCAGTAGCAAAGCAAGGATTAATTTGTGATCAGCCAAGACAACCAGGTTCACTAGGACAATAGTGAAGCCTCTTCCCAACACCTTCCAACATAACCACTCTTCCACTGGGTTTCAGATCAGTAGCTCACCAAAAAAAGTAAGTGTTTCCCTCTCATCTATTTCAGTTTTTATTAACGTCAATATTACTCCTGATAAAGGATCTTATCCCTTTTACCATTTCTTCATTCCTCCTATCTAGTTTCAGCCACTCTCCTTACCCAACCATTATAATACCTTTCCCAACCACCTACTTGACTACCTCACCAACCCCAGACCTTCGCAACATACCTATACCTCCTCTGTGATCACCCAACACCTTCTACTAACTCCATTCTTACCTAAAACCTTTAAAAACTAGGTTGTGTGAGTCCACTAGTCCCCGACCTAACCGCCGTCAGTTCTCCCTAACCATCGCTGGTTACATTCCAACTGTCATTGGTTTTATAAAACCATGGTCAGTTTCTATGTCACTTGATCTCTGCCAGAATTACAACCTGTTTCTGACATATGACCTACCTGAAAACCTATTTGACCTTCAAATCTGTATCTAACCTAGCATGTTAGTTCAGATTCACCTATAACGAACCTACTTGACCTCTGGATTTCCTTCTAGCCTAGCCTGTTAGATTAGATCTGGCCTATTACGTTTGTATGAGATGCCTAAATCATATTAAACTACAGTAGGACAATATTTACTTTATTTCAACATTGAATTGTTTTAAACAGTGGACTGACAGCCATCTAGGAAGTATCGTACTTCCAGGATCTAGCACATGCTAGGTAGTCCATTGCATATATTGTTTAACTCTCTTTGGTGGTCTTGTTTTGGTTCTTATATAGGTAGTTCCTCCTAGCCAAAAGGAAGGTCTCACAATCACTTTGATTCAGGATTCAGATACGTGCGCATACAACCCTCAACCATCCCAAAAATAGGTATTCCTCTTACCACCTTTACCTTATTTGTTTCGTCAAGTACTTCTTAGAAAAACTAAGAAATCACGTGAAACATCTTGGCATGCTCGGTGGGACCCATTCAGGGTTTCTTGCATCTTTCTTCATTCCTAGCTGAAAAATTTGCATGTGTTTGTTTCCCTTCTAATAGCATTCACATTAAAAATTTCTCCTTGGTAACATTCTCTTCTTTCTACTTACTTCGAAAGGCACATTTCTTTTGGTATATTTAAAAAGAATCTTCTCATTCTTGTTTTCTGCATTTTAGTGAAAGAGAATCCCTCTTCTTGTTCATCTATTGCTATCATCGAATATCATACTTTTGATTTGGGTTTAAAACAAGTGCACTGCATTCTAATTTAGCTCATTAGCTCACATTAATTGAGGGCAACCTATACGCTGGAAGTCATGACCAGTTGATGGTTGACAAACGAATCATAGAAAAGCACTTCTATCCTTTTCTCTTTCTCCGAGTCTTACCAAACCACACAAAAATTCAATATACATACATTCTTAAACAACATCCTACCTGGAAGAAGATGTAGGTGATCACATGATCACGGTACAGTGGGCAACCAGATCACTGCTATGTCGAGTCATACTTCAAAGCGAAGCTCGCCCCCACCATAACATTCCTGAGACCTCACCCTTTAGAATTCTTTCTTTGTAGGAAGCCTTCCTCACCAAGAAATTCTATTATTCTGTTCATAACAGTCAGTCCATACAAATAACATAAGCTGAACAAACGTAATAGAATAGGAACTCTAGGGATGTTCTTTCTTAGTGTTATACTTGATTTGTGTTTTGAGGTGAGATCTTTTGATCATTCTTTTTCTCTTTCCTTTCACACTCCCAATCATAGTCGATGTATTTTGACTTTGTCTAAGTGCTCCTGGACGACATCTACATCATTCTCAGACTTCTGGGTTTGATTCAACTCCAAAATTTTAAATTACAACCACTTTTCTTATTCTCTATTTCAATTTCATAGTAACCGGCTACAGTTATCTTTAACCAGCATTGGTTTAACCCAACCGATGTTGGTCTGAAGTCTTCTTGGATACCTATCCAAAAGACACCTATTTCACTTTCTGAGCTATAAAAGGCTCGTATCACCTTTCATATTGTTGTTACTTTAATCACTGTTACCTTACGTCTCATTCTATGTAAAAATTGTCACTATAGGACTATGATTTAACAGACTGTTGGTTTTCCATAGTAACCGGCACCGGTTAAGCCTAACCGGCATCGGTTTACCCTAACCAGCGTCGGTCACCCTGTGCTATTTTATAGCTCACCAGCCAACTAACTTCACTCATTATTGACGGTTTTCCTAGTTCTGTTGTGTTCTGTGCCATTCAGACATAGTACAGCCTCGCCAAATCAGTTCCTACCCACATGGTGCTAACCCGTAGTTAAGTGAATGAACTCGTATTTCACACTAGTCGACTACTGCTCCCACCTAGCCATTCATCACCTAGTCCTTCACCACCTTCCATCTCATCATTCATGGATCCCAATCAACCCATCATTATTCCTATAGGTGACATGGAGTTTTCACGACTCTTGGATCAGAATCCTGCTTCTTTCAGCAACTACCTCACCCATGCCTACACTCGAGATGCATTGGGTCAATTGATCTATGGCATACCCGTATCTTTATCTCCATCCCTAATGATCGCTTTCACCTTGGCTCCACCTCCTACCACAATGATCTCACCCATTTTATCCCCAGTTGTATCATAGCTAGGTACCACGCCATCTTTGACCGCCGCATCTTCCACCTCTATTTCCCCTGCAGTCTCCACCATACCTTCATCCAACACCCAAAACATAGCATCATCCACACCTGTTATCTCCTATATACCAGTCGCAACGCTACCACCCTTGGTGTCGGTAACCTCTCCCCCACTTCAAAATGTTGTCCTTTCTATTCCCCAATCTCTACCTCCCATCTCTACTAGGGTCACTACGAGTGTCCCACCCTCACATACCTACTACCAGCCTCCCCCTATTTCATCAGTCATTCAGTCTGGGTATATACCCTCTACGTATGTCTCGTAATTCCCACCTCCTTATTTGACACCACCATATTTTGGAATGTCCTATTCTTCATATGTCCCACAACAACCTCCTTTAACTTCGGGGGGTGCCCAATCTTCACAACCTAACAATGACTTTATCAAGCTAATGATGGACAAGATGCAGACATTAGAAGCATCTATTTCCAGTGCCCGTAATTCTCTCACCTATGATGAGATTTGTAACGAGCCTATTCACCCATCCATTCCCATTCACCCATATCTCGTACACTGGGAGATGCCTAAGTTTAACCACTTTAATAGTAAGGAAGACCCACAACAACATTTGAAATATTTCAAACATGGGTGTTACTTAATTGCCCATGATGATTCTCTACTTTCGTGAACCTTTCCCATGTCCCTAACTGGTCCAGCATTAGACTGGTATAGTGGATTACCTAGAAATTCCATCTTCTCATTCAACCAAATAGCCCAAGCCTTCTTAGATCATTTTTTGATTAACATCGTCAAGAAGGTTACCATGACCGATCTTTATTCCACGCGTCAATATGACAATGAATCTATCGAAGATTTTGTCACTCGTTGGCATAGCCTAATCAACCAACTCACTTTCTAATTACCACAAATTGAACTCATAGAGCTCTTCATGTGAGCTTGTGATAGACATGTCTCACCTACCTTACAAGTGAAAACCTTTCAAACATTCGATGAGGCTTTCACCATGGCACGTAAGCTCAAAATTTGTGCCATTGAAGAGAAGAAGATACAATTATGAAACAACAACTCCTCATTTAAACCACATGATACTTCCTCTTCCTCGAAACCTCAGACAAGTTATTCCAAAGCCAAGGGAACTGCCAACACAGTAGTACTTAAGGCTTGCCATGCTCATTCATCTAATCATGCTAAACCTTCATCCAATCTGTCACCAGTCTAAGCCTTCCAATTCAAAGGAGAACAAAATAAATACACCTCAATTGGGGAACCATATTCATTTGTTTTATAAAATCTTATTAAAGCCAATGCCATCACCCTTCCTCCTATCCAACCACATACTAGGTTTGACCCCTCTCGCCCCATACCAGGTTGGTACAAGGAAAATGACTACTGTAACTATCACTGTGTAAACGGTCATAGTAACAGCAATTGTATGACCTTTAAAAACATTGTTCAGGGAATGCTTGAGAGCGGTGAGTTAGTCCTGGATAGCCCCAATGCACCTGCCAATCAAGACATTCATATTTTTAAGAAACCATTTCCCAACGATTCCCCATCTAATGATCAAACTGGTAATGCCTCACACAATGAAAGTAATACAGAGGTACATGTTATCTTTATTAACTTACCACTTGATTCCCAAATATATCCTATCCCCTCCATCAATGAAATCCTAGCTTGAAATCCTCTACCCACATAGGAATCTACTTTATCTATTCGTCTACCCATAGAGGAAAGTTCTTCACCTCCCCGTACACCTACAGAGGAGTCTCTCGTTATCACCGATATCATTTCCCCTTCAGCTTCCCTACCCAGTGAACCGTTGCTAATTATACCTCCTCCACCCACAGAGGAGTACCCATCGACTTCTCCACCTATTTAGGATCCAATATATTTGTTGTTACCGCTCGGTGGCCATTCTCCGTTAGCTACCCAAGATCATATGGACCTGTTTTTAGCTCTCTTACCTATAGAGGCTGAATCCAATGAATACCTAGTTTCACAGACACATTTTACAAGAATCCCCATGTGCTCCACATCTACCTCATCTACCACAGTACCATTCTCACGTTTGGCCGACTGCATGGATTATGTTGATAGGTCTTTACATTAGGGGCGTCTCTTACTCCCAGTCTCAACCCAAATGCAATCATATTCCACTGACACCTCTAACATTTATTCAAATAAGTTTCAACAACCCAAACCACACATGAACATAACTCTTGATACATCTTCTACTGCAACATCCTCATCTATACCCGCCCCTCTATTTGCTAGCTGATGTGTTCCAACATCATCTCTTATATCTAAACCCACTAGTGTTCTAGGGGTCACACCCACATCAAACCTTGCACATCCTCCTATCAAGATACACTTGACCACATCTTCCCATATACCTATTGAACCAATCCCTCAACCTAAACTAAAAACCCAACCATCTAATCCACACACACCGACCTCACCAACTACACCTTTATCACCTTCAACCCTACCATCTATCTTGGGATCTCAACCCTCTACCTTACCAAAATCTACTCTCTCTAGGGGTAAACCTAAAACTCCCTTGACCCATTTACCACAACCTACAGCTCTACCTAGGTGAACCTTGTGTCCTTTATCACTATCTATAACTTCTTTACCTTTTATACCACCATTACCTTCTATACCTCCTTCACTACTTATGAAATTTTCTTCCACCTCACCTGTACCTCTCTCTAGACTTCGACCAACACCTACCACTGCACCTCAGTTGTCCCCTTGGGTCACTCGTCCTCTCCCACCATCTTCCTTGCCATCTACATCACGTGCTTCCCCTAAATCTCTACCTAAGAAAAAGTACCAAAAATTGAAAAAACAGTTAATTTCCAAAGAGGTGGTTAAACCTACCCCTCTTTCTATTGCTACACCTACAACAAAGAAAGTACAACCCAAATCCAAGATTTCATCACCCCAACTACCACCACAACTACCCAATCTTCCAACCAAACCTACTTTTACTTCACATTGTGATCCACAGGTGGGATCATACGCCACCATCTTGGCTAACCTCCTGGAAAGCTTTGCTATGACTCTCCCTCTTGTTAGACCTTACGACCCTCTTAAACCTAAGTTGGAAGGGTTTGATGATACTAAAATTTGTGCTTACCATCGTGTGCGAGGACATGATGTTGAGAACTATAAGGGTCTAAAGGCTACCCTCATTCAATTATGTCCTTCTGACCCTAATTTTGATGACGATGACCTCCTACATGATGAAACTATTTCACCCTCACCACCTTCTTCACATCTTCCTCCTACACATATACCACAACCTCTACCCTCACAGCTCATAGAGCCACCTCTGAAATTTGAAATTAACATGGTTCACATCAGAGAACTTGCCACGCCACCACCTAAATGTCATTACACCCAACTCATCTCACAAGTTTTTTTCTCCTCCAGTAGGTTTTTTCCCTCCCTATCGTTATACCACTTACCCTACACCTTCTACATTTTCCAACTTCCCTTAGATCAACATGATACACGTCACTACATGTGCTTAGAAGGATAAGGGAAAAGAAAAATTAGCTGACCCACCAACCAATCCTATACCCAACATACCATCCACACCCATACCTACGATAACTATCCGTGGCCCCGCATGCCCCATCTCTAATGGTGTCACACATCGCACCATGCTCAAACAACTACACCAATTTCCCCTGAAAATGTCCTTATACGACCTCATCCAAACCTTGGAGTCACATTGTCAAGCCCTCAGGGAGGTCCTTCAAGCTATTGAAGTTTTACCTAATGACCCAACACCTGTAGCATCTATTATCACACCTCATCATGTCACCTCACTCACCAAATTTCCATCTACCTCATCACCTCCACCTATTCACCAAGTTCCTCTCCTTAGTTTCTCAGATGATGAAATTGTCCCCCACCAAACTGATGACCCAGATCCTACACTTTTCATCTCCATCCATATCGATAATATACACATTCGACGTGTTATGATCGATGGGGGCGCTAGCATTAACATCATATCCTCTCATGCATTCGAACAAATGCGCCTACGCAACAATTGCATGCATAAACATCCGGTCATGTTCCATTCATTCAATGACGCTTTCACCTTTACACTTGACACTATCATCCTCCACATTCGTGTGGGTCCCTGTACTATTCCCAAGTTGTTTTATGTTTTGGAAGGGGTGTTTCAATACAATTTGTTGCTAGGTAGACCCTGAATTTGTGCCATGGGTTATGTTCCTTCTACTTTTCACTGATGTGTGATGTTTAAACATGAAGGACATTCCTATACCATTCCAGCTGACCCATCACCTTTCAAAACCTATAACATGCTTTACCAGCCTAATGATGTCCTTGTACATGTTAAGGCATCTACCTCCCTACCTACATCTTCTTCACACATGACCCCATCCACCAGTGCCGTGGAAACCTCATCTTCACCTAAATATTCTATTCCCACCACAGTTGTTGCTTCTACGAGTCACACATCAACTTTCCAACTGACTGACACCTCCACCGATCTAACTTCTAATGCTTCCTCCATTCCAACCACCACTATATCAACCACTGATCCCTTGGAAGGTGTTTTTCAATGCCACACTCTGGGGGAGTATCGCTCTTACAATATCAACACATTCCTTACTCCACAAGAGTATGGAAACCATCACCAACATCCTCACTATGATCACCACATAGGTGAGCGTATCCTTTAAAGTCCTCCCCACCTCTGTACCCATCTTACCTGTGGGGAACTTGACATTTCCACTTACACACCCGAACCACTATCACAAACTCGACCTTTTTTGGCTGACCTTCAGTTTCTTACCAACCGCTGCTTTACTCACACTTTCCTACACCGTTGTGCCTGGAAGGGTTTCAGCTTTGGCCTTTATGAGTAAGGTCATCACACCATTATTTTATGTACCACGCATAAACACAATGATTGCAGTGGAATTAGTTTTACCAAACTACCTGCCAAAAAGCCCCGTATTGAGCTCATTGAAGACATTGACCACTCTCCACCTTCTTCACCTACCCCACCTTCACCACCTTCACCAACGGAGTTGATGGATCCTGAATCTATCCCTCCTACCTTTTTTTTCCATAAATACCATTTCCTTGGGACCTCTGACCTATCACCGTGATGATGAGGCTCCTTCCTCTCTTCCTTTCTTATATCTTGACATGATAGGGGATAATACTCCTTCTATTAATGTCATTCAATGTCAGGATGATGAATCCATACTCACCTATCTTAGTGCTGAAGACTCTTATATTCACCGGTTGTTACCTTATGAGACGCAAACAATGTTGAATTAATTAACTATCAAAGTCAACATCCACACTCAGGATGATCCCCACATTCTCAAGATTGGCCAATCTCTGGATGTTGCTGAACAAGAATCCCTCACTTATTTTATTAAAAGTCATAGCCATGCTTTCGCTTGGTCCTATGCTGACATGCCTAACATTGATCCCACTATTGTGGTCCACAACATTGTAACCATTCTCGATGCCAAACCTGTAAAACAAAAGTTGAGGAAAATGTACCCTCGCATTTCTCTTCTTGTCAAAGAAGAACTTCAATGCCATCTCTCAGTTTCTTTCATCTTACCCATCGATTACCCCCAATGGATTTCTAACATCATCCCTGTCACTAAGGCGATAGGGGGACTTCGAATTTGCACCGATTTCCATGATCTCAACCTTGCCTGCTCGAAAGATGACTTTCCTCTATCTGGAATTGACTAGTTGGTTGACCTTACCGCTAGCGATGAGATGCTATCACTTATGGATGGTTTCTCAGGTTATAACCAAATCCTGTTCGCTTCAGAGGATCAATAGAAAACTGCATTCATTACCCCTTGTGGGACCTTTTGCTATCGAGTCATGCCTTTTGACCTTAAAAACGCTGGTTCCACCTATCATCGGGCTATGACTTACATCTTCCATGATATCATGCACCGTATATTAGAAGACTATGTAGACGATCTTCTCTCCAAATCTAAATGCATGCCGAGCACCTCACCATCCTTGAAACCATCTTTGACCGCCTCATTAAATATTGTGTCTGTCTTCAACCTAAAAAGTGTGTCTTTGCAGTTCTCTCAAGAAAACTCTTGGGATTTATTGTTTCCCTCCATGGTATAGAAGTTAACCCTACTAAAGTCAAGGCCATTCTGGAAATTCCTCCACCAACTACCGTTAAACAACTCCGTAGCCTACAAGGTAAATTAAATTCCATTCACCGTTTCATTTCACAATTATCTGATCATTGTCAACCATTACATCACCTTATAAAAAAGGATGTCTCTTTCAAATGGGATGATGACTGCCACAAAAATTTTGAGGCCCTAAAACAATACCTTCTCCAACCACCCATACTCATTCCACCTAATGACTACCAACCCTTCTACTTATACATATCAGCTACCAATCATTCCTTGGGAGCCATGCTCACTCATCGTGATGAAAAACATAGGGAGAAGGTAGTTTATTGCATAATCCATACCCTTCTAGACTACGAACCCTGATACACTCACCCTAAAAAAAATTGCTTGGCCTTAGTTTTTGTTGCCACCAAACTTCGCCATTACCTACTCAACCACAAAACCTACTCAACCACAAAACCTATGTTGTGACAAACACTAACCCCTTACACTTCATGTATGCTAAACCTTACCAAAATCAACATTCCACACATTGGCTCATGATTCTTGCTGACCTAGACCTTGAATTCATCCACAAAAAATCTATCAAGGGCCAGACCATTGCTAACCAGCTCATCGATGTGCCTCTTTTTGGGAATAAATCTTCAAACTTTGATTTCCCTGATGAATCCATTGCTAACCTCTCTTTGGATGATGACCCTTACCAAATGAACTTATTCTTCCATGTTTCCAAATGTCAATGTGGGGGTGGTGTATGAATTATACTCATTCCTATTGATGGTGAACCATGCCCTTATCATTCAAACTCAACTTTGAGTGCACCAACAATATCTCTGAATACGAACCACTTGTATTGGGTCTCATGACTTCCTATGCCTTAGATGTCAAGTCCATTAATATCTTTGGTGATTCTTAACTGGTAGTAAACTAAGTCAATGGTGTTTTTCAGTGTCATAATGAAATACTTCAAGAATAAAAATGTTACTTCAGCATCATGTTGACTTCCTTTGAACGCTATAAAATTCAAACCATTCCGCAATCTACCAATAAATTCATGGATACCATGGCCTACCTTTCTTCCCAAATACCCACTTCCCTTGACGATCCAGACATCTTTGTTACCCTAAAATGCATACCAATACCATATTATAAATCTTGTTGTGTTAACCTCGTCTGAACTACCCCACTAAGCACATAAGACCTTTGGTATACGCAACTTGTGGACTACCTTTCCCTTTCTATATTACCTCCTAATCTCATAGTAATGGATAACGCACCTTTCTCAAAAAGGCCTCTCATTATGTCGTACTGGGTGGCCCACTCTATAAACGCAGCTTTGATAGTATTCTCTTATGATGCCTCACCAGCTCTGAAATCCCCTATACCATTAAAGAAGTTCACGATGGCATATGCGGAGGTCACTTCAGTGGCCTTGCTATTGATAAACGCATTCTTCACCTAGGATATTATTGGCCGACCCTCAATCATGATTTTTGTGACTACGTTAAGCATTGTGTAAAATTCCAACAACATGCAAATCTTCATCACACACCTAGTCACGCCTTACAGGTGGCTCATGACCTTTGGCCCTTCTCTTAGTGGGGTTTGGATCTTGTCAGAAAGATCAATCCCCACTCTTCCCTAAGACATCATTGGATCATCACCACTACCAAATATTACACCAAATGGGTTGAAGCCATACCCCTCATCTCCACTAAAGCTGAGAAAATATGTGAGTTCATCAATCATCACATTATCTGTCGCTTCGGTGTTCCACATCGCCTTATCATTGATAATGGAAAACATTTCAAAAACAAAACTCTACAAAAGCTTTGTGACACTTTCGGTATCTAGCTAAGCTTATCTTCACTATATTACCCACAAACCAGTGGCCAAGCTGAATCCACCAACAAAACGCTAAACAAAATTTTCATGAAAGTGGTTAACGATACTGGGATGGAGTGGCATACACACATTCCTTTCGCTCTTTGGGCATACCGTACTAGTATTCTCACCTCCACCGCTGCCACTCCCTTTTCTCTAATCTATGATACCAAGGTTTTTTTACCTCTTGAAGTCTAGATCATGTATCTCTATATCTCCCTTCAAGATATGCTCACTGATGATGACTTCCACCAAGACCGTTTAGCACAACTCGAGTTAATAGATGAACATCGTCTTCATGCCCTCGACCATCTCCAAGTCTACCAAAAATGCATCAAGCATGCCTATGACAAACGTGTCCATGAACACACCTTCAAGGTCAGTGATCTCATCCTCAAGGAAAATCAACATGTAACCAAAGTAGAAAAAAGTAAACGGGGCAAGTTTTCTCCTAATTATCTTGGACCATACATCATGACCCATGACTATGGATCAGGTGCTTATCGATTGTCTTCACTTAATGGTAATCCCGAACCTGAGCCCCTCAATGCCTTACATCTTCGACCATTCTATTGTTGAATTCTAGTCCTCCATCACTATATATCTAGTTCATGCTTGTCCCTTGAGTGCCATTTACCTTTCTTTTTTCCACCCCTCATCTCCAACGACTAAACAAGAATCATGTGATTACCCATCACCCTTTTTTCCTTATCTTAAATATGTGCACCACAGCTCTGCACATGGCATAATTCTCATGGATACTTTTCATCTTCTTTTAGATGAGATCCCATGGTCGTTCACCCTTTCCTTCTCAACAAGAACCAAATGCTTCGTTATAGTCTCGTCCATGACTTAAAAGCCAAAAAAAAACAAAAAAAAAGATGAATCCCTCAGAAGGACATCTTCCAATATAAGGGATCAACTCCTTGAGTCAAACTTCCAATATAAAAGATGAATCCCTCAATAGGACATCTTCTTCCTTCAATTGTTGCTATAAGTAGACTACTCCCTCGAAGGATAGCTATATAAAGCTCATAACTCTCTACATAGTCTTTCCAAAAAGAGGACTATTTTCTCAAAAATAAAAAATCAGAAGATTCCCGCATCGTTCAGCTTCGCGAAGACCTCAGGAAGACATATACTCATCCTGTATAGACTTCCCACATCAATCAGTCTATCTAAAAGTCAAAAGAAAAAGAAAAAGAGAAGTAAACTTTTTTTTCATGGACTTTCCTACTATGACCTTGGCTCTGTTGCCCAAGGAATTTTACTTCCCATTTTATGACCCAATTACCTTCACCTCCTTACCCATTGTCTTTTCACCTCATACTGCCTCAAGGGACCTGCTGAACCTATGACTATTCTTCACTATTCTTCACCTTTCGAGTAATCAATCATGTTGATGTTTTTAGGGTCTTACGTTCACTAGCCTATCTGTAGTTGTGTTTCATACGTTTTGATCCTTGCCAATCGGGTGAATTTCTTGCCCCCTCTTATCTTTTCTCTTCTTCATTACCTTTTGATCTTCTTATATAGGACTAGATCCTTGATGCCTGTCTTTTGGGATTTTCTTCTCATGCCTCAATCAACCTAAAATCACCCATACCTATTTACCTATATTCCACCTAGCCTAATAGACCTTGACCTAATCATACCTATGGCCTAGAATCAACACTACCTATCAACCTACCTTCACCCATCTATTCACCTATATTACACCTAACCTAATTGACCTTGACCTAATCATACCTATGATCTCGAATCCAACCTAACTATCAACCTCACTACCTATTCTTCTATCTTCTCATATTATTCCCTAGCTTATGGGATAACTACATTGGTCTGAGGTCCCTTTTTGCCAGGACTATGTAGGCAGCACTTCTAAGGGATGGGGCCCTAGAAGGTTAGCTCGACCACTCTTTACCCTAACCATTTTCCCCACCTCTACCTGATTTCCTGTTCATAACAAAAACCTCGACATATAAACCATATACCACATAACTTTTACCTCTTATATTATTTCACATTTTCATACATAACCAGTATTTTCCACATTTTACACCATCTCATGCATTTATATTACCATTTGTTATCAAAAAATACTGAAATGAAAATCCATGTCTAACCAAACCTAACTCAATCCATGCCTAACCTAACCTTACTCAACCATGCCTAACCAAACCTAACTCAACCAAGCCTAACCAACCTGACTTGATCCATGCCTAAACCAACCTGACTCGATCCATGCCTAAACTGACATGACTTGATCCATACCTAAACCCTCCTAACTCAATCCACGCCTAAAAACCAACCTGACTCCACCATGCCTAAACCAACCTGACTCGATTCATGCCTAAACCAACCTGACTCGATCTATGCCTAAACCAACATGACTCAATCCATGCCTAAACTAACCTGACTCGATCCATGCCTAAACCAACCTGACTCGATCCGTTCCTACACCAACTCAACTCGATCCATGCCTATGACCTGACTCTATCATGCCTAACTCATCTATTTTCCATCCATATCATAATAAAGTAAAACTCATACACATCACAACAACATCACCTGAATATCATCTATCTCCTCATATATACATGTGTGTATCAATACAATGTACACCTGTGATATCACATAAATGTGTATCTTCAAAATAATCAATCATGCAATTTTTGTAGGGTCTTATGTTCACTAGCCTATACTATATATGTGTTTCATACGTTTTGATCCTTGCCAATTGGGTGGCTCTTGTTACAACCCCTCCTATCTTTTCTCTTCTTCATTACCTTTTGATCTTCCTATATAGGACAAAGACCCTCAAAACTTGTCTTTTGGGATTTTCTTCTCATCTACCTATCGACCTAAACTCACCCATACCTATTTAACCTAATCATACCCATGGCCTAGAATCTAACACTACCTATCATGACCTAAAATCATATGCTACCTATCTACACTATATGACCTCACCTAACCTAATCAACCTTGACCTAATCATACTTACTGACACTCGAATCCAACACTAACGTATCAGACTGTGTCACTGCTCACTAGATTCTATCTATCTTCTCATATTCCTTCTTAGCTTATGGGCAGAACTACGTTGGTCCTGAGGTCCCTTTTTGTTGGGACTATGTAGGTAGCACTCTCCTGGGCATGGGGCCCTGGAAAGTTAGCTCGACCACTCTTTACCATAACCATTTGTCCCCACCTTTACCTAATTGCCTATTCATCTCAAAAACCTATGACCTAAACCATATACCATATACCATATAACTTTTACCACTTATATTATTACACATTTTCATACGGCTAACCCACATTTTCCACATTTTACACCATCTCATGCATTTATATTACCCTTTGTTACCAACGTACCGAAATGAACATCCATGCCTAACAACCTGACTCCACCATGCCTAAACCAACCTGACCCAATCCATGCCTAAACCAACCTAACTTAATCCATCTGCTAAACCAACCTGACCTCAATCCATGCCTAAACCAACCTGACCTTTGCCTATGCCTAGGTACCAACCTGACCTGCCCATGCCTGAACTGCAACATAGCTATCAATCCATGCCTAAACCAACTGTGACTCAATCCATGCCTAAACCAACCTGCACTCGATCCCATGCTGCTGTCACCAAACTATGCACCTAACCTGATACTCGGTGTCACACCTAAACTGACCGGTGGCTAAGTCTGCCTAACCTGGCCTCCGATGGTTCCATCCATATCAAACCAAGCAAACCCATCTCACTATAATAAAAAGTACAAATCTGTAACCCCATAAACCAATCATCTCATAAACACATCTACCAGCTACATGAATCTCATCACCCTATAAATCAACAACTATGGGTATGGTGGAGACATCCATGTCCATCTCCATATCATCTCAAAAGGTACTGATCGACACGCAGCTGGTAATCCTTAGACCAATCCAAATGTCATCTGGCACACAAGCCGGTCTATGGGTATCTGCTCATGCTGAATGAATCAACCAAAAAATCTTCCCCTCGTATCCACAGATGTATTTGTAGCCAAAAATAGCTACAAAATATCTTGTAGGCCAGGCCTGTCTCATATATAATACACCCAAAAATGACTCGGCACGCAAGCCGGTCCACATCAGGACAATCATCTTCCCATCAATGTTGGGATCCGTGCAATAAGCTGAGATCATGTGTAGATCTCCCGACCCCTCAGGCCTGCACCATGTTTGAGGCCTACCCACCTAACTGTACCTCCTGCTCAATGGCCTCTCACCTGGGAATGGCCTCAACATACCTAGTGGCATCTCACCATCGAACCTTTCCCTATGTGCTTACCGGCCCCAGTAATGTACAATACTCAAATGAAACTATGAGTGTGGGATCTCCGCCCTCTCACTGGAGGCCATACCAAATGCTTTGTACTCTGAATAAGAAGCCACATCTAGCCCGACATGCTAACAAATGTATCCTGATAATACATCATGCCTCTCCTAGGACACCCATCTGAACATGGCCATGGGTCCCACCCCTGAATGTGGGTATGCTTTACAACGGGACCTTGTCTACATCTGAACCTACACCTGGCTCCTGTGTTGGTACATAGAGCTCTGAGTAACAGCCCAGGTATCTGTGCCACATTCCTGTATCTGGGCCTACAGGGTAGTAATATGTGCCTGTGTGCTGTCAGATGGCCTTGTAAACCCATCACTAATCCTACGCTATGGCCAATACATCCTCTAGGTGAAAGCCTGCACCTATTGGCCTGTGGAAGGTGTTGGCCATCTGACCTACCTCATCTCCTTCTGAGTGCTAACCATCAAACTCTGCTATCTCACATCTCCACCTGCATCCGCCTGTGATAGTACCTCATCCTGCCCTCCTGATGCCTACAACGTTCCACTCTGCCTGTAAGATGGTCACCCTGTACATGTTGCTCTGGGCTTGTAAATAAGTGAGCCTGTAAGCCTGCATCATCCTCAAGCCGAAGCTCACCAAAGTCGGGCCACATGCCCCTGCAATATATGTAGTCCACCTTCCCAACTGTGATGGTGGCTAAGTTTGGCTTCACATTGAACCTAATCTGGTTCAGCCCTTAACTGTGCCACCCATCACTACGTGTACCCATATGTAACACCCAGCCTCCCAAATCTATCCATCTACCAACTGCTACCTTCTACCCAGTCGGCACTGTGGGTCATGGTGGAGACATAGGTATCTGACCCAAACCATCTCTCCTGTCCTCCATGTGGGAAGAGTGGTGGTACACCCTGTACCAATCCAAAACGGCATCTAACCCGCTCCATGGGTATCCTGACCATGGTCTCCCACTCTACCTACCCAAACCCATCTATCCAACAGATGTATCTGTAGCCCCTAACTCTGTGGCCAACCTATTTATATGCAAGGGAAGCCCACATACGGCCTCCAAATGACATCTACCCCAGACACCCTCCAGCAACCTCCTGACCTAATAAGCCCATCATGTGTAGCTTTGGCACCTATCTGACCTCGGGCCCACCTAACTGGTACCCAACCTGTATCCCACTCTCAAAATCTACCCCAATGGGACCTGAAACTGTCTACCCAGGGCATCCCCACTGGTCGAACACAAACAATGTGCTCATGCCCAGTAATTCAGTAATACCCTACTCTTCTCACCCTAAACCCTTCCCTCTCACCTAACTTCTTTCACACCTTACCCTTACTTGTCTTCCCTTTTTATCCCACTTTACCCTTAGGATTAACTAACCCCGGTTATCCCCAGAATGACCACGGTCTCCCTTTGACCAGCATCGGTCACTGTTCTTATGACCGATACCAGTCTCTACGCCACCGATGACGACCTCAAGTCGACTGACGTCGGTCACTATCGTGCCACCCACCCTGACTTCCCAACCCTATTTTCTTCCCTTCCTACCCATCCTACCCATCCAAATCCCTCCTTATACCTCCTAATTTCTCTCTGCCCCCCTTTTTAACCCTACCCCCTACCCTTCTCTACCCCTATTTCCTTCTCCTTTTTCCTTATTTTGAATTTTTTTTACCCCCCAACCCCCATTTTTCACATTTCCTACATTTTACACCAAATTGACAACTACAAATCAACAACCAAAGGTTCAAATCTTACCTGATCCCACTGCCACCGCTAAAATCGTGGTGGAACCTCCGGCCTCCACGTTGCTCCTCCTGATCCCTCGTTGGCCTCCGCCATCCTCAAATGACCTCCAAATCTCTCCACCAATCACCTCACTCAATCTGATCTCCTGGCCCCACCTCCCACTCAACCAATCCCACCTACGTGGATCACCAACCCAACTCTCTGATGCTCTCTTTTGTCCTCTTCCTCTTCTCTCTCTTCCTATCCTTTTCTCCTTTTCCAAAATGCACAAATGAATTTTCAAATGCGCATTTTTTTTTCTTTTTATACCTTTCCTGCCTCGAACGAATGTTAGTCTACCCTTGACCACCGATGGTTATGATGCCCTAGTCAACCACCATCAGGTTCCTCTCCACCATCACTGGTTCGTACGAACTGACTAATGTCGGTTACCCTGGATAGTCATTTCCCTCCCATTGACCTAATTTTTCTTACCTCATTTTTCTTTTGCCTCACTTACACCTACCTAGCCCACTTTACCCTCCCCTCTGGCCCTCCACTCTTTAACCTCACTCTCATTCAGCTATTGACAAGCCTTATTATTTTACCTCTACCTCGGCCTTACTTGTGCTGTGACCTATCTACCTGGACTCTCAGAAAACTGTATGTGACCTTTGAACCCAATGTGTTCACTATACCTTGCGACACCATTACCTATGTTGTTTGACCTAATGACCTTACCTTGCCTATTACCATGACCATTTATCCCGACCCTACCTTTGGTGTACCAGAACATACCTAAATGTTTATGCACCTAACCTACATTGTGATTCTTGACCATATCCTATACCTTGGCATACCAGAATCATTTCAACCTTGTTTAGATAAACCTATCGACCTTAGACGATGTAGAGTTTGCAAGCTCTTCAACCTGGTACCGTGTCACAGTTTATACTTGTGTGTGCATTCAACTACCACTACCTTTGACCTTGTCCCCGTTTAGACATTTACCTATATGCCTGATTTTCCCTTTATTCCTCCCATTTTTCACCTATTCTTCTTCACACCACTTTTATCAAACCACTTGCCGATTCACCCTGTCACCTCATCAATTCCTTGTTTGAGGGGGATCACCCTTAGTCCCACTTGGGACAACCACACTTTATTTTTTTGTTCACGTCACTTACCAATACAAGCTACACAACAAAAAGGGGCAAAAATATAGACACCAAAATCATGTCATAATCACCTTGGTCCCCTACCACAACCCTATAATCACTTCCTTATCCTCAACACCTTAGCACCTACCCCCTGCACCCCACGTATTTTAATTTAATTACTTTAATTAAATTAATGCCATTTATCTCCATACATATTAATTTAATTATTTTAATTAATTTAATACCTTTTACCCACACACATATTAATTTAATTATCTACATTAAATTAATTCACTACCCTCACACACCTATTTAATAAAATTTCCTTTATTAAATACACTTCACCTAACCACCCCCATCATTTGACCCATTAACCTAAACCCTAAACCAATGTCCCAAATAAAACCTAACATTACACCCATCCCCTCACCTCACATTAAAAGCCTCCTAAGATCAATTTTTTACCCCGAGAAAAAGAAGAGACCCTTATCAAACGGAGTGAACAACTTCCTAGGAAACTTTTGAACAACCCGAGATATCTCACCCAAACCGACGTTGGTTCACCCTAAACTGATGTCGGTTACCCTAAACTGACATCAGTTATACCGGATGGACCAAACAACCTATATAGACCCATCTACACCTTTGTAATCATGGGTTGAACCTGGTTGCATTGGATTTCATTATCGCGAATTCAACATCATATTTTAGATGCAGCAGCAAAACAAGGATTAATTTGTGATCAGCCAAGACAACCAGGTTCAAGACAAGGATTAAGCCTCTTCCCATCACCTTCCAACATAGCCACTCTTCCACTGGGCTTCAGATCAATAGCTAAACTTAAGTGTTTCCCTCTCATCTATTTCAATTTTTTTATTAACGTCGGTATTACACCTAATAAAGGATCTTATCCCTTTTACCGTTTCTTCATTTCTCATATCCAGTTTAAGCCACCCTCTTTACCCAACCATTGTAATACCTTTCCCAACCACCTACTTGACTACCTCACCAACCCCAGACCTTCGCAACATACCTATACCTCCTATGTGATCACCCAACACCTTCTACTAACTCCATTCTTTCCTAAAACCTTTAAAACCCAGACTGTGTGAGTCCACCAACCCCCGACCTAACCACTGTCGGTTCTCCCTAACCATCACCAGTTACATTCCAACCGTCATCAGTTTTATAAAACCGTGGTTGGTCTCTGTGTCACCTGATCTCTGCCAAATTACAACCTGTTTCAGACATATAGCTACCTATTGACACCTATTTGACCTTCAGAATCTATATCTAACCTAGCCTGTTAGTTCAGATTCACCTATAACCAACCTACTTGACCTCCATGGATCTCCTTCTAGCCTAGCCTGTTAGATTAGATCTAGCCTATTGCATTTGTATGAGATGCCTAAATCATATTAAACTACAGTAGGACAATATTTACTTTATTTCAGCATTGAATTGTTTTAAACAGTGGACTAATAGCCATCTAGGAAGTATCGTACTTCCAGGATCTAGCATATGCTAGGTAGTCCACTACATATATCGTTTAACTCTCTTTGGTGGTCTTGTTTTGATTCTTATACAGGTAGTTCCTCCTAGCCAAAAGGAAGGTCTCATAATCACTTTGATTTAGGATTCAGATACATGCGCATACAACCTTCAACTAACCAAAAACAAGTATTCCTCTTACCACCTTTACCTTATCTGTTTCGTCAAGTACTTCTTAGAAAAAAATAAGAAATCAGGTGAAACACCATCCCAGCCATGATTTGATCCAACCAAGAAAAGAGGAGTGTGCATGCAGCCCATGCAGAAGCTTTTCTTAAGTTAGTGATCACTTGCAGCCTTCAAACCCATCATCAACACCTCCATCCTTCATACACATACCTTCAAGAATGAAATCCAAGTAAGTACAATGTCATACTTCTCTGGTTTATTTCATTTCATCATTATTTTATCACCCATTGTTTATCTTGCTCCCTATTGACCTTCTCCAACATTTCAACTCCATAGACTAATTAAAACCTCACAAAAGCCTACCCTAGTCACCCAATACCTCACCCCGACCAACAAAAATCCTTTGTGTAATCACAAAGGAGACCAAAAGCCTATTCTGTGACATTTCCAAATCTCACACCAACCGACGCCGGTTATACCTAACCATGGTCAGTAACCCCTGATCGATGCTGGTCTCTGTGTTTACCCACATAACCTTAAACATAGACCTACCCACCTAATTTTACCTCACCCTCACTCACCTGTAACCTACTTGAGACCTTTATCAGACCTGCAGAACCCAAAACCAACCATTTGACCTCTGGATTCTATTCTAGCTTAGCCTGTTAGATTAGATCTATTTTCTTATTATGTTTTTAAGTGAGATACCTAAATAATTTTAAAATAAAAATAGGATTTACTTTGTTTACAACATTAATTTTTTTAAAACAGTGAACTGACAGCCATCTAGGAAGTATCATACTTCCTGGATTTAGCTCACGCTAGGCAGTTCATTGACCATATTGTTTAATTCTTTCTGGTGGTCTTGTTTTCATTATAGGTAGTTCCTCCTAGACAAAAGGAAGCTCTCATGGTCAGTTGTGGATTCAGAAGACATACACACACAACAACCCATCAATTGAAATTTGAACAATTATTCCTCTTATGTTCGTTACGCTATCTGTTTCGTCAACACTTCAAAGAAAAAATCTAAGAAAAAGGTGAAACATTATGAGTTTCCCTAATTTGGAAAACCCAAGCGATTGTACCAATGGCTGATGTTGTGCATGCACAAGGAGCATTTCTACTTCATAGGCCAGAGGATGAAAATAAATCCCCAACTTATATCTAGGTTTACCAGCCTTGTCTAGAAAGGGGAGCCCTTGGAAGATGACTTAGAGGAAAAAAATTCATTAAGGAGATAGTCCAGACTTATGATTATAAGAAGGGCTTGCACTACTTTGATATCTCAGATATCTCTGACCTCATGATGAGTATGTCCATGCACTTGGTATCTAAGTTGAATGGGCAAGAGAGGTGGACATATATAAATAAGGCCTAGTTAAATATGTGTCAAAAAATATCAGAAGGAACCATATATGACCTGTCCACCTTCAATGTAGAAGAAATCATCAATGTCATGCATGAAGGGGAGAAGATAATGTTTGGAAATTTCCTCCTCACCATCATCTTCTCAAAGATTGGAGTTTCTAATGGGCAAGAAAAATTTTCATGGGAGTACCCAGATGAAGACCCTTCCCCCAAGAAGATATTTGAAAAGTACACTTATGATACAATGAAATCCGCCCACAGGGCACACTTGGAGAAATGGTATAAGTGAATGTACAATGGGTTTGGGGCTGAATGGAGGATACCTTAAAAATTTCCAATGCTAGTACAAAGAGAATAAGAGTTTGTTGTATACCAACATTTCTACATTGGTAGGTTCACCTTGATAGAAAGGACCAAGAGCCCATGGTGTAAATTACCCTTCTCTTTCACTACTAGATATTTCCAAGTAGGGGTCAATCGCTTCAAGGAGGCCAAAAGACTAAGGTTTGACCTCAGAGAGGTATACAAATACCATTGTGAGCTACACAGAAATTTAGTATACCCCAAGAAGCGTACTTATGTGGAGAATTGTGTCTCTCATGAGGTCCGTATGATAAAACCTGTGACACTGCCAATTGCTTGAAGGACCAAAATGAGGGTATACCTGTGTATTATGCCTAAGTATGAGAAGGGAGACTATGTGATGGATGATGTCTCCATCCTAGAAGACCCCACCAAGAGAAAGAAGGCCATACTGAGGGAGAGGGAGAGAGAGGAGACCCTAGAGAAAAAGGTACCAAGTACATAACTAGCACAATCTGTGGGTACGCAAGAGTCAAGTGTGAGGCTGAGCACTTATGCACATAGAAAGAAGTCCCCCATTAAGGAAAAATAAAATCCACCAGAGGAAGAGGTTCCAGAACTAGAAGCATCCCCTGAGGAAGAAGAGTCATCTGAGAAGGAGTTTCTTGCTGAGGAAGAAGAGAAGGAAGAGTCTCATATACTAGAATCGCCAGTTAGGAAGAAGCATAAAGTAGCAAAGAAGTAAGAATTTAAAGGAACAAAGATCCTGGAGTCCTACAGAGGAAAAAAGGATGATGGTGAGCATGAAGAAGCTTATGACCATCCCGTGTACAATGTACATGACTCCGAGGATGAAGGAAATAAAGAAAAGGATAGGGAAGAAGAAGGCACTCAAGGCAAGGGGGAGAGTGAAGAAGTAAATAATAAGGATCAAAGGACCCCAAGCCTCACCAAGGAGCAGATAAAAGATACCACAGAAAGGGAAGCAACATGCATAATAAAGGATTTAGTGGAACAGGAGGTAGAGTGCGGTACTGATGAAGTGATGAAGGAGACATGAGGAAATTGTAAGAAAAGAATATGGAAGCATGGGAAAATATCCCAACCTAGAAGTAAGATTTCGCAAGGGAGTGCGCACGGGAGGGAAGAGAGTAGTAGTGGTGCAGAGAAGGGAATGAGCTACATCAATGATCTAGGTAAGGTACTGTACACACACATCTAAAGTACCGTGCCCATAGACCAACTCCTTGCATGGTCTACATTCAAAGATGAAGGCGCATACCCACGAATGAGGAATATGCTATCTTGGGATTTTGAGTCCCATGTTGATGAGCTCTAGTTCGTGATCAGCAAACGGGAACTTATGATGATACCAGAGACCAAGGGAGTGAACCCCCTGATAAATACTCAACTATTATCAGATGAGCAAGTCTGCAATGCACTCAACAAAGAATTAATTAAGGTTAAGGTGAGACTTTTCAGAAGGTATGAAAGGGTAAGGTTCCTGGAGGAAGAGTTGGATAAGAAGAAGGAATAACTCATTGAGAAGAGCAAGGATATAAAGAAGGAAGATTTGATCAGTGCATAGTTAAGGCATAAACTAAGGGAGGAGAAGGTGAAGGTGCGTGAGGTGTATAGGAAGATAGAGATAATCCCAGATTCCGTCATCTTAAAAAACCTAGATCTGGCACTACTTGAACAAAAATATGAGTCAACCTTATAGTGCTTGGAAGACTTAACCCACATCCTCACCATGGAAAGGTGGCTGCTCACTTTGGAGTCAGTAGGAGAGGTTTTGGCATGCCAAAAGGAGGAAGAGAAATAGAATATTGAGGAGATAGTCGCTCGACATTCTAAGATCCTTGCAGCTGTAAAAATCACCATGCACATGTATGAGGCCATGTATGATAATTGAACTGACAGAGACATGGTAGAAAGTATACTAGTTGCTACACATGAGGTAGATTTGAAGGAGTTCTATGATAAGAATAAGGGGAATAGGGAAGAAGAGGATAAAATACTAGCCGAATTTGAAACCCTGTGAGGTTTGGTTAAAAATCAGCTTAAGGAACTATACCCTAAGGTCACACATAGAATGGATGTGCTAGATGACCTTAACAAGCAGCTGGAAGGAATTTTAGGTACGTTGAGTGCTAAGGGTAGTGAATGGAGCTTTTAGGAAGTGAGCACTCTAGTGGGTGACCTACTCTAGCAGGCACATGGTGAAGTATATGTTTGGGAGAAGATCGAGGTGAAAATAAGGAAGGATTTCCGACTCCTCTTGCAATAATAACAGATTATTCCATTCTTCATTCTCTCATTCTTTAATTCTTCTTTCCATTTTCATGAGTCTCACCGTCATTTATTATTTGAAGGAGCAAGATATTTCTAAGGACGAAGAACAAGCTTAGTGTGGGGTGATGTTGGGCCTCAAAATATTAGCTAAGTACCAAAGGTCACGTAGGCATGCAAGACTAGTAAGAAGAAGGGCATGTGTGGAGAAGCGCACAAGATAAGGGTTTAAGAAGGGTTTAGGAGAAACCGGGGAATGCGCGCAAGGAAGGACATCAAGATCTAAAGACTTAGCCATGTTTGGCCTTCTAGAGAAACTTGAGGGAAAATGTGACCCGAATAGGCATGTTGAATAGATAAGGTGCTAGCCTAGAACCTTGGTGGTCAAGAAAAGAATATTCCATGAATGGAAGATTCCCAAAAGACATCATTGTAGAGAGTGGAGGGCTCACAAGGAGATAAATATGCACCATTGGAGGACCATTTCGAAACTTGACATCTGATCTACTCTTGAAAGAAGAAATGGTAGTGGGTGATGATCCTATAAGAAGATATGCTTAGATAGATGAAGAGAGAGATGAATAGAGGAGAGAAATGAAGACAAACACCAAGACATGTAGCATGGAAAGAGCGAAGCTCTGCAAGAAATATTAGGTGGCTGTAGGAATTGGGGTTCTCATTAGAGTATTGTAGGAATGTTATCATGTCTAGGGTATGGTTCTATAAACTATTTGTAATAAGGGAAGCATAGCTAGGAAATATGATATATGGGTTAAATCTATACCTTGATGTATTTTGTCTGATACGACCCTTTTGAATGTAATGTGGTTACTGGGACTATGATCTATATCAATATATGGCTCTGTTTTGAATATCTGATGCATGGATGCAAACCCTAGTGTTATTTCTTTATATTATATGATATATTTTCTCTTTGTATTTCATGTCACGTTGTTTCTCTTTATATTAAATGCACGAGTATAAGGATATGATGGCCCATCCTATATTTTTACACGAATGCTTGATCATTTACTTTTTTGTAGATAATCCTCTAACAATGGTAAGATATTATCACAATGCTCACATAAAGGAGGGACTCCACACCCGCTTGTGCCTCGGTTAATCACCCAATGCCCACTGGGTGATAGGCCGACGTGCATGGGATAAGAAATTTGTACTAAGGGTACATGAAAAATGACTACACTAATCTACTCTTATACCTCATACACCCCTAACGTATAAATTATTTCAATATTAATTAATTAAAATAATTCCCACTCACACCTCACCCTTACACCTCGCTACGTTAACTAAGACACCTCACTATGTTACCTCACTAACCACCTAACCGCATCTAAAACTACCTTCCCAATAATCGCTAACGTATTCCTAACTAACTAACTAAATATTTCAAAAATGCTAACCCCCTTTATCCAAACCTAGTTTGTTTATGATTTTTTACCCTCCCCCCATATTTACTACTTTTAAATATTCCATATCTAATTTGAAATAGGAGAAAATCACCATCCTAACTAACTTAGTTAGGATTTCCTGAAATTGCTGGTGATTTTCCCCATCACCGGAGATCTATAAATATGTGCATTCAGACCTCCTTTGCACAAGGATTCCCATGTTCTTATAGGTACATTCTACCTCACCTTCAATGTATTAGAGATAAAAACACATCACATCAAATCTCAATAACACCACATTTCTCCCAATTCATCGATTCCATTGTCAAATTGCTTTCTCTTGCTGTTCAGTCATCTTCTTCCATCCATCTACCAAATTCATCCATTGTGCAAGGTAATCTGCCCATTTTATTTTTCTTAAGCACTGATTGTAGGTAACATTCCTTTAGGTATCATTAATCTATTGTAAAATCTCTAACTATAGTGTAGACAATTTCTGTTAGCTTTATTTTAGTAGACTATTAGAATTAACATCAATCACCTCAATCGTCAGCAATTTACTTGAATCGTCAGTGATTCCATTGTTGTTTTTGATTTTTACATTTTCTATCTAATATTTTTAAAATGTCTTGATTTTTCTTGTTATCTACTAATCTTATGTCCAGAATGTTGCTTTCAGATGGAAATAGGTGGTGCTAATCTCCCCTCTACTGGTTCTTTCCCTGTTATTTTCCACCCGTTCTATTGGGAGAAATACAATCTACTCCATGACCTTGAGCTCTGTGTGATCCAAGTAGCTCCATTTGATCACCTTGAGGATATCTTTGCCTCAAAAAAGGGTATTCGGGAAGCCAATGATGCTTTTTGGGGTACATATGATGAAGCTACGAGACTAAAAGAAAACCTTATCCAATACGAGTGCCATTACGAGACTGACTTAGAGATCCTTGAAGAAGACTACCACACCACTTCAGAGTTTGGAACCCATATCCATATCAACATATCTAACACTAACAATAAACTTGCTCATATTTTCAAATCCCTAGAGGAATCCTCTAATTTCTTTACAGAGGACTATATTTCTATTCCTGATTTAGAAACCATTGAGGAAGAAGAAGAAATAATCAATTATGTAGCTTTTAACGTATCTAAAAAGTTGTACACAGACCAGGATTTTGACTTATGGATCTAAAATCATGGTTATTATTATCTATATATGTTTCTAATATAAATAAGTGATAGTCACATTTCCATCTTATCGCCTTGTAGAAACATCATAAATATCAATAAAAGTTTAAGTGTTTCTGAGTAATAACATTATATTATCTAAGTGTGATTTGTAGGCTTGTTTACAGGGATAGAATCTTTGATCTATTGATTTAACGGAGCACAAACCAACATAATCCACATTATGGGTATCTTAGAAACCCCGCCATAATGAGGTCAATCTTGGTTGTTACCCCTTGAAACCATCAAGAAAACTGAAGGTAAAACCATGCTCGACACCTCTTAATGAGGTATGATCTTTCCACCCCCATTCAGTTCTTTAAGAGGTTTCACTCATAGTTATTTTTTTATGACTAGTGGACATATACAAATATTTTCTTAGAACTTGTGTCAAAAATTTTAGGGAACAAGTACTACCAATGTTCAATGTAAACTTACTTACTTATTAGGTAAGGTATTAACTTCTTACAGAACATTATAAGAAAAAGGAGGTGATTTCACCCACTAACTTCCACTGGTCATTAAAAATGGCTAAATACCCCTACAAAATCATTCTAGAGCTGCATGAGAAGTGGATTGGGATGCAGTATAGGCCTCCACTATTCATTGCACCATTACTATGGTGGAATTCCACAGATGACAAACAAAGGGAAGTTATAAAACTTGAAGGAGGAATGCCATTGATTTATTTAGGTTTGGTAAAACTAGATTGGATGAAACCTAGTAAACATTTTCCAATGAAAATAATTGTTCAAGGATAGTGGAACAAATGAATAGGTAGTAGAAGCACCTGCTAAACCTTAAGTCTGGGGGAGTGATGAGCCCTTGTTTTTGAAGATTAAAACCATGTGAAACCCCGTATTATTTTTATATCATGTTGCATGATGTATAATGTTGGAAATCTATAATTAACACTTTACTATATTTTGGAATGAAATATTATGCATATTATTGTTATTTTTATCTTATTATTTATTCTTTAAAAATGGCTTAAATTAATCTTTTTATGAGCATTAACAATACATTTAGAAAATCATATGTTGTGTTATCATTGGTGCACTAGCACATGACTTGCCTTATGACATAGGACTCACCTTTGCATTAGCATAGGACTCACAGTAAAGCATTAGGCTTGTCCAGATCATCAATTCAGATTTCCTTGAAATAAGGAACTTTAAAAAAAGATATAAATAGCTTGGAATACTAAAATATAAGTGATACAACTGACAACACAACAACATGATCATGAAATGTGTGCAACTTACTTAACCTACATTCATGCAAATTATGATGTTCAGTAACTTCAGTTACTTGGAGATGTGATATGACCAATACCTATGGATTTATTATCACCATGATTCTCTACAATCAATCTAAGATTTGAAGTATCTTCCAGCATCGAGTGACTCTCTCAAAGGATTCAATTACAAGCCTCCTTTATAGTTAGTAAGATTAATTCATTCCAAACACTGCAAAGACTACTCCTTTTATAATTGTAATTCTTAGAATAGATAGTCATTTTTTTATTCAACATCTAGTTAAATAGATATTAGTTATTACAAATAAACTAGTTCTCTCCTAGAGGGACTAGGACTACTTTAATATAAAAGAGCTAATGTATTTACATTTATTAGTTTGGTTCAGTTAGTTGATTATTATAAAAGAAGAATCTTCCAATTTAATAAAATTACAAATTTAGGGGAAAAATTTATTGCATGACTTTCAACAGTGAACCTGATCGAAGGGAAGGAGCAAGGGCCACTCCTGCCCAACGATAATGGATATTTACTATTATTTCCTATCTTTCATTTCAAATTCATTTATAATTTCAGCATGGCACTATTTTAATACCTTTTAATTTTATCTTTAATAATTTTATCTCTTCTAGTAAATTCCATTTAGTAATTGCAATTAGTCTATTATTCAGTTAATTCCATTGTCAAGTAGTTATTGAGGACAATTCCTACTATTCCCTTTGTTGCAAACAACCATGGAGACCTCCTTGGACTGAAAAAAATGATAGAACAAAAGTGCGAGTATAAAAAACACTCATCAATAAGATTAAAAATTTCTATATAAGTTTGAGGAAGAGTAGGGGTCCTAAAATGGATACTCTGTTTTACTAAGAGGAGATTGTCTGTGTGAACAGTCTAAGGAAAAAATCATTTTAACTAACAAAATGTTGTATTTTTCATTAATATGGTTGTGATTCATTTTAGAATGTGATGGAGGGTCTCAGATAATTAATGGCTTGATTTAAGTTTTGAAGAAAAAAGGAAATGTGAAGGAAATATTAGACTCTGTTACAATCTTGTATAAGTCGGAAACCATAGATTTTTGAAAAGAAAATTCCCTCTAGTTTTAGTTTTCTCTAGTTATCTAAGCATCATGTCCTAGGAACCTAAAGTAAGCCTAAACAAATTTCAAGAAAGAAGTCTTGAGTTTTGAAATTGAGCTTGGACCTTGTTATAGAAAAACTACTCTTTCTCGGGCTATATATAAATCCTCACTAGGGTTTGAGTAAATTTCTTGAATAAAGGAGTTTAATAGAGAGTCTCGATATCATAAATATAAGATATACTATTTAAGGTTTCCTTTAATTTAAAATAAAATATATAATACCTAATAATATTCCAAAACCATGATATCCATAACAATATTTAATCAGGGATTGCTAGTTACAGTGATATATTGAGACAAGAAAAGTAGATTTAAGAGGGTTAAGGGATAATTTGAAGCTTGAAAATATTTATAAATCATCCTACAAGTTTGAGGACTTATATTTCATAGGATATATGATTTAATATTTCCCATAAACACCACAATTGATGATAATTAGTCTACAGACTTTTAGAGAGAGAAGAGACCTAATTGGAACCTTAGAATAATGAATTTGGAGATGTTTTTGTAAAGAAGGTCAAACTAAAATTTTGTACACAAGGATTAGAGATAAATGGGTATCCTGAATGGTGTTTTTTTTTTCTTTGTAATTTGAGTATTTTTATCTAAAGTTATGCTTAAAAACATCCTCAAACAAGGCTAGAAGGAGGTTAATCAAGTGAAAAGAATAAGAAGATGAAAAGATGACCTAGAAAAGAAGTGGAGAGATAAAATTTTACACACACCTTGGATGCCTAAAAGGGTATCTAAAATAGTTTTTAATTTAGTCATGAAGTTTGTATTTTCTTTCAAACACTAACTCACTAGTGGGATTTGACTTGAGAAGCCTAGAAGGGCAGTTTTGGAGAAGGTAAGAAAATTGAACTATTTGATTGATTTGAATCATTCCGATGGTTTAGTTAGCCTTGAGTAAGGTCTAGTAATAGGGTAAAAGAATTGGTTAAGAATATTAAGGTTAGAAATCCAAACTTTGTATGATTCAGGCGGTTCTTAAGTGATGATATATCTTGTTTTGAAGGTCTGATAGAGTGTTTTGAAGTATTTTGAATATTATAACATTATGGGTTGATTAGGAGTGATAATATCTCTACATAATTTTAGTATGAGAGCAAGTTTAAGAGGTTTGAATAAGTTGGAAAAAAGGTGTGAAACATATAAAAGAGGAAATAGAAGATAAGTTGGTACAAGTTAGAGATGAGAGAAGGCCATTTTTGGAAGAGAAGATGGATAAGATGATGGCGATTTTGATGAGTAGGTTAATAGGTATATAGGAAAATTAGAGAATAATGAGAGCTGAGATGAGTCTCTTAAAGATAAATGGGACAAATAGCCATGTTTACTTTGTAAGAAAGTGTTATAGGTGTAAGATATTTGAAGGACACAAAGCATATGAGTGCCATGAGATGTAACTCAAAGAATAAATTTTTTAGGACTAGGTCTAAAACAAAGTGAAAATGTTGTAATATTATCATACATAGTGGAAGTACTAAAAATCTAGTTTCTTTTGAGATGGTAGAGAAGTTGAGTTTGAAAAAAACGATTCAACCTAACCCATATCAAGTGTCTTAGATGCAAAATTTTTATCATGTATTTGTTAGGGAACAATGTCAAGTAGAATTTCAGATTGGTAGGTATAAAGACACAGTGTTGTATGATTTAGTACCTATGGATATCTGTCATGTGTTGTTGGGAAAGCCATGAAAATATGATAGAAAAGTAGTGTATGATAGACAAGTAATGTATAATGGTAAGAAAAATACATATACTATTATGATAATTGGAGAGAAACATACTCTTTTTCCCATTATAGGTGAACAAGAGCCACAAACATTGTTGGTTATGATGTCATCAGCTAATAAATTCTTGATGGGAACTAAGAAAACATGTAAAGAGACAATTTTAATGGTTATTAAGCCTTATATTTATGATTTAACAGTTAGTTTAGATGATGATAATGCATGTATGAAGGAGAAAGAGAATTGTTTTTAGTTTTTTTGGGTAAACAAACAAGATTGAAAGAAAAGAGGATAAACAGGAGGAAATGACAGGTCAGAGGCATAGAGAAAGTGAAAAAGGAGATGAAGAGGTCATAGAAGAGGCATGTAACATGTTTATACAAATTCATAATGGAAAAGATAATATAATGCACACAAATAACTTAAGAAGGAAGGTCAAGAGAAGTCAAAAGAAAAGGTGAGAGGAATAGAGCATGAAATGACAAAATGAGATGAAAATCAGGTTGTGAAGGTTTCACGGAAAGAGGAGGTCAATAGAGAAGAAGATGATATAGTGAAACAAGTGAGAGATGAAATAAAGAGAGATGAAACACATGAAAAAGTATTTCTGGAATAAAAGAAAGGTCTAATGGATGATCAATTAGCATATGTAGTTTATGGAGGTGATGAGAAAAGTAATAGAGAGAATAATACAATGGAAATGTTACATGAATAAGTCATGAGGATGAGCTAGAAAAGGCCATGAATAATATGGAAGAGGCATGCAAACCTCCTATTTTTGAATCTAAGAACATATTGAGTATTGAATGTGCAGGTAAATTTGATATGAATGAAGATGTAAATCATTTTATGAGAGGCATGAAGAAGCTAAACAAGGAAAGGAATAATTTAGAGTATGAAGCAACCATGAAGCAATCAGACTTTGAGGGAGAATAAAAGAATTAATAAATATGGAGAAAACAAACCAAAAAGCAAAGAAAATATAGGATTAAGAAGAAATCAAGTATGAAATGAAAAATGTGGACAAGAAGGTGGATGAAAACAAATGTTTTCAATCTAATATTTCATTAAATGAGGTGTATATAGGTTCAATAGTTAATAAAGTGAAGGATTAGTTAAGAGAAGATGATTTTTTCAAGCAAAATCTAGCATATTCCATACTTGAGGGTGAAATGACTCAAAAATTGAGAAAAAGAGGATGACATGAATAGTTTAACAATCATGTATACTAAATATGCTACTCATATAAAGATGGAATAGGTACATATTTTGAAGATTAAGGTGAAGAACATCACAAATAGTCCTAGAAACATCATCTTACTCAAGAACATGATTTTTTAGAGACAAAGAAGCATGTGAGAAGCATAAAGGAGATGATACAGGCATGGAAGGCATGGTATGCAGTCAAGTTCCACCTCAAGAATAACATCATCAATTGGAAACAAATAAAGAAAAGGAAGAAAAAAATTGTTCATCGGAAGTTATGGGAAAATTTCTCTTTCCCTTAGGAGTATGATGCATGAGCATCATCTTTAACATGTAATTATAGCTTTAGACTTCAAATTTTTGCTTGACATTGTGTTTATAGGTTTAGGGATTCATTTGGAGTCATCTCGAGTTATTATTTTTATTCTAGAACTTCACAAGTTTGAATTATGTATTTTCCCTCCAAAAAAGGCAAATTTTAATTTTGAAGGAATTTTTGGCTTGTTTGTGTAGTTTGGTGTAGTTTAGAGTTATTGGTTAGAGATATGAATATTTTTCATGTTATTAATTGTCTTTAAGGAAGAGTAAAATAGATTACAATATGGTTTAAACCCATATTCACATGCTTTCATGTGAAAAGTACATAAAAAATTGCTTGTTCAAGTGACCAAAAAGGTGGGTAAAGAATATTATTTAGTAGTTACTGAATATGAGAGGAATTTTATAAGGTATTGTAACTAATTTTGAACTTATCATTAAAATGGTCAAGAGGAATAACAAGGATAATATCTAAGAGGAGTTTTTATTTGTAAACAATTGGTAACTATTACAAATTTGTATTTTGTACATTAGTGTTCAGTGATCTAATGCATTCATTATGTTTGAAATACATTCATGATTATCAGGTACTAGTAAGATTTATTGGATAAAATTTTTATATATAAGTGTGAGAAAGAGTCAAGGAGCACTAGTCTTAAAATTTATACTATGTTTTATTAAGAGGAGACTGTGTGTGCAAATAATGTAAGGAAAAATCATTTTGATTAACAAAATGTTGTATTTTTCATTAATATGGGCATGATTCATTGTAAAATATGATTATAGAGAGTATCATATTAATAATGGATTGATTTAAGTTTTCAAGAATAAAGGAAATGTGAAGGAAATTATAGACTCTGTTACAGTCTTGCGTAAGTTGGAAACCAAGGGTTTTTGAAAGGAAAACTCCCTCTAGTTTCATTTTTCTCTAGTTATCTAAAGCATCATGGTCAAGTAACATTAAATAATCCTAAATAGAGTTTAGGGAAGAATTCTTGAGTTTTGAAATTTAGGGTGGACCTTATTATAGAAAATCTACTATTTCTTGGGCTATATATAAACTCTCACTAGGGTTTGAGTATATTTCTTGAATAACAGACTTTAATAGAGAGTCCTGGTCTCATACTTGTAAGATATAATATTAAAGGTTTCCTTTAAGTGAATATTAAAGATATAAGACATAAAAGTCTTCCAAAACCATGATATCCAAAATAGTAGTTAGTCAGGGATTGCTAGTTACAGTGATATATTGAGACAAAAAAGTAGAGTTAAGAGGGTTAAGGGAAAATATGAAACTTGGAAATATATAAATCATATTAAGAGTTTGAGGAAGTATATTTTATATGATATATGCTTTTAAATTTCCCATAAACACCACAATTGATGATAATTAGGCTACATACTTGTAGAGAGAGAGAAGAGACCTGACTGAAACCTTAAAACAATGAATTTGGAGATGTTTTTTCAAAGAAGGTCATATTGAAATTTTGTACACAAGGATAAGAGAAAAATTGGAATATTTAATGGTGATTTTTTTTGTAAGTTGAGTACTTGTAGCTAAAGTTATGCTTTAAAACGTCCTCAGATAGGGCTAGAAGGAGATTAAACAAGTGAAAAGAAGAAGAAGGTGAAAAAGTGAACTAGAAAAGGAGCAGAGAGATAAAATTTTACACACATCTTGGAGGACCAAAAGGGTATCTAAAATAATTTATAATTTGGTCTAAAATTTTGTAGTTTCTTATAATCACTAACTCACCAGTGGCATTTGACTTGAGAAACCTAGAAGAGTAGTTTTGGAGAAGGTAAGAAAATTGAAATTTTTGATTAATTTGAATCATTCTGATGGTTGAGTTAGCCTTGATTAAGGTATAGTAATAGGATATAAGAATTAATTAAGAATATTAAGGTTAAAAATCTAATTTTTTTTATGATTTATGAGGTTCTTGAGTGAAGATATAACTTGTTTTGAAGGTATGAAAGACTATTTTGAAGTATTTTAAATCTTCTATCATTGTGGGTTGATTAGGAGTGATATTAGCTTTATATCACCAAATAGGGGTGAGTGGCCAATTGTTGAATGAGGGGTTGTAATAATGGATCATTTACACACCATTGTATAAATTCCAACTAGTTTGGAGTGGGAATGATGTGATAGAAAGGGAACCCTGATCCTCAAATGTACATGAGAGAGAATCAACCATAAAAATGTATTTACCCTTCTTGTAAGTGATCTCATAATCATATCCCATGAGTTTGTGGACCCATTTTTGTTGTGCTAGTGATGAGTGTTGATTTGGTTCAGAATCAACAACTAAAACATAATAATTTTATTTTAGTAATTAACCATTCATGATATACAAATACATAGGAATGTATTTCCTATAATTATCAAGATTCATATGTTCATAAATATCTTATTCTCTCCTTATACGTGATTTTTTATAACTCACAAAACAACATATGAGTTATTTATTTCAATAATCTATAACAAACATATAATTTACCATATTGTAAATTATTAACCCGTATAAATATTATTAGAGCACTAATATATAATTCTTGACAATGAGATCCATTTTTCCAAGAGATATTTCAATCTATGGTGATAAATTTTGATGTAAAAATGATTCCTAATTAAGTATGGCTTCCATTATTATACTGCATGCAACATTTCCATCATCTTCTATTCATATCTAGACAAATCCAATTTTTTGCCAGATCGGGATTTGCTAGTGAAGGTAATTGGTTGACCCTATTAGAGAAGAAAAACATGAATCCATTTCCATAGGCATCACTTTCGATGGTGAAAGTTTTGGTGAAGTACGAAATGGCCAGAACTACTATGCTACACATAGCCTATTTAAGTGCCATGAATTCTTGGTTTATTACCACATCCCATGTGAATGCATCCTTATTTAATAAGGAAGCAAAGGTAGTTGTGATATTTCCATAATCCCTGACAAAATTGAAATAGTATCCTGTGAGGAATAGGAAACCATGAAGGCTCTTGAGGGTTATTTTCCTAGGCCAATGTTGCATGCCACTATTTTTTTCAGGATCCACGTGAACCACATAAAATAAAAAAATGTGCCTTAGACATTCAACTTCATCTTGACATAAGGAACACTTAGACTGCTTGGCACATAATTGATTGTCTACAAGAAGTCTTAATGCCCTGTCAATATGATGGAGATGTTTGGCCCATGTATGACTGTAGATCAAAATACCATAAAAAAATCAAAATAAATTGACAGAGAAAAAGATGAAAGATTTTATTCATTAGTCCCTAAAATGTTAAAGGGGAATTTGTAAGTCCAAAGGGCATGGAAAAGAATTCATAATGACCATCTTGAGTGTGGAAATATGTCTTATAATGTAATGATAATACACCCAAATTTGATGATAGCCTAAACACAAATCCAATTTGTAATTTTTTTCCCACATGGAGCTCATGAAGAAGATCATTGATGAATGGGATTGGAAATTTATATTTGATAGTGAGATAGTTAAGGGAAAAAAATTAAATGCATAGGTTCCATAACCCATCCTTTTTGTTGACAAGAAGTAATAGGGAGGAATATGAGATGGTGCTAGGGAGAATAACTCAAGACTTGAGGAGTTCCCGTAATAGCTTCTCAATCTCAATATTTTATAGATGAGGATAGTGATATGGATGGATGTTTAGTGGTGTGCTTATAATAAGGAGTGGGATGAGATGATATCTAGTGTCTCAAGTGGGAAAAATCACTAGATCTATAAAAATGGTTGTACGTTTGTCAAAGAGGGCTTGTAAATCAATAGGGTAGGTAGCAATAGTGGGAGGCTAGAGTGCAGTTGGGAAATGATCCCATGCAAGCATTTATTAAAATATTTTCCATGCAATGGGAACTAATGATGCTAGAAGATCATGGGAATAACCATTTTAAGGTGTAGTTATGGATACTATCTATAAATTGCATCTAAATCTTAGATCACTCCCATAGAATAGGTTCTAATGTGCGGAGCCAATTTGTACCTAAAACCACATAACATACACCTAATTGTAGGGAAAACATATATGAGTGAAGAGTGTAATCAATAATCATAATACACACATTATGACACTTCCCTTTACATGGAAATAATGAATTTAAATCTAGAACAAGGATGTATAAAACAATTTACCTGCTTAGAAATGTGGGGATCAATGTAATTATGAGTGTATGCTAGAGTTAATGAGGATTGTGATAGTGATATTATAAAATAACCCCTTAACCTTCATGGTTTGATGGGTGGTAACACCTACCAGTACATGTAGAGAGATCTCAGGTTGAATATCCTAAGGCATTGCATCCTCTAAGGGGCTATATTCCTCTTGAGAACCTTGGAATTCTTAAGGATCAAAATCGATATCTTGCTCTAGAGGTGATTCCACAATGATTAAGTAGATTTTTTTGTGACACACTTGTGAACCTTAACCCATTTTCCATCACAATTATACCATAATAATTTCTCCTTACGATCCCACATATCTTCTTTAATAAGGTGTTTGACCGAGGTGGTTATGGCTGGCTGTTGGCTTGATTTTCCATGCGGGTGGGAAAGTTATAGGTTGACGTTGTGCTGAAATTTAATCTTATAATAACTTATCCAGGCCCAATGAATCCATCATGTTATTGGGATGAACAATTTTCACCTTTGAGTGAAGTGGATCTTTGAGGCCACTAACAAAAAAACCCTTAAAGAAGTCATTTGACAACCCTTCAATGTGATTAGCCCGTGTCTCAAATTCAAATTGTTAATCATGAAAAATACCTTTTTAGAGGAGATTGGTGAGAGATTTTATAAAGTACTTAGATTTTGAGGGACCAAACCTACCCAAAATTAAGGATGTAAAAGTTTTCCAATTTAGTTCATCATTCGATATGAGATACCAATTATACCATTTAAGTGCTTTTTATTCTAATTGGAAGAAAGAAGTAAGGACTTAGTTTACAAAATAAATATTGTGAAGGTTGAATAATTTATTAGCTTGATATATCCATCATGTAGGATATGTACCATTGAATATTATAAAGTCCAGCTTGTGCACATGGGATGTGCTAGGAAAATAGAAGTTATTCTCAAAATAATATTCTTTCTGCAATTTGTTGAGAAAAAGACTATTTTGCTTGTTTAGTCCATACATCATATCAACTAATTCAATGACATGGGACTTTAATATGGTGATTTCATCCTCTATGATCTTTGTACTTGCACAAGTGGATAATATAACCTGTGTTTTTTTCAGTCTTTTTTGTAATGGATAGAAAAATATGTTCTAAGAAATGGTCAGTAAGGGAAAATTTTAATGTGAGGTCAATCGGAATGAGTAAATGTACTTTTACTATATTTTTGGTACCTCTTGGTTAGAAATGAAAAATTTAAGGGAAATGTAAGAATTTTAATGAAAAAATGGGAACTTTGTCTAAGAGAAACAAAGGAGCAAAAAACAAAGAGGAATAATGTAGGAAAATTTTGAAGCAATTGGGGAAAAACTAAGGTATGGAAAACCTTTAAAAAATAAAAAATTAATATTTCTATATAATGAAAGTGGAATTTGGATATGGAACCTCAAGGAAAGCAATGTGCAGAATGCAATTTCAGGTGTTCTAAGGAATTTTTAGAGTCAATAAAACTATAAAATGAAATATATGAAAAAAGACAAGGTTTTTTTTTTGAAAAATGGTTGTTGCTTTTGTTGTTTCTACCAATAACATGTTTGTAAGTGTGTAGTTACCAAATGCTCTCAATAGTGGCTGATATGTTGTTTTCCCACCAAATTATTATGTTGGATATAGGCCCTTCGGCTAGGTTGCCTAATGGTTTTAAGGATTATATTTTACCACCAATTTTGTCTAAACGAGTACTTCTTACTAGAAAATTTCTAGTCATCAACTTATCCATTAATCAATCAAGATGGGTCCATTATCACATGTATCTCTTGATTTACCTCACATTTGAAAACAAGTCAATCAGGATGGGACATTTCCCTTTTCATTGGAAGGTCCTCTCAGTGTTCTAACTACTTTGGGGTTCCTGTGGTACTCCTCATAATGAGTTTTAGGTTTCATGCCCAAGCACTTCCCATAGCTATGAAGAAGGGTATTTACCCTTCTGAACCCATAATGAATATGTAGAAAACATATGCAAGGAAAATATTTCTATAAATGACGCAACTCCTACAAAACCACTATTGAAAATAAATTTCTCCAAAATCTACCCACAAGGCCAAGAAAGTGCACAACTACTAGATGTGAGGATCCTTCTGCATAGATTTACGAACTACAAAAAATAAATGAACAATGAAAAGAGATTTGGATTATAATGCAAGAACCTTTATATCGCAGACCACTTCGAGGGGGAAATATCCTTTTAGAAAGCTCAATGTAATAATATTCATGGATTCCTTCATTGAGACTCAAAACTTACTTATATGCTAAGTATATTCTAATAACCACTACTTCCAAAGTATGTGGGATAATTGAAATATACTCAAGGGATGACTTACAAAGCATATGCATCCATAATGATTAATACACTAATAATTTAAAGAGAAAGGGTAGGATGCGGGTTCCTAACACCTTCCATTTTACATGGAACAAATGTAATATTGATAAAAAACATTCCTTTCCAAATGTCTTATGCTTTTAAGATCCTTTCTTTCATGTTGTATATTTTTAAATAATTTCTCCATGTATAGAAGATACACATATATTTTGTGTGTATTGTAAATGATATTTTACACTAAAATGTTTGTTTATGAATAGATTAATTTCATATTTGAATAATTTATTCGTCATCTTTTTTTATATCTTATAATAACATATTGCACTTACACAAATTAAATTTTTTTAGCTAGAACATCTCTTTCAAAATATAATGACTTTTTTCTTTCCTGTGTAGATTAGCTTCTTGTATGACTTACAACATATACTTCACATATAAAAAATTAAATTTCCTTATAAAACGCATTTTCCCAAAAAATTTAACTTCATATTTGAATCCTTCAAACATCAAATTATTCTCAATATTTATAAAAAAAAATTTGTTGAAATTTATGCTATCCATATGCAATTATCTAATTTCCTTACAATTACATTCTTGCATCTTTTGGATTACGATATTTACAAAATAATAATTTAAAATATAATTTTAAAATAATATGTTTCTTCATAATTTTAGTCTTGATTTTTCAATTATTTGTCTCTAACATTTCTATGAACCATTATGTTATAACCAATTATGTTCAATCTAGATGTATTGCACATTACAATGTCTTCTACAAAAACCAAAGCTTGGAGGCATAAATATAATCCTTGTAAAATAGCTTGGATTAATTAATAACATCATCATTGTTTTTGTAAATGTATAATAAAATTAATTAATAACATAGAAACATGTGTTTCCTCCATATCTTGTATATGGGTCTTCATCTGCTCTAACTTAAGAACACCAACCTTAATTTTCAACTATCAAATGTTTTTTCCCAACTCTCTTCCCTTCAAATTTCATAAAAAACTATTTTGAGTCCCATAATATCCTTTCTCCCTCCATAATTAGTTATTTCCAATAAATATTCCTTATATATCTCCTTTTCCCTTTTTTGTAGCATGCTCTTTTAAAACTTCTACTTGTTGTTCTTTTCCCAATCCTTTCTATTTTCCAAAAAAATCTTAAAAAACCCATTCCCTAACAACATCCAAGTATGCAATAAGATAGATAGAATGCCTTATCCTCTCATCCACAAGTTACAAAAGCCTTTCAAGGGGATCCCATGTTTTGCAAGATCAATAACTATTCCGCCAAAGAATAGATTTTCTATCACAAATACATACATGTTATGTATGCCTTGTTCATTTTCTAGGAATGAAAAATAGATTCTAAAATGCAATACACACTTGTAATATATGCCTTTGAAAATGAAATGGACACTATTTCACTAAGTGGAATAACATGGTTCCTGGGAAGCAACCTACTTGTTTATGTGAACTCACACAAGTTGATAAAATTATTATAGCAAGAGTGAATCGATTTTTTTAGGTTAGTCATGCACGCGATGAAAAATACAAACAAAACAAACATACCATCATATTCTATCAAAAAATACCTTCGTTTAGATATTTTTGACCTAGATATAATACTAATAAGTAGAAGAAAAAACCAATGTATTTTATGTTAATAAGTCCCATATCATGGAAGCCTTGCATTATAAAATAGCTCAAGATAATTTCTACAAAGATGTGTTGCTTGAAAAAATAATTATATTTTCCTTTCCCCCCATCCCTAAAAATGTTTCATTCCTCCTCTACAATATTACCATTTACATTCCTCAATCTTAAGAAAATATATTCTCTTATGAAGATGTTAATAATCATTTTGGTGCATTTCAGAAACACAAACCATCATATTTTGTGTCATTATTTCCTAATACATGAACATGAGTTGAAAATATATAAATATATTTTCTTTTTATCGATCATGGTTCCCCTTGAAATTTTCCTTGGCTAAAAATTAGTTTTTCACCCATAAATGAATACAACATAGAAGGATTATTTATTATGACATTTATTTCATTGTTTTAAAGAGGCTAAATAATGTTCAGATAAGTGCACATCAAAGATGTTCAAATGCATAAATTTAATATTCACTTGATAAGATATCTTGAGAGTAACTTTGGCCACTATACACCTAAAAATCAACACACGCTTTAAGATGCACGTGACCTCCCGAGATTATGCTGGTAAAAAAAATGGATAGATGGCTATGTGATGGATAAATAATGGGAATAAGTTAAATGTGTGAAAATGGGTGAAAAGGACCAACAAGTGATAAAGTAAATCTAATGTATTCTATGGGAACCATGGGGATATGCTCATATAAGGAAATGAATAACTCTCTAACTTGGGTGGTTGTAATGGAATGGCAGAGGAGAATAAACACACAAAAAATTCTATCAATATCAATGTCACAAAATATTATCCAAGCTAGTTGTGGAATGCATTTAAATTGTCGTGGATTTTCCTCGTAGAAATACCTAGACAAGGTCATGGAGGTGAGAGAGTAAAGGTGTGAAACTAAAAAATATAATCTCGACCGGAATGGATATGACATAACACGTAAGTGTTGTCCGCTTCAACATTCAAGATGTCAGCTACGAGATTAGTTCAGGTGTAAGTGGTGAAGTTTGGAAAACTAAAGTACTAAGGCTTGTGCCAATATATGTGAATAATTCATGTGCATTTGGCTGTGGAACTCTAGGATCGCAAACTAATTCTCTAGGATTCCAAGGACCTTGAATGGTCATGTGGGCATGTAATTAATTAATCCAATAAAGGAAAAATAACTAATAAAATAAATGAAACAAATATATTCCATTTTTTTGTTCTTTTTAATTTGATAATGGAAATAAAACAAACTAATTAAAATAATCTAATATTTTTGGATTTTTATGCTTTCTAGAAATAAATAAAAGAAATATGTAGAAGAACTATGAAGAAATTGAAATTTCCTCTATAATAAAATTAATAGAACTAAAAAAGAAAATAAATTGGTGTGGTTGTTTCCCTATGTAGAGTGGATCTAATCTATTCTAATAAAACAAAATCTATTATAATTTGAATTTGTGAATCTACAACTTCCTCTGTTCTTACCTTAGAGTCACGGGAAGAAAGAAAAGCTTATCGGAAGCACTTCCTCCCCTAAAACCTCCCTATAGAAACAACAAGATCTAATAGAACCTTACAAGATGAAAGTAAATTACAATTAACACTAAACAAATGTAGGAAATCCTTCCAGAAAAACTTACCTTGTAAATCCATGGGGATAGGCATAACACTAACTTTCAACAGATTTTTTTTACAATTAAAGAAACCTACAATAATTGTATTTTCTTGGAATTAATGTACTCTAACAGATTGCAGACAGAAATTTAATAAAATTAGATAAATATTTAAGAATATAAATACATCCCCAACCTAGCAGTGTAGAACTGTGACAAATCCAGTGTTGGTTTTACTTTATCATCCCCTTAGCTTCTTTTCTAATTTGGTTCTCAAATGAATACAAGGAACTGTGTTGGATTGTGTGGAAGAAGTGATAGAGAAGGAATGAATTGTAATAAATATGGTAGAAATGTTGGCAAGAGAATATCAAGGCAAGAGAACTAAGCTTGCTTGTGTATTTCTTTGAATGATTATGGGTAGTATAATAGTGTAATTCAAAATAATGATCTCTGGCCAATCCTTCAAGAATAAGCTTAGATCTTATAAGAAATTAGTTGAGAGGTGTTCTAGCCCACTTGGAAGCCAAGGAATGCTATATCAATCAAAGAAGGGAAGTTAACTCATAACTAATAATAGGATGGGAAGAGGAAGCTGGTATGCATCTATCAATCCTAAGGATAACCAATTTGACCAAGAAACATGTGCAAAAGATGAGTGTGAAGAAAATAATACACGTCCAAAACATTATGGAAAGTCTTGGTCAAAAGCGCACAGAATGCTGATGTGCATAAAGTGGAAGTTACACAACTGCTAGGGTGGTTACACAACCACTACTAAGGGTAGACCAATGGTTACACAATGACCAAGGTGATTTCATGACTTAAAGTCAAAAGGCTAAGGTAAAACTTGTAGAATGGTCAAGGAAAGTGAGAAAAGCATGGAAATTGACAAATGAAGCATTCTAGGCTATAAATATATACTGCAAATGAGAAATTGGACTCAAACACCATTGGAAAATATATTTATTCATCATTAAAGATTTTGAACTGTTTCCACAATATAACACATGCAAATTTGGGTGTGTATATATTGTCCCCTCAGAAAAGTGTTTTATCCATGAAGAGGCGTAAAATTCGGAGTCTGAGTATGAATTTCCCAAATGGGGAGTTAGAAATTATACTTGACACGCCCGTGTGTTGAAGTGATGCCAAGCTAAGCTTCCCACCACTTGTAAGAAATAAAATGATAATTAAGTGTAGATAAATACAAAATCAACAAAACATACTAAAATAAACATGATAAGAGGACTTACCATATCTGTGGGGATATAAATACACCTGCACTAATGCTCGAGCCCTACGAAACACACACACTCAAAACAGAGTTAAAACATGATATATATAACAAAAATCAATATTTCTAGAAATAATTTTCACTCACCCATTTGGATATTTTTGTGTTTTGGATCACTTGTGATGGTTTCACATGCAAGTACAATCAAATTTAAGAGCATTCAGATATGATGGCGGCCCCACCAGTGAGAGGAGAATTAGGTCAAAGATAAGTAAATTATTTATTTTCATTTTTTAATTTTTAATCTATAATGTCAGAAATATGAAAAATTTAACCTAAGGAGGTGTATTTTTGGTAATTATGTGGTCAAAATGTTCACTAAGGGGTGACACATGGGATGTGGCTTTTATTTCATTGAAAATAATGTCTTTTTTTGGAGTTTTTGGGTCGTAGGGTATGACATACCCTCCGTAAATAGAAATGCCACTCTGTGTAGGCGGTGATTTCACAACCACCAAAACAATTATGCAACCGCCACTCTATACAAAGAGGTGGCTATGTAATTTCTGAGTGAAAACTTAAAATAGGCCAAGTGCGAAGATTTTTTTTTATTTTTGTGTTGTTTTATGATGTTTTTGATGAGTTTATTATGTATGAGATGTCTCTAACTTTCTCTTTTTGGTGTTTTTGTGAATTAATGGTTTATACATTAGATGGGGATGAGACAGAGAGTGTGATTAGATTACTTCTATCTTAGATTCAATGTCTTAGTGTTAAACCCTTGTCATTGGTGTTGTCATTGATGTCAAGTGGCATTGCTGACAAAGTAGTAAAAGGTCACATAGAGAGTTCACTATGGTTTCAGTGCTCTGTAGGCTTAGTTGGTGAGGCAGGAGTCTAGTGGAGAATGGAATAAGCCTAGTAATGTTGTATAGGTTATATTTGAGAAAAAAAAGGTTTGGTTTGAGTCCTAAAGGAAAAATGCAAAAGCTAGCCAAAACTAACCTTTGAGAACCCAACTGTTCTTGTATATAATGAGAATAGTTAGATAATTTCACAACTATTCATGTCAAATAAATCATGGGAGATGATGGAAGAAGGTGTCCTTGTACTTCATGCAAAATTTTAGGTCCTTAGGAAGTCATTTGGAAAATTTGTTCAAGTTTTTGCAAAAACAACCTTCTTGAAAAGTGCATTTGGAGCTACGTGGCTTATTAGGTCTCAAAAACAAAAATTGTGTCTCCTTCGAATAACTCATAGAAGGAAATTTGATAGTGGATTCCAATCCTGAGTGAGTGAAAAATTTATCAAGTCATTTGGACATGTTTTTGAAAATATCTAAGCATTTTAGTGAAGCATTTATTTATTCTCTCAGATTAGCCTTGAAATCAGTGAAAGTAAAACTCACCTTTTGGTCTAAAATTCATTAGTTCAAGGCTCTGAAATATTGTTTAAATGGTTTTTATGTATCTACATACTTCTTTGGTCATGATTTTGTGCTCAAAGCTCTCAATCTCAGCTGAGTGCTTATAATGTCTATTTTTCTTAGGGAACACCATTCTTGAGCCTACCCAACTCATTCTTTAATGAGTCTCTTGAAGTTTATACAAAGGTTAGTAGCATGAATCACAAATGGAAAATTTATGGTGCATGCTTTTATCTCCTCCCAATAGTGTTAGTATATCAGAGGCTTACTTATACCTTTCTTCCACACTAACAACTGCACAAAAAAGCTATTAATTCTTGAAATGTAACAGTTAAATATGAGAGCAGAAGAACATGTTTTTGGTATAGAAACAATGAATCATTTATATGAAGGAAAAAATAGGGCTTCTAAAATTATATTTCTTTCCTTCAAGATAGTTGGAAGAGTTTTTCAGGCTACTTCTCAAGTCTCATTGTCCAATAAGGAAATGTACACTATTTTCTTCATCTACATACTGTTTTAGTGGGTTAAAAGGAAAAATTGGAATGGTTCAAACCTTTCATGACTATTGGAGATCAATTTTCTCTTCCTCAACATGTTTAGGGTCCTTTATTAAGGCTTCTAACTCAATTATGTAACTGTACAACTTCTTTCATAAAATTTTGCACTATAATAGTGGTCTCTAAAAGCAATATTGAATAGTTTCAAACCATAAAAACTATTGGAGATGATATAACATATTCCTAACTACTCATAGTAATTCAAATTTTTGAATTCCATTCATTATTAAGAGAGGAATTGTTTTTTGAAGAAGTTCAGATCTACACAGTGAAGGAAAACCTAAAACTAGGGTTTATGAGAAACTTTTCATCAAATCTAACAAAAGAACCATTCAAAATTTATGAAATTTGTAGGATATCTCTGTGGGCATCATACAAATTATTTACAAAATAAATTTTTGAAGTTGGTAAAGTGTCGAGGAAAAATTCATTAGAAGAACTATCTAGAATAATGCACAGTTAGTTTTATAGCATTGAGACATGGTTTTTGAAATAATTTTGAGTTTTTTCTCTTCATGAGTGGGTATTGAAATTTTCTTCTTGGTGATATGAATCTATCAAAGCATAAGAGAAATAAAATTTTCTTGGTATGGTGTGTGACTAGAAAGAGTATATTGTTACCTTCTGAAAGAATGACATAGTCCTAGATAATGCTTTAGGTTTACTGATGAATGTTACTCAAATCATCTTGTTTAAAGGTTATTGGTGTATTGATGCCTTGTAAAGCTCCTGTAACATTATGAAAACTTTTAATTCTCAAAGCTGAAACCTATAGAGAAGTTCTATAAGAGTTTTTAATCAAATATATGAGTCTTCAAGCTTTCTTGTCAAGTTTGAAAGTGAAGATAAGTAGTCCAAGATAATTTGAGTTGTTAGAAGAGTGATATAACTGGAAGAGATCAATAAACTTTTGATCCTAGAATTAAATTGCTATATATGGCTATATTGGTTATCACAGTTCACCTTGTCTCTCTCAAGACCAACATATGGACCTAACAATTTATTTCTTCTGCTCCTAACTATTCCACTATGAAAACCTACAAGAATAGAATCTAAAAATTCTACAAAGTGTGTGAGAAGTCCAATATTTGTCTTATATGCATAAGGTTGTCCTCTAGCTCGAAATGTAAGGTGAAATGAAAGAGAATTGTTTTTGTCTTATTCTTTTGATGAAATATAGTTTGATCATACATGGAAAGCTGAAAATTTAGAGGCAAATGTGAATCTTGAACTGAGAAGGTTAAAAGTTCTTGAAGTTTGAAAACAAAGATAAAGTGAACTGTCACATTTTTGAAGTTGTGAAGTGAGCTTTATTTGAAGAATGAAGATTTAGATAAAGGATAGGAAGTTGAATAGTTTTGCACATGATGTAATTCTAAGTTCTTATGAGAAAATAAGTTGAAAAGTGTGAAGGATAGGTTGGTAATATTTTTTACTTTAAGACAAGTTAAGGGGCAATAAAATAAAGTGTGTGAAAATAGATGAAATTGAGATGAATCAGATAATGAGTGAACAATGAATGAAAATAAAATAACATATGCATCCATTGTATATAATTAGATGAAAAGTTAGGGGTCATTTCTTTAAAGCCTGAAGTTGAAGAGGCAGCTATGAGTTTGTGTGAGATATGCAAAGATGATAGAAGGAAAAGGACAGAGATAGGAGATGTATAAATGTCAAAAAAATACATATTGTGAAAAATTATATAGAACCATAATGTACTATAATGAACTAGTTGTGAACAATGAAGAAATGAGTATAAAATGAAAGTAGTGAATAATATATCGAGGAGGTTGTACATAGTAGTAGAGAACGTGTGATCAAGCGTGAGATAAATTAGAGAGACTTGAGAAATTTGAAATAGGGAAAGATATAAATGTATGAAAGTGATAAAATGTGAATAGAGAGTGAGTATGGACTGAATGTATGATGCAAAGCACAGAAAAAAAGATAGGTAATTATTGAATGTGTATAAAGGGGTAAAACCAGAGAACTAGGTGAATTAGGGATTGGTGAATGAATGGTGATAAAAAAGGTGATAATAATTAGTTGAAAAAACAACAATTGCTAGATGATAAAATTGTATAAGTGTAATTATAGGTTCCTAAGTGGGTGTTGGGGTTAGAGGGGTAGAATCTCCTTGTAAGTTTTAGCTTGCTAAACTAGCCTAGTGGGTGCTTGACAACCTTCTAATGGGTGCTAGAGGGATTGGGAAGTGGGTTCTTCTCAAGTTGAGTGGGTGTTCAACCAAACTAGAAATAATTATATGTTAAGAATGGGTGTTCTTAATAAATATCCTTGATTTCAAGTGGGTTTTCTCCCTATATGGGTTTCCCATTATAGATTTGGTGTCTGGATGCTTTTATTCTTACATGCACTTCAATTTGTTCATGGCTTGATTTTTGTTTCTAGTCAAGAAGGTTTAAAGGCTATAAAATTAATTTGCATTGATTCATATCCTTCTCTCAATGCTTATGATATCCAACAATTGGTATCAGAGTGTGGTCCTCCTGAATCAATCCTAATAGCTTGGAGGTGATCCAAAAGTCACAAGCATGTGTACATCAACAAATTCTATATTTGAAGAAGTATGGGATTGCTAAAGATCTGATTAAATAGTTAAAATATGAAATCAAGCTCAAAGATGCAAATTATCTTAAAGGAATCTAAGAAGTTGTATCAGCTATTGATAAGTTATCATAAGATCTAAATGTCAAAGAAAAGGCCTGCGTTAAACTTGAGGAAGAACTGAAGACTTCAAAGGAAGAGCTGGAGAAAGTTAAAGTTAATTTGATGATACATCAAAGATAGTATGATAAATTAAAACATGAATCATGTCAAGCATCCATCCAAGAAAATACTAAAGAGTGTGAATATCTAAGAGCATATCTGAATGCTCTCAGACAATAAATTACACAAGTAAGTCAAATGGATTTGAAGACTAAATCAAGTAACGAGTGTTGTTAGAGGTGTTTAGAGAACAAGGAAGATTAAAAGGCTGATTCAAGAAAACAAAAAAAATAAGTAGATAAAAGAGACCATTAAAAGATGCTCCGTCTTTTAGTTAGCCAAATGAAAGGAGATTCCTTGGTAAGTTTCATGGAACTTTTTTTTCATGTCATGTATTTGGAAATAGGGTTAGGGATTGTATAATGAGAGTAGACAAAGAAAACCCATGGAAATATTGTAGGAATAAACTTGAAAAGAATAAAACTTATTTTAATTTCCATGAGAAGGGTCACATATCAAAATTTTTCCTTGAAATCCTATGTAGCATGATTGGATAAAAGAGACATAAAGAGTTGTATGTTTCAAGTGCAATCAAGTAGGTCATTTTTTTATACATTGTAATAAAAGGAATCTCATCTAGAAGAGGAAGGATGAAGCCAATCCTACACCTAGAGAGATAGTTAAGGAAGAACCAAGCCTAACTAAGATGTTAGAACGCATAGACATAGCTAAGAGGGAGTTAGTTAGATCAATCAAGCCTACAAAGAGAAATCAACTATTATATAAAAGGTATGTTTTCATTAGTTGAGAACAAGTTAATACATAAGGAAGAACATATGTGTTTAATGATCAAAGTTTGGGAGAACTCCATACCTAGACAATCATTCAAGGAAATCACTAAGAAAATTTTGCAAAAGGGAAAGAAAGATGGGGTCATTAGACTCCTTTTAAGATATCATGATGTTTTAGTGCTCTCAAGAGCATGACATGCCTTCTCCAAGCTTCTAGGATGTAAATATTTGTTAAAATAAGAACAATGAGGTTTTAGATAACATCTTTTCATTTTGCAGCTGTCAAAACAAGGTAAAGCCTTCTTCTTGATGCTAAATGGTCAATCACAATGTATAAGGTCTTGAAAAGAAAGGATCTCTCCATGATAATGTTATATAAACAATTCAAAGTTTGTGTTTGCAAGAAAAATTTCATCATTAGTTTCTAGTTTGTGGAACCCTCAATATGCTATCATGCCAATAAATTCATCTAAGGATTCATGAAAAGTGTCTAAGTTATGATGCTTAAGTCCATGGTTTTAAGGTCCTAGTGTAAGAGTAGTACACACAAGGTGATTGATGACCTTGTGGTTCTGATTCAATATCTAAGTTGATTAGAGATTGAAAATATAGTATGAGGCTCTGAGTTTGAGTCCAAAAGTAAAAGAAAAGTTTTTCAAATGGTGAAATGTATGTCAAATACTATGAAGGCTCTATAAAGAGGTAAATATGTTGGATCAGGATGTATAAGTCTAGGACTAAGATTTAGTGGTTGTTAGTGCTCAAAATAACAAAAGTTGGCAAGATCTCTGATAAAAGACTTAAGGCCTGATAATTGTTCAAATAATTAGTTGACTCTTCATCTATTGTTTGTAATCATTCTATTAAATAAAAAGAGGCTCTTGGAAGGCACTGAGTTATAGGTATGGATTTGTCTCAGGTCATGTCAAGTATGTTAGCTCTATGAAAAGTGTTTGTGTTGGTTCCATGAAGATTCTTGAAGTTTAGTGATCATCCTCATAAGGTTTTTGTGTGTGTGTTTCATGTCTGAAAACATCTATGTCATGTGTCTATGCATCAAAGTTATTCTCATAGTCTATGTCAAAGTAAAAGCTAGTAAAGTGAAGTGGGACCAAGTTTTAGTCAAATTCAATGTGCGTCAATGAAAGTTTAAGGTGGCTTGTAAATATGAAATTACCACATAATGTCCCAAATCAAGAATGTAAGAACTCAAAAAGCTAGTAATGGTAATTCAGTAAGCATGACCAATCTTGAGATCATGAAAGAAAAATATAGTGCTTTAGGAGGACTCACTACTCTAAACTTTGTTCTCATAGTATTTGTAAGTGATACACATGGAAACCAATATATGAAGGAGTAAATATTTGAGCCTAGTGCTAAATTTTTGTTTACATTATATACATAGGTTATACTAAAGGATAGAAGTCATATTGAATCATGAGAATGTGTACATTTCTTAGAATTTGTTACATTGTGCACAAGGAGCTACAATATTAAATGGTGGATATGGTATGATGATCTAAGATGCTGATAGTATAAAGTGACAAGAATGAGAGAAGATACATATGTGATAAGGAGTGTAAGATATATTCATGATAGGGGGATTCAATGACTTGAGATATATATAAGTGGTATAGTGACCAAGGTGAATTCTTAACTTGACAACAATGAACCTCAGTCATTAATTAAGGAAATGAGCAATAAAGTGTAAATCAAGCAAATATGTGTCTAGTTTAGCTTTACAATCTCATGGATGAAGGTAAAATGGGTGTCTCATATATTTTCCACTATTATTAACATGGTCAAAGTATGAATTACTTAGGCTATAGTGAGCTATAATTTTTACATGAAGGACTAAACAAGGTATAAAGAGGAAATGACAGTTTGTGACCTAAAGGAGCTAAATTTCAAGATATCTTCAAACAAAATGATGGTAACAGGTATGTTTCATCATGATATATGCCCCTTAGAGGTTCTCAAAATCTTATGGAATCCACCCCAGGATTGATGAACTGTGGTTGATGAAATAAATGCAAAAATTGGTACACTTTTGCTCTTGACTGGGTTTACATAGTCCTAATGAGAAGTTTTTTTGGAAAATCAGTTTTGAAAGGTAAAATGAAGGATTTTGAAGCTAAAATTCTGAAATAAACTATATTAGCTCATAGGGATAGAGGATGGAAAAGGTCAGAGGCTTCAACTAAAGTTATATTTTTAGTTATACATGACAGAGTTGTACTATTTTCTCTTGAGCAACAATATGGATGACTTAAAATGATGAAAACATACAAGTTAAGAAGCTATAAGTAGTGGCATTTATTTTTAGGGGGAGATATGATTTGTCTAAACAAGGTATGTATGTTGTTCTATAACATGTTAAAATTGAGTAAAATTGGATTAAGTTGACATATTAGGACCATAAAATCTTGTGGCTAAAAGATGACAATAATTGTTAGTGATAAGCATGATATATGTATAGAAATGATAGTCCAAGATCAAACAAGGTTTCACGATGATGAGAGATGATGTTTACTGAAATTGGTGGGATGATGAATATGTGTATAAATTAGTTTCATGAATGCTACAGTTATCATAAGATGCTAAAAATAGATCATGGAGTCAATCATCTAAGAGGGCATTTGTTGACATATAAGATCAATTGCTCATGTTTCCTTGTTCTTACCTGTCATTGGTTCATGTAATGTTTCCAAGACACCTTTTTCAATGATGTCAAAGGGGGAGAGATATAAAGTATGTAACTAGAAATCAGGTATGTAAGTGTTTTCCATCAAATTTTATAGGTTTCTGAGTAGGTTGCCATTAATGATAAAGGGGAGTTTGTTGAATCATGGTCATTGGTGTTGTCATTGATGTCAAGTGGCATTGATGGAAAAGTAGTAAACGGTCATAGAGAGAGTTCAGGATGGTCTCAATTCTCTGTAGGATTAGTTGGTAAGAAAATATTATAGTGGAGCATAAAAGCAACCTAGTAATTTTTTCTAGTCATATTTGAGCAAAAACAAGGTTTAGTTTAAGTCCTGAAGGCAAAATGTAAAAGCTAACCAAAAAATTCCCTTTGGGAACCCAACTATTCTTACATGTAAATGAGATTGGTTAGAATATTTCAGAGCTATTACTATTAAAAAAATCATGGTTTATGATGGAGGAAGGTATACTTGTGCTTCATGCAAAATTTTGAGTCCTCAGAAGGTCATTTGGACAAGTTGTTGAAGTTTTTACAAAACAACCTTCTTGAAAAGTATATTTGGGGTTGCTTGGATTCTTAAGTCTCAAACAAAAATTATTGTGTCTCTTTTAGATAAATCATAGAAGGAATTTGGATATTTTATTCCAATCCTAAGTGAGTGTAAAAAGTCTCAAGTCATTTGGACATGTTTTTGAAAAGATATGAGCATTTTAGTGAAACGGTTATTTTTTCTGTCAGACTGGCCTTGAAATCAATGAAAGAAAAAATTACCTTTTGGTCTAAACTTCATTAGTTTGAGGCTCTATAATCTTTGTTTTAAAGGTGTTTGATGTATCTAATTTATTCTTTGGTCATGATTTCATTCTCAAAGTTCTCAATCTCAGCTAAGTGATTCTAATGGCTAATTTTCTCAAAGAACGACATTCTTGAGCTTATCCAACTTGATCTTCAATGAGAATTTTAAAGTTTATACAAAGGTCAGTAGCATGAATCAAAAATGGAAAATTTCTAGTGCATGATTTCAACTACTCTCAATAGTGTTTGAGTAGTATGTCAGAGGCCTACTTATACCTTTCTTCCACACTAGCAACTGCACAACATAGGCCATTCATTTTTGAAATGTAACAATTAATTATAAGAGAAGAACATGTTTTTGGTATAGAAACAATGAATCATATATTTAAAGGCCAAAATATGGTTACTCAAAGTCTATTTCTTTCCTTCAAGATAGTTGGAAGAGTTTTTCAGGGTACTTCTCAAGTCTCATTCTCCAACAAGGAAATATACACTATTTTCTTCATCTGCACACTATTTTAGTGGGTTCCAAGGAAAATTTGGAATGGTTCAAACCTCTCATGACTATTAGAGATCAATTATCTCTTTCTCAACATTTTTAGGGTCTTTTACTAAGGCTTCTTTCTCAATTGGGTAACTGTACAATCTCTCTCATCAATTTTGCACTATGACAGTGTTATCCTAAAGTAATATTGAATAGTTTAAAACCATACAAACTACTAGAGATGATAGAACATATTCCTAACTACTCATGGTAATTCAAATTTTTTAATTCCATTTATTATTGAGATTTTTTTTTGAAGAATATCGAACCTAGATAGTGAAGGAAACCCTAAAAATAAGGTTTATGAGATAGTTTTCATGGAATCTATCAAATGAATCATTAAAAATTTATGAAATTTGGACAATATCTCTATGGGTGTCATAAAAATTATTTATAAAAGAAAATTTTGAATTTGGTAAAGTGTTGAGGAATAATTCATTATAAAAAATTTCTAGAATAATGCACAATCAATGTTCTAACTATGAGACATGGTTTTTGAAAGAATTTTGATTTTTTTCTCTTCATGAGCAGGTATTGAAATTTTATTCTTGGTCATAAACGTCTATCCAAGCATAAGAGAAATCACATTTTCCTGGTATGGTGTGTTATTAGCAAGAATATATTGTTACCTTCCAAAAGAATGACACAATCCTAAACAGCATTGCATGTTTACTCATGAATTTTTCTCAAATCATCTTGTTTTAAGGTTATTGGTGTATTGATTCATTGTAGAACCTCTATGACATTATGAAAATGTTGAATGCTTGAATTTGAAACCCGTAGAGAAGTTATGTTAGATTTTTAAATAAAATATATGAGTGTTCAATCTTTCTTGTCAAGTTTGAAAGTGAACATCACTAGTCCAAGCCAGTTTGAGTTTTTAGAAGAGTGATACAACTGGAAGAGATCAATAAACTTGTGATCTTAGTATTAAATTTCTATATATGACTGTATTGACTATCAAAGTTCACCTTGTCTCTCTCCATACCTAATAACTAATTTCTTCTGCTCCTACCTATTCCACTATGAAAACCTACAAGAATGGAGTATAAAGAGTCTGGAAAGTGTGTGAGAAGTCCAATATTTATCTTATATACATAAGGTTGGCCTATAGCTCAAAATGGAAGGTGAAGGGACTGAGCATTGTTTTTTTCTTATTCTTTTGATGAAATATAGTTTGACCATACAAGGAACTTTGAAATTCCAGAGGAAAATGGGAAGCTCAAAGTGAGAAGGTAAAACATTCTTGAAGTTGTAAAGTGTGATTTGTTTGAATATTGAATCATTAAATAAATGATAGGAAGTTGAATAGATTGGAACATGATGTAATTCAAATTTCTTATGAGAAAAGAAGTTGAAAAGTGTGAAGGACAGGTTATTGGTCAAAATTTTTCCTTTAAGGAAAGTTAAGGGGCAGTGAAACAAAGTGTGTGAAAATAGATGAAACTGAGATGACTTAGATAATGAGTGAATAGTGAATGAAAAGAAAATAACATATGCATCCATAGTATAGAATAAGATGAAAATTTAGGGGTCATTGCTTTAAAGTATGAAGTTGAGGAGGCAACTGTGAGTGTGTGTGAGATATGCAAAGATGATAGAAGGAAAAGGACAGAGATAAGAGATGTAAAAACTGTCAAAACAATATATATTGTGAAAAATGATATAGAACCATAATGTGTTATAATTAACCAACTATGAACAATGAAGAAATAAGTATAAAATGAAAACAATGAATAGTATATCAAGGAGGTTATACATAACAGTAGAGAATGTGTGATCAAGTGTGAGAGAAATTAGAGATACATGAGACATTTGAAACATGGAAAGCTATAGATGTAATACTATGATAAAATGTGAAAAGAGAGTATGTATGGACTGAATGTATGATGTAAAGAATAAAAATAGAGATAGGTAATTGTTGACTATGTATAAATGGGAAAAACTAGAGAACTAGGTGAATTAGGGATTTGTGAATGAATGGTGATATCAAAGCGATCATAATTAATTGAACAATAAAAAAGTGGTAGATGATCAAATTGTATAAGTGTAATTGTATCTTCCTAAGTCAGTGCTTGGGTTACAGGGGTAGAAACTCCTTGAGAGTTGTAGCTTGCTAAACTAGCATAGTGGGTACTTAGTAACCTTCTAGTGGGTGCTAAATGAACTGGGAAGTGGGTGTTTCTCAGGTTGAGTGGGTGCTCAACCAAAATAAAAATCATTATATGTTAAGAATGGGTGTTCTTAATAAAGAGCCTTGATTTCAAGTGGGTTTTCTCCCTATATGGGTTTCCTACTATAAATGTGGTGCCTTGGATACTTGTCTTCTTGTATGCACTTCAATTTTTTTTATGGTTTGATTTTTATTTCTAGTTAAGAAGGTTTAAAGGATGTAAAATTGATCTACACTAATTCACCCCCCTCAGTGTTTGTGATGCCTAACATTTAGGATGATAGAGATTTATTACACAGGGTTGGGATATGGAGATTATCCTAGACTCATTTGGTAGTACCAACGAGTCACCTATTTAAGTTATTAGGACATAGAATAGAACACTTTCAAGCTTCTTGGGGTTTGAGGAGAGTGGACTATCATATTGGAGGATGTATACAGGATTCTGGGTGTTCATGTCACAGGCAGAAGATCGACCTTGGATAATATAAGATTAATGGAGGTATCCCAATAGTGGACTACTTATATGGGAGATGGCTTGGCATGCCATGTTGGCACCGAGCATGGTATGGTATCACAGTCAGTTTCCTCCACCCCTATTGCTTCCTTATGTAAGGCCATTATTAGAATCTTGGCTTCATGTTTGGTGGGAGACAAGGGTGGGGACAAGCTACTTTATTTCTAAGAACCCATCATTTAGAGCATAGAGAAGCATGGTTGTATATATCCGTGGGGTATCAACATCTTGGGGGATACATACCATGCTCTTTATAGGGTTATTTGACTATAGGGAAACTCCCTTAGTCATCTTACATTGGTGATGTGTTTGGTATATGAGCACATGGTCTGTTATCAGAGGAGTGGTGGGATAACTAACTTTGGGGCTATTAGAGTAGTTAGATGGATAGTTATGATGCCACTCAGAGGGTGAAATCAGATAGTGACCACCCTTACCACATATGACATGATTACACAGCTGTACCAGGATATGGCTAGACTATAGGGGGATAAGAGGGTTACAATTGTTACATGTAGTACCACTCTCTAGTTAGTAGACCAAACCAGTTGGGTTGAGACTCACCCTCTTCATAGAGTGGAAAAGTAGTTTGGGCTACCCTATGTTAACACCATCCCAATAGTTCCTACTATTTACCGTAGAGTTTGAGAGGCTAGAGCCAGACCTAAGGGCATGATCAGGTGGACCATTGTTACTTTTGGTGTCCTGATTAGTGTATCACGAGCTATCCTAGATCCAGCTAGGCTAGGGGTGATTTTACAGATTGAGGTTGCTACCACACATAGTGGGGAGGAGGAGGAGGAGGCCGATGTAGGGAAGGAGACTAATGATAAGGAGACTTAGGAGGAGGGACATGAGGAAGGTGAGGATGGAAATGATACTGAGTGGAGAGTCACTAGAGAGGCCTCTGAAACATATAATATCGAGGGGGAGGATGAGGTAGAGAATCTACACTCATAGGATCCTCTTCCACATGAGGGAGGGGGAGATGATAAGTCATTTAATGGATTAAAAGTGGATTTAGAGGAGGTTGTAGCAGTGGAGGTACCCGCAGTGGCTCCATCTCCACCAATAACACCCATAGACCTAACTTGGATGCTAGGAGATATAAGTATGTAGATAATATTCTCTTGAATCTATTCTCTAGACTTGTTAGTGAATTACATATTATCCTTTTTTTTATTTTCAAAAGTTTTCTAACTCACCTTTTTTCTTTTGTATTTTACAACCATTGCTAATGGATGAAGAGATATTATTCATTAGATCCTCATTGTCACACTAACATTTCCCATGGGTAAGATAGGAGAGGATATGCTTACAGATGTGGGGTATTCGACAATGGCCAGGTTCCATATTGATGTATTTGTAATAGTTTAACGAGCTGCAGACGTTCATATTTTGATGAGATCCGAGCTCGCAGGACACCATATGGTTGAGAGGATGAAAAGACGAGGCCATTCTCATAGTGAGGCTATGACCACTAGTAGGTCACCTACCTCATCTCCTGGCCACTCACACCACTCAACACATGGAAGCTATCATTCACACCATATGATCTGCAATAGTATTCCTTATCATGTGTCTTTGTAGGGATCTCGTGGATAGGCTACATGCCTTATTTCTTTGACATTTTGTGAGACATCTATGTATCTATTTTTTTTGATTTTATGCATTTTGAGAATTTTGACAAAAAAATTTTAGTGTGATGGAATTGTACAAAAACTTTATTATTACAGACATATACATATATACATCTTTTTGGTTTAGTTATTTTTGTGTAAGATTTGAATCGATGATGGTTTGTTTCACTTGTGTACTCTTAGATATTTAGAATTTATAATGTTTTTATATGCTTTTATGGATGCATGTTATGGATGATGATGATGGAAATGTGTTAACAGAATGATATATTTTTGTTATTTTATTTTATATATGATGTTTATGAGAAAAAATTGTAACTAGAAACTTTGGTTTTTAAACAATATTTAATCCTTCTGTTTTATTGGAAAAATGTGGTGAATGTGATATAATGAGAAAATGAACTCCCACCATCCATAACTCCACACAAATATTAATACGTGAGGGCTCAAAATTGAGATCCAGAAGGGACATGAGTTATATGGTCTTGATGAGTGAAAATGGTGAGAAGGAGACAAGAATTTGATAAAGATCCAATTAGGAGCCTACAACTTAACCCTACACATGGTCAACTACCTAGTTTTGAATTTAATTCACTTGCAATTTTATCTAGACTTAGATCTGTAGATGGCCTTTTGATTGAAAAAATATTAAGGTTCTAACTCTATTGTAACATACACATCTAATTCATTTTCTTGGGATTTGAAGTTTTGAAGCACTTGTTTATTTGTTGAATTATTTATACCTTATTGACTTATTTGAAGAGAACCCCTACACCTTGCCCCATGCTACTAGTAGTAAACATGGGCTCATAACCAAGGAAAAGATATGGGAGAGTAAGGTAAATTCCCTCTTTTCCCAACCTCACACAACCAGTAGTGATTAACTACTATTAGAATAAACCTATTCTATGGTAATCTAGTTAATATAATATATCAGGAATAAAACATTGTAAATAACTATACCAAAGTAATTTAAAGTGATTAAATAATTAAATCTAGTGGTAAAAAACCCTAATGTGCAAGATAGGGAAAAGGAAATTGACTCAGATGATTGATGATTTGGAATATTACTTGTTTATCACACTGGATCTACTGAGCTACACCAGATGTGTCAAGTGATGGGAGATGAAAATGATGACTTGTAAAATAAGAAGAAATATCAAAACCCTAAAAATAAAAATGTAAAATGAATGGGTTAGACTGAACTCAGTTGCCATAACAATGATCTTACTACTCTAAGAGTTGTACTACATTTTGGGCCCAAATGTAGTTTTGGTGTGTGTACATGTCGTGCCCTAGGTGATTTTGTGCCAATGACACAATGTGGAATAACAAGAAATAATAACTATAGAAATTGTAGTAGTATGTGTGTGTGGAATAGAATAGAATCCCTACCCTTATTGTGTGTGTGTCGATGCAAATATCCTAGCCTTGAAGCATAATGCTATGTGGATGTAAGTGATGTAACTCTAGAAGGAGTGATAGTAGTATATGATGCTAGGACCCTCATTATGGATTCATAACTTTATATTTATAGGGTTTTCTTGATCTAATTTCATAATTAACCCTAAAATGGTGAACTAGGAAAAATATAAAAATAGGAAATGGCTAGAAATATCCCAACAAGTGGCGAGAAGATTTGAAAAGGCTCGGGGCGCTCTAGATGGGTCCAGAGCACCTCGTGGAACCCAGTATAGGCTTGGAAACCCCAGTTTAGGATGGAATTATTGGAAAGTATGAAATAGGATGGAAATGTATATGAAAATGCATAGGATTGACGAAATAAAAGAAAACAAAAAATCCAAGAGATGGGGGTTAATTACTAATTTATTCACTCAAGACCCTTCTAAATAGTAGTATGAAAATTGGGCTAAATAATGTGTAATGTGAATGATTTTGTGACTACATTTTCCCCCCATTTTATGTTGGTGAGCGGAAAGGTAGGTAACATAAAGTAGATAAGAAGTGTGTACTTGATATCCATGAAGATTGTCATAGAGACGTGTCAGAGGACTAGACTCAAGTGTGGAATGAAAAAATAGAATATGGAGGATCATGGAATTCTAAAGATGAAAAAATGTGCATAAAAAAGTGATGGGAGTTAACCTAGGGTAAAACACGTGTTTATCTGCTATGGTGTGTAGTGTACCTACATGGTTAGTAAAGGAAAGTGCATCATTGCACTATCATCATTATCATTGTTGTTTCCCCCAATTTGACTACTTGTTTCACATACAGATAGACCTGCAAGGAGAAAATGATCAAGTATTCAAATATATATGTATGTAAATTTAAAATATGATATATCAAGTATGGAAGTGTAAAATACGGTAAATTAAAAATGAAGTGGAACATGTGTACCTAATCCATGTCAAGATAAAGGGTGTAGAAGGATATCCTGTATTGCTATGTGTTTTTTAGGTGATATCACGCCACCCTAGATGAAGAAGTGTAGGGAGGAGCTGATTTATGTCCTCCAAAATCTAACCAATTATGCTAACCTGTGTGAAGAGATCTTTGTTTCTTCCTATTTTTTTGGGTGATCTGATGCCAAGTGGATGAAGTAGTATAGAGAGGTACACCCATTGTAACCCCCAAGCCTATAACTACTTCCCATAAATGCTGACGACACCATGTACTGTAAATTATGCTATGTATGGAGTTCATAAACTGGTCTGAAATCACTCGTTATATGTAAACTCACAATGCCAAGGGTAGAAAGTACATTATATTGAATCAATGTAACTATGTTGTGTTAGTCTATAAATCTTTAAATGATTCCCCCTCTTTGGGGGCATATGCAATATCGATGATAAGAGGATGAGGCACCAAAAGAGGACCTACTGCACTCTAAATTGTGTAACTCTACCCTACAGGGGGAAAGAGAAGCACTTGGTATAAACCAAGGCATGCATAAAATAAGATGGATAGCAAAAACAAATGTTAGTCCAAAAATACATGTATGAAATGAAATATGACAAGTGTAAAATACACATAGAATGTAGTAGATACCAAATAAACTAATGTAAACACACAAGAAACAAAGTAGGCCAAAAAAATGGGTAGTAAACATGGGACATTATTATCCATATTTCGCCCCTGTGCCAAATATTGGATTGACCATGATCCTGCATAAGAGGAAAAAAAGTCAAAGGGTCAGACAGAAAAGGCTTCAAAATTGGCTAAGTATAAAGGTATAAGCGGAGAATGCCAAGTGTCAGTATTGCGCCATTTCAAGGGGTGAATAGAGAAAAGGTTTCTAAACAAGGCCCAGACCGATGTGTGTCCCATATCAAAAGGGGACCCATTTTTCAAGATGTTTTCCCACCCTCCTATGTAGACCCGATACAAACTTCAAAGGGGCATATCTTTTGACTCGGTGCTTAAAATATTGCAAATCTGATGCCATTGGAAATATCTTGGCCTCACCCATGCCATGGAGGTCTGAAACTTTAATTTTGAGGAGGTTAGGTGAAAAAAATGGAGGAAAAGTCTTTGGGCTTTTAATGCAGGATCTTCTTGCCTCAACAACTAGACCATATTTGATCTGTTTTGCCCGTTTCCTCTTCCTTTAAGGCACTGAACCAAGGATTGATGAAGTAAAGATGGATTTGGGGAGATATATCATTAGAGGCATTAACAATGGTGGTTGAGATTGAACCTGCATTTCCCACTTCTCTCTCTCTTCTTCTTTCAGGTTGAATCAATAAATATGGGGGCAATATTCATTGTAAAGGGTTGGAAATTATTTGTTTTGCTATCTCCCTTCTCCTCCTAGCAAAGGGATTTGTGGGGTTTAGGACTTCCATAAAAAATTTCATTATGTTTCTTCCTCTTGGCTTCTTGATAATGGACTGTATCAATCTATAGAGCCATAAAATACATTTGTGATCAATTTTAGATCCTTTATTGTCTCTTTTGCTTTCACCTAGTCTCCCATTATATATCTAGCTATATGTGATTGTTTATTGTATACATTTTTGTTGGTTTGTGTCTATTAGCAAAATAAGTGTTCATCATTCCTTTTATGCATCACCTCATAGTTTAGCTTTGTTTTAATTTGTGTATTCCTTCTATCCCTATCTCTTTGGTAAAGTTTAGATTAAGATTAAGGACAAACCCTCTGTAAGTTTCTATGTATGCACCTAAACAGAGTAATAAGGAACCAACCTTCAATATGGAGAGCTTTCCCATTTTGAAAGATCCCACACCTTGGGGAATGTTCAATGTTATGCAATGACACCAAATGAGTTTGCCTTATAAAAGTAGATTTTTAGAACTCATTTGGGGGTGTTGTGATTTTGCACTAATAGTTTTGGCATGCCTGGTCAGACTAAGAAGTCTCTATCTTATTACAGAAGGGATTCATGTACACTTTTTATGATTCTAGATTTTAAGAATCCTTAGAATTATACATCTGGTGACTCTAAAAGAAACAAATCTACTGGTTTCAGCAGCCCAAGCTTTGGAGATTCATGAGAAAAACCTAGTCTAGAGCAAGGAAAGAAGGCATATTTGAATACTTGTGTCCATACCTAGGAAGAGAGAGGAAAGGAAGAAGAGTTCAAAGGTCTCCATCTCCACCAAAAAGAACCTTGTCAACACCTCCACCTACAATTCCTTTCTATGAGTTTGCAAGGATTATTAGGCCAATCAGAATGGCACAACCAAATCCATATGTCAACTTCACCAGCAGTAGTCCACTCGCCTTGAATGCAAAAAACCCAGTTCTGATTGTAGCATTAAAGAGCATCCCATATTTCACTGGGGAAAATCAAACTTCTCCTAGTGACCATGTCCAAGATATTGCAAATGTCTATGCAATCCATGAAATCCATGAGATGGACATTACAGTCAAGCTGCTTACCACTTCATTCAATGGGAAAGATTCACAATGGTTCATGAGTCTTAAAGCAGGATCTATCCAGAACTAGAACTAGCAGTGCACGGATCTTCATAATCACTTTGGGGAAAAAGGTGATAACTTGTCTTTTCTGAAGTAACTAACAACAATCAAGAGATCCCTGAATGAGCAGCTGACAAACTTCAAACTCAAATTCTAGTGGACCTGGGATAGGATTCCAACAACAGTAAAGCCCACTAATGAAGGTGCCTTCTTATACTTTCTTAGGGCTTTAAATTTTGATATTTCTCTAATAATTCAATAAATGGGGGGCACTACATTACCTGCAGCCTATAGTCTCTCCATAGGGGCTGAGAACCGTTTGATTCAAGCTAGAAAAATTACTCCTAGGCCATCCATGTCTCTGTACCCTAAGTTAGGAAGCCTAGATACTAGAAAAGTGTCTAAATTAGCTCCTATATCAACCCCTAGGAGTCAAAGCTCAGCTGAAGCTTCCACTTCATCATCTAATACCTCTAAAGAGCTTCAAGAAGTGATGAAGCAACTTCAGAACTTTAGGAATGAGCTAGTGACCATCAAAAGATAAAAAGCTCAGAGCTCCAGGCCATACTAGCCCTAGGCTCAATATCAAGCTAGACCCTAGTATCATCAAAATAGGCCACCACCTCAGATTGTAAACTAGAACCAGAACTAAGGACAACCCCAAGTTGCTAGAATTTTTAAGCCATATGATCCTAACATAGCTTCAACATCAAGAGCATTAGTCTTGGTATAGAGAAATATGGCACATGAATATGATTGGTGCTTTCCATGTGATCAAGCACATAACCAATCAACGTGCTTTAATGGTTCTCTAAATCAGGCCTTGAGTGTAAACGAGTATGGTGCCACAAGAACCTAGCCAAGAGGAAGGTCAGTAACAAAGAGCTCAACAAGGTGGCCCCCTAAACAAGACTATGCTTGTCAATTGGCAGGATGAAGACTTCTATGGGATGAATCATTCCCCTCATCAAGGTGTGGCTTCTAACACATGGTACAAAAGAAGAAATATTGGAATAGTCCAACCAATGAAATCAGGTAACCCTCAACCTTCCATCACTCCACAAGGTCCTGGTGCTCCAAGTACAACTCCCAACATGCTAAACCAATCTAGACCACCTTCCAAACATAGTCAGGCACTAGTTGTAACAACCCATGTACAAGAAAAAAATGTGTCTAGGAAGGGGTAGTAAAAAGATAGCTCATTCAATATTATTAAGTAGATGAAAAGGAAAAGTGTGAACATTTCACTATGGGAGTCACTGGCCATTCTAGGGTAGAGGGATCTGTTGCAGACTGCCATGTAGAATTGATCAAGTTTAAACCACCCCACTAACTAGCAAGAGAGAGTGCTTGCCAATGCAGTTCAACTAGGGAGAATCCATGGAGAACAAAAAGGTAAAAAATTGAGACCTCCTTCCTTCTATGTCTCATTCATTATTGGAGAAAAATTGGTACATAATTGTATGATTGATTCTAGGGCTAGTAGTTCTGTGATGCCCAAACAAATAGCTGATCAGTTGGGTCTCTAATATGAATTCATCTCTAGAGGAGTAGCCCAATTAGATGAGACAATAATGACTACTATGGGAATCATCAAAGATCTAAGTCTCACCCTACACACTTTCCCTAATGTGATTGTTTTTCAAAACATGTCAATCATAGATTTGCCACCGCATTTTGCTTTATGTCTATCCAGGGATTTCACTGCCAAAATTGGAGGCTACCTATATACTGATTGGTCACACATTCTCTTTAGGACAAGATATGGGGTGAAGGCCACAATCAGATCTGAACCTATTGTTGATTATCATATTGAATCCTATGTACCTAGCCCGATTAATTCAAACTACTTAGCTTTTGATCAAGAAGACCTCCTAAGCACTTTTGAAGCAAATACCAGGGTGGGATGTATCCAAGACTTGACTCTTGATGATTGGGCCAAAAAAATCCATTCTTTTGATCCCTATAGGGAGATGGAGGAATTTGAGGTAGGTGTCTACTGCCTATATGAAGAGAATTAGCCTCTTCCTGACCTAATCAAGCTAGAATACAAGGATGATAATGAGGTATGGCAATTGTTCTTTAATGGATCAAGGAGTAGATAAGGAGCTGGAGGAGGATCCATGATTGTGTCCCCCAGAGGCATGAGATATTTTTCAACCTTCAAATTCTAGTTTTCTTGCTCAAATAACACTATTGAATATGAAGCTTTAGTCCAAGGTATTCATTGGGCAAGGAAGCCGAGAATCAAGAAATTGTAAGTATTTAGTGATAGTGAGCTAGTTGCCAATCAATTCAGAGGACTAAATGTTGTCAAAAATGACCTACTCAAGAACTAAAAGAGTAGGGTATGGGATCTCATGGAGGATTTTGAGGCCTTCAGTATTGTGTCCATACCTAGGAAGGAGAATGAAGTTACTGACAGACTTGCAGCAGTCGAGGCAACGTTTGATGTGGTTGATAGCATCAAAAGAGATAGAGAACAACCACATATCCATGTGGTTGTGAGGCCAGTAGTGCCAGATAATAATACATGCTGGTAGGTGTTTAAGAATGATCAACAGATCATTAAATTTCTACAAGAAGAAACTGAATTCTCAGCTATAAACCAGAGCAGACTAGAGTAGCAGTACATGAATTAGATAATACAACTACATATAAACAATCTTCCAAAAGGCTTAGTGACACTAGAATCTATTTTCAATCCTAATGATCAGTTCAGAAAGGAGAAGGCTAACATGCAGATCAATGGAGAAGATTCAGAGTTAATCCCATTTGGAGAAGACAAAACACTACAAATTGGAAATGTGGCCACCGAGTAAGAAAGGTATGAATTCATACAACTTTTCCAAGAATTTCCTGATGTGTTTTCTTAGAGTTATGAAGACCTAAGAGGGTTCAATCCAAAGCTAGAACAACACACAATCAAACTAGATCCATCTACTCAGCCCATTAGTTAGAAGAAGAGTCCAGTCAACCCACATATAGAGCCTCTGATGAAGAAGGAGCTAAACAAGCTGATAGAGGAAAGTATCATATTTCCAATCAAACACTCAAGCTAGGTTACAAATCTGGTCCCAGTTAGGAAGAAAAATGGAGAAATCAGGCTATGTGTTGACTTCAAGGATTTGAACAAAGCCTCCCTCAAAGACCACTACCCACTTCCTTCAATGGAGAAAGTCTTACAAGTAGTGTCTGGGTTAGAAAGTTTCTCCCTCCTAGATGGCTACTTAGGGTACAACTAGATCATGGTGAAAGAATATGATCAATTCAAAAAATGTTTCACTACCAAATGGGGCACCTATGCATACAAGAAAATGCCATTTGGATTATCCAATGCCGGAGCCACTTTTCAAAGGGAAATGGATATGGAATTCATGGGGCTGATCAACAAAATAGTGTTGATCTATCTGGATGACATTACAGTGTTTTCCAGGAATTCAACAGACCACCTTTCCCATTTAAGGCAGGTGTTCCAATGATTCAGGAGTTTTTGGGTGTCACTGAACCCAAAAAATGCATATTCTTGGCCTATGAAGGCAATATTCTAGGCCATATCGTATCAAAGGAAGGATTGGCAATTGACCCGGAAAGAGTTTAAGCAAGAAGAGAATTTACATTGCCAAGTCACAAGAAGGCTCTTCAAATATTCTTGGGAAAAATCAATTTTGTCTGTAGGTTTGTTCCAAACTTTTCTGCCCTTGTTAAGCCAATAAGTTTGATGCTGAAGAAGAGCTTAACATACAGGTGGACAACTAAAGGAAAATAAAGTTTTGAGGCTATCAAAGAAGCCATATCACGAGCCCCAACTCTTGTGAACCTAGATTTTTCCAAAGACTTCGTATTGTATGCCTTTGGTGGCAGCGACACAATTTCTGCAATCTTGGTGCAGCAGAACAAAGAAAGTACAAAATAGCCAATTGCTTTCTTCAGCCAGAGTCTGAAAGATTATGAGGTGAGGTAATCCTTAATTGAGAAGAAATTCCTGGCGGTAATCAGAGGATTGAAGAAGTTTAAGAATTTGGTTTCAAACAACAAAATCCAACTATTAGTCTCCCATGCGGGAGTTAAAGAATTCCTTCTCAGCAAGGACCTGAATGAAAAGCGCATAGGATCCTGTGTCATGTAATCTAACATTTAGATCAAGGTCACCAAGCTAGTTCATGGGAAGGGATTGTGTGAACAACTAGCCTCAGGTCAGTAAGATGAAATTGACAATGAAAAGAAGGTTTTTTTTGTTCTACAAGATGATCAAGAAGAAGGGAGAGATGATGTACCTGTTCCTTGTTAGACCCAATACATGGTGCACTTCCTTCGAATAGGCATGTGTCCTCATGGGATGGGTAAAGAAAAAGGATAAATTTCAAGTTACAGGCCATCCCATATGTTCTTATCGATGGTGTCTTTCTCAAAAGAGACATCAATGGCATTCTACTGAGATGCATTGAGACAGATCAGGTGGAGAGAGTGCTATAATAATTCCATGTTGAAGTAGCTGGAATCCATTTTTCTCCAAGAGTGACAACAATCAAAATCATGAAAGCATGATATTATTAGCCTAGAATGTTTAGTGACTGGTACACATGGATCAAAAGGTGCAAGAATTGTGCATTCTTCAAAGGAAAGGAAAGGCTAACAACACTTCCATTGCACAAAATCTCAGTCGACAAAACTTTCATGCAATGGGGATTGGACTTCATTGGAGTAATCAATCCAAACTCAAGCCAAGGTCACAAATGGATCATGACAGCGAAATATTATTTTACCAAATGGACCGAGGCAGTGGCACTGAAGGAAGCAAATGAGTCTAGTATCGTGGATTTATATGAAGGGATAGTGACCAAATTTGGAGTGCCAGCCACCATCATATCAGATAATGCATTAGCATTCATAGGTTCCAAAATCACAAGATGGGATGTTAAGAATGGGACTTATTTGATTACTTCATCAAACTATTACCCTCAAGGTAATGGCCAGGATGAGTCTATAAACAAAAACCACTAAAGATCATGAGAATAACTCTTGATGAGAACCAGAGGACCTGGCACACACAAAGCTCAAAACGGCCTTATCGGCTGATAGAATAACACCCAAGAGATCTACAGGAAGATCTCCATTCAATCTTGTCTATGGGAAAGAGGTAGTGTTTCCTATATCACTTGAGTTTCCAGCATTAGATCTCGTGAAGTAACTAGAGATGTTTGAATTTGGACCAATGGAGGCTAGGTATGTAGAGCTGATAGAATTAGAAGAAACTAGAGAGCATACTCTCCAAGCAATAGAGAAGAATCAAGCTTCAGTCAAGAAATGCTTTGACAAGAAGGAAAAAGAAAGGACCTTCCAAGAAGGAGACCTGGTTTTGAAATGAGACACAAATCGAGCAAAACCAGGAAGGCATTCAAAATTTGACGCCATCTGGAGTGGCCCCTATATGATCACAAGATGTAAAAGTAGAAATGATTTCCAATTGTCTATATTGGAGGGTGAAGAGTTGTAGATTCCAGTAAATGGGATCTATCTTAAGCACTGCTACTAAAAGGCAAGTTCTCACCTTGTACATATTAGTTTAATTTACTCTTTCCTCTAAGTGTTTATGTATATCATCTTGTTGTAGTGTAGATTTCTTTTCTCCTAAGTGCTTTTCATGCTATGCATGTTCCATTTAGAGCATGTATGATTTTATTTTTTTATAGTGTGGTGTTGTTTTGTGGATATTGTGTAGTCCATTCAGAAAGATAGATGAAGCCCTGAGTTAAAACAATTTTTTGCTCTCAGAAACCTTCATTTCAACATTTCTTATGAAAATTGGGAGTTTAAGCAGCCAGGATCATGAATAAGAGGAAAAACTAGTATCAGATCGTCTTTCTTGACTCCATGCCTAATGGATACGACAAGGTAATTGGTCTTTTCATTTAGCAGGAAAAATACCCCTGTGAGTCACCAAATTGTTATCCATATTTCACCCCCATGAAAAATATTGGATCGCCCATGATCCCGCATAAGAGGAAACATAGTCAAAGGGTTGGACAAAAAAGGCTTCAAAATTGGCTAAGTATAAAGGTATAAACAGAGAATTCCAAGTGTCAATATAGTGCTGATTCAAGGGGTGTATAAAGAAAAGGTTTCTAAATGAGCCCTAGACTGCTGTGTGTCCCATATCAAAAGGGGTTCTATTTTTCAAGATTTTTTCCTGCCCTCCTGTGCGGACCCAATACAAACTTCTAAGGGGAATATATTTTGACTCAGGGCTCGAAATATTGTAAATTTGATGCCGTTGGAAAGATCTCGGCCTCACCCATGCCATGGAGGTCTGAAACTTTAATTTTGAGGAGGTTAGGTGAAGAAAAATGGAGGAAACATCTTTAGGATTTTAATACAGGATCTTCTTACCTCAACAACCAGATCAAATTTGATCTATTTCACCGTTTCCTCTTCCTTCAAGGTGCAAAACCAAGGATTGATGCAGTAAAGACATATTCGGGGAGAGATTTCATCAGAGGCATTAATAGTGGTGGTTGAGCTTCAACCTACTTTTCCCACTTCTCTCTCTCTTCTTCTTTCAAGTTGAATCTATAAATACGGGGGTAGGATTCATTGTAAAGGGTTGGAAATTCTTTGTTTTGTAGGCTCCCTTCTCCTCCTAGTAAAGGAATTTGTGGGGTTCAGGCCTTCCATCAAAAATTACATTACGTTTCTACCTCTTGGCTTCTTTGTAATGGACTGTATCAATCTATAGAGTAATAAAATATGTCTGTGATCGATTTTAGATCCTTTCATGTCTCTTTTTCTTTCACCTGGTCTCCCATTATATATCTAGCTATCTGTGCTTTTTTATTGTATACATTTTTGTTGGTTTGTGTCTATTAGAAAAATAAGTGTTCATCATTCCTTTGGTGCATCACCTCATAGTTTATATTTGTTTTAATTTATGTATTCCTTTTATCCCTGTCTGTTTGGTAAAGTTTAGATTAGGATTAAGAATAGACCCTGTACAAGTTTCTACATATACACCTAAACAGAGGAATAAGGAACCAAATTTCAATCTGGAGAGCTTTCCCATTTTTCAAGATCCCACACCTTGGGGAAAGTTCAATGTTATGCAATCACACCAAATGAGTCTGCCTTAGAAAAGCATATTTTTAGAACTCATTTTGGGGTGTTTTGGTTCTGCACTAATAGACATCACTCATGATATTACAAGAAACATAAGGCCATTGTGGTCATAAAAAACATATAAGTGAGTACACAAACATAGGGAAAATCCCACAAACAATGCCCAAAAAACCAAACAAGTAGAAGAAATCAAACAAGTAATCATAGACACATATAATCCTATAATACAAGTATTGCACATGGAACACCCATTAGCATGTTACAGTAATAAACCATATGTCAAAGTATGTATAACCAAATGTAAATTTTTAAGTATAAAATGAAACAATATCACTTGAGATAGATGAATGTGGATGCCCCCAATGACTAGTATAGGAAGGGTAGAAGGTTAGCATCCATGTTGTGTGTGGAGTCCTAAATCTTTGATCACACTAAAAAAATGCATGAACACACATGTGTGTATTAAAATGACATATAAGAAATATATTTAACATCTGTAATAAAGTGATTATGTAAAAACCTAGCAAACAAGAGTAAATGCACTAAGAACATGTAGCATTATGTGTATGGATGGAATGGAATAAAGTAATGGAATGATAGGGACAGCATGCCTCCTGAGTGGATGGAAATGTATGAAATAAGGTTTATTTTGTTTTCCCCTTAAGCAGTCAAGAATTAACCATAAACGAGAGTGCATCATTGGGAAATAATAGAGCAGTGTATGTTGTGTCAAGAACACGGTGATGATGTGTGTGTAGAGGTGACATATGGAAAAGGTGTGCATGAACCATATATATGAAGCACATATCATGAATTTTATGAAGATGTGGGTGATGATTTAACCTAATCATATATCACTAGCAGATGAAATGAGTGAGTGATGATTTAGCCCTATGCGTATATCACTACATGATGTAATAAGAAGTGATGATTTATCCCTAAGCATATATCACTATATGATGAATAATAGAAAGTATGATTTAACCTAAGGTGTATACCACTATAAGATGATATGATGAAAGTGGTGATATAGCCTAAAGCGTATAACACTATGATATACAATGATGAATGCGAGTAACGGTTTATCCTAAAGCATATGTTATTATTCCTAGGAATTTCATGGGTTGAAATGTTGCATGGTGAGTGTAAGGTCCATTTGATTTGTAAAACCTCAATAGTAGTGTATATAACAAGAAACTAAAGTGCGTCATAGGGTGGTGAGTGTAGTGCATAGAATACAATGTAGTATAGATGACCAAGTGATGAATAGGGTGTGTAAATGCATAGTATGTTGAATGCGATGTAATAAGTAAATAACCAGGTAATGTATAATACACAATGTAATATGTGTGAGGATGTAGAATGTAGTGGTGAAATACAAATATAGAATCAGATATAATGTAACCTAGCGTATGATGTAGAATATAGATGATGGATAACTACACGGTGTATAAAATGCCATGGAAAATATGTATGATGGAAAATACGGAATGTGAAATGTAATGTAATAGGTGTGTGTAGACTAGGTATATCATATGTAAGGGTGCATATGTAAATCTATACTCATATGTAATGTGACCTTATGTGGCATGTAGAATATAGGTGATGGATAAATGCATGGTGTAGGATGTGACTAAATACGTAGATACCCCAATGGATGTAATGCATAGATAAGGACTATTATAATGTAGAATGTAAAAGAAGTGTAGAATACATGGTGTATGACATGAGGTGTGATGAAATGCAATATATAATGCCTAGTGTGGTGTGTGGGTTTTAGTGTAATGGTAATCCCTCAACAGTCAAGTGTGAATTGAAGCACAAGAGTGCGTCATCAGGTAATGAAGGTGTTAAAATGTGTGATGAATATGTGTATGTAAGAGGATTGGTAGATAATGATATGTATATGCTAGGATGGGGGGAAGGTGAGATGTTAAGACCCCAAGCATAGATATATAAGTGAATATACATATAATAAGGAGAGATTAAGGTATCCCATGTTATGTATGTAATGATGAAAGTGGATGAAATATAAATTGTAAGAGTTGGATGTGATTACTATGTAAAGAGATAAATACGATAAAAATGTTAAGATGAGAAAATGTCATATGATAATAAAGGGGGATGTGTGGAGTGAATGAAAATACCCCTTTAATAATCCATGAAGAGACTATGTAAACTCATCAAGGAGATCATCCTCTAGATTAAAAAGGAATGGACATGCATTAGTAACTTGGTAAGCTATAGTTTTAGGTTGATCGTGTAATGAGAAATTGAGATATAGGTGGTACATTACCATAACAACCTCCTCATCTGAATAGGGGGGTGGGAAACTATGTGTGTACCGACGAGTGAGATTCTGTGTGTAGCCTAAGAAATAATTATTGCAGATGATAGTCCATCCAAAAGGAATAGGAAAGGCTAGATCTGTATGATCCAGATCTAAAGTGCCCCTGATATAATCATGTCAATATTATCATAATGTAAGTGGGGAAGTAACTAGAGTGTGTGTAAGAAAAATATCATGATGAAAAGCACGAAGTCCATAGGTGATTGTAACATGGACCAGCCCATGGTATAAGTGAGGGTAGTGTGGAGGTGGGTGGATATCAACAATATAAAAACATAAGCAAACTAATCCCTCATGTATACATATAGTTTTGGGTGAAATAAAATCTAACGAAATGTACTCCCAGTATGAACCATATATGAAGAGTGTGGAAGTGAATGGTTGGAAAACAAACATTGAGGATGTAGATGGTATAACAATGTCCATAGATGCTCAGGCTACTGATATGGAATAATAGAAGTAGTAGTAAGTGGTGGAGAAGGGACATAATCTAGTAAACAAATAGCTCCCTCGAGTGGTGGTAAATGAGGTGGATCATCTATAGGTTGAGGTTCATATGTAGTGTAAATTCAAGGAATTGAGAGAATAGTGTTAAGATCGTGGAAATAGTATTGGAATGAGTCATGATCCCTAAATACAACATGTTCAATGCATTCATGTAAGAATTTGACACAATGATGGACTCTATAAGTAATTTTTTGCAGGGCATGAAGCCACAATCTACCTAACAAACGATTATATCAGACGTGAAAATATAGAACAAATAAGACTATGGGGAGAGTTTTTGTAACACCCTGAACTATTGTTACTTCCTCCTGAGCATTCAAGTGTTGATATGTGATTTCTTTTGTAAAAGGATGTGTTCCTTTGATTGTGAAGTCATGCTTGATATGGACTGTATCTTCTTTGGAATTGCAGATCTTTGACTGAGTCAGAATATGATTGGACTCTTTTATTTCTTTCATTTTACACCTGAGTTTAATCTGATCTCAGAATGAATTATGGAGTTATCCATCTGTAAGACCCAGCATTGAATTAGTGGCATTGATCCAAGTAATGCTTTAAGTTTATTCTGGATGAAATAAAATTATAGACCTTTCGCAGGTTGGAAGGTCTGAATGCGTTGAATAAACTACTCCGGAGTCAAACTCAGGCTGATCGTGTTAAATGAATTGGTTCCCAATATCGTAATATCAGGAAGGTCTTGATCGTAGGCCAGGTAATAAATTTAGATACATTTATTCCACTAGCCTATTGGCAGTGCAGGAGTGAATCCTGTTCGTGAATGTATGTTTGTAGGTTCTTTTTCTGAGCATTTGAAATGTTAGACCTAAACTGGATTTATTAAGGTTAGTAACCTAAAACTAAACTATAACCTAGGGGTTAGATTAGTGTTAATCTAACCTAGGCCTAAGCTATAAGCTAAATGTTCTAAGTTAGTAACTTTTTGTGCTATGGAGGTTAGACTAAGTTGCATCTTAAATCCTAACCTATGTTACTAACCTAGAACTATTGAACAAGGAAGAAAGGGGACCTATGAAAGGGTGCGAGCCATGGGTGGCAGTTTCTATGGCATTAAATAGATGGATAAGCATGAAGGACAAGTAATTTGGTAGAAGTTTTAAACAGCTAGCAAGAGCTGACGTGGCAGAGTCGCCAAAGTTAGATATGGTCTTTGAATTTCATTTGTCCATCGCCAACTATGGTGGTCGGTGGCAATGGAGATTGAGCGGGAAATTTGGAGTAAATGCAATTAATGAACTCGGTCTTTGAGCTCGGGTTTCACGGGAAGGCATGCAAAATGGAAAACTAGTAGTTTGTTTGGTTTTTCATGCACTCCGGTTTTCCCTCTGTCTGATCACTGGTTCTTCGCACCAGTCTACTTGGTGTTGCATGGAAAATATGAGCGTAACTAGCTCTTTTCTCTGGCAAGGAAAGTTTATAAGGCATGGAAATAACAAGTTATTGTTGTTGAATCTAACATGGAAAAAGAGGAGAAGGCACGAGCTCTTTCAGTGGTCTTCTTCAGATTTTTAAGCAAATAACTAGGCATGTTAGGCTCTAAATTTTAAAGATCTTGCTTTCTTTCAAATGATTTCATTAGAACAACTCTGTTCAAATGATTTTTGGGTTCAGTTGGTTTTTATGGTAGCTTTGCGTGATTTAGTTGCAGTATTTTCTTAACCGGCTCGATTTTTTCGAGTAAACCCTTGTTGGGTGTGCATTTTGTTTCGAACGGATGTATTACCTTGCTGTGTTTTGCATTCCAGTTGGATTTTGAAGAAATGTTGCAAGGAAAATATTTGAATTTGGCTCTGTAGGAGTTTAAGAATTGTTTTCTTGTTGGGTTCAGGCTACAGTTGATTCTTGTCGAAAAGGATACTGTTGGATTTTTGTTTGAATGTTCAGTATAATTCGACTTCTTTGTAAGTTCTGTCATGATAATATAAGTGGTGGTTACTGAACCTTGTTGGGTTTCACTATATACTTAGGTTATTTTGAACGGTTAACTTGCTGTGTTTATAGTATTTTAATGCGACCTTGTAGAAGTTGTTTTCCCTCCCTTGTGTTGCAATTACGGGATTTAACCCGTTGATAGTTTGCAATATATTTATTTATATACAAAATGAATCTGTGGAGTTCTTGGAATGGTTCATATATTATGGTCTTATGTAGAAGTCATATATGTGAATACTGGTAGTTTGATTCAGTCAGAGTCCTGGAGGGGTAATTGGTAATACAACTTCAGTTGTCTTGTTATGAATACCTTCGTTTAGCAAGAAATTTCTTGGTACAGACTCAGTTGGTGTAATTTTTATGTTTTCCTCTCTGTGTAAGCTTAGAGAGAATATTGTTGTATGGGTTCAGATTGGAATCCTTTTTATGAAACCAGTATTTTGCTTCTGTATAAGCCTGGTTAAGAACACTTTTCGTTTTTGTCTCTATTGGAATCCTTACTGTATATATATAGATATCATGTATCTTGGCCTCTGTAGAAGTGGGTCGTGAATGTCATAATTTTCTATCTCTGAAGGAGTTCAGATGTGAATACGGTATGTTATTATTCAGGTTAGAATTATTGAATTTGATATGTAACTTGTATCTTTCTACTTCTGTGTAAAACCTTGTTATGATTTCGGTCGATACTGACTCTGTGAGAGTCCTTGAAAGGTGTCTAGTATTTTTAATTTCATTCAAATATGGGTTGTGAACACTGTTGTTATTATGAATACTAAATGTTATTAACTTTGGTGGAGACACTGAAAAATAATTCATGTTGTAACATCTGTAGGAGTTCCTGCTATGAGTACTTTTAGTATTCTTGACTTGTTATCATACGAATTCAACTTGATTTGAAACTTTAACATAAGTATAGGTTGAACTTGGCACTGTTGGAGCCCATGTTATTTTGTATTTTGGATCTATTCTTGATCCTTTTCCTTGCTGTGTTTTAGTAGGGACTAAATTGAACTGAATGTTGATGTGAGTTTTGACTCAATAGAATTGTTCTTGTGTTTGATCATGATTACATCTTCTATTAGCATGAATATCTATTCTTGAGCTTGACTGAACTAAGGAGCTGTCGACTGCACCTCGACAGGCGATGGCATTGAATATTTTCTTGTTTGTCGATTTGTATGGAAGGTTATGTGGAGTCTATTTGATAGACTATTTATCACTGTTTTGGCGTAAGAGCTACTGTACTGCTAGTAAGCTATAGAAGTTTGTTATATTTAATTTTAACAAAACTATGGTTCTTCTTGTGGCTCATATGATTTATTCGCATGCGTATAAGGTGAATTCTTTACTCTTGAGAAGATGGTACAGTCATGAGCTTGTTTTAAAGGGAAATATGAATGACTCGTTCTCTTTCTCTTCTGTTGTAAAGTATATGTTGATATATTTTTATCTAACCGTGGGAACTATTTTAACATATTGATGAAACCATGATTTTTTATGATATTCATTTTACTAAGTTGAATGTAATGGTCTGTCTAATGGTTGCTGTCCTTGGGATTCAGATGGATAGTTGTTTTGGATACTTTCGTTCTTCTTGATCCCTAATATTTTGATGAAATATTTGAAAAGTATCTAGGACTATTCAGTGACAATAATAAGAGTTACGCATTTATAGTCATGTTTGTATTACAAAAGCATAGTCTGAAATATGTTTATTTGTTTGGTGAAATGATCTCATTTAAATAGGTTGTTTAATGAAAAAAATTGGTGGATAGCAATTATTTTAAGAGTTAGTGCTTATCATGCTCAGTTCATCAAACTGACCCATGTGGACAATTTTTACAGATGGTTTCTGTAAGTGGTAAAAGCACGTAGATCTGATAGGATGATCATATTTTTTAATTTGGTTTTATGATGAATTACAACTTGATTCTCTAAATGTACTACATGAAGAAAGATGTTCTTTTTCTGTTGAAGTATTGTATCAAGTATGCTGAATGCATAAAATTTATTTGATTAGTTCTGAAAGGAATGGAAAGAGGTATTTGTTACTTATGTGTTTGCATTCGTATCTTGATTGGGTTGATCTTCTTCGGTTCTGAATGATCTTGAGTGCATTATTATTATTATATAATTTGGAGAATTTTGTGATTATCTAATGTAAGCTTGCATGATTATGTAACTGAATGCTTATGATTGTTTAGTAGTTCTTAGTATGTTCTATCTTAAGCTAAATTGGAATTTAGATCACTGTATTTCTGGAAGCTAGGGTTAAAACAAACCTGAACAGGAAGCTAAACAAGATGAATAAATTATTACTCCCTAGTCTTGATCTGAGTCAAGACAACATTTAATTGGATTCTTAATCACTGTATCTCGATACTAATAAGTAAGATATAAATTCAGTTACGAGAACTGATATAAACCTAAAAAGGGTTTGGTTGGCAATCGCATGTGAAGGATTATGGGTTATTGTCCAATTTCGTTGATTTAGAATTATGCATATTCTATGAACTCCTTGATGGGACCTCTATTCTTAATAACTTCTCTTGGGTAATGGGTTTTATTAAGAAAGGTCATTCTAAGGTGAGGAACCCAGGGATTGTGAAAGACTACCCCTTTAGGGGAATGTCTTATGGTATAATTTTAACTCAACGTGTATAATACTTCTTAATAATTAGATCTATTTCAAGGTGGATTTAAAGGTTGACGGCACAAGTCAACTACAGGGTTGTACCTTCGTGAAGATTAGGATCTTCTCAAAGATACAACAATGCAGGTGACCTTATGATGACACCCTTTGCATTGATCATTAAGATTTACACCTTGTACTCGAACAAGTTACTCTGGGACTAATTAGGAACGTGGTTACTTTATAAGGCTGCCCTAGGAGACTCAGGGTATCTTGACACACTGGTTTAACTTGGGTTGACCCAGTATGTCAACGTATCCCTAGTCCTCAGGGGCATCCCTATAAAGTTGTCATCTCACTAATCCGTTCCTGAGTGAATAACTTGGGGCAGGAGAGTATGACGGAAGTCAGCATAAGACATTCTACATAACATAGGAATTGGGTGAAGGATGTATTCCAGATTGATGAGTATGTTGTCAAGGAATACAAGACATAAGCTGTATGTTTCAAATCTTTGGCAAAATTATCGCAAGCTACTGATTGCATTATCCTAAGTCACCTAGTCTAAGGTATGAGATGACAATGAATAATGGTAACAATTATTCAGATAGGTTCCTTGGACAGAGCATTCTGAATCCCATAATAGGGAAGAGAACCGTAAGAGTGATGTGTTGAATAAAAATGCCAACTCTTAATACTCATGAATAGATCGGTAGATTACCAAGTCATGGAATGAATAGATCGGAGGTAATCCAAGTCACTACAGATGCATATGGTTATCTGTTATAAGAATGGTTGTTTTGATTTGTGAGTTCTAAATTATGTATTTAGAACCAGGAAGCATTTATCAAAAAATAAAAATAAAAATTTACTTGTTCTAATGTTTAAAAATGAGGATGTTACATCTTGGTATCAGAGCTGAAGGTTGCAGCTCTTGCACCTATTATGTCCATAATCTAATGAAAACCTGAATTTTCTTATAACAAAAAATCATTAGAACAAGAGTGAATGTTGCAAATAATGCTCCACCTAAAGGAGGGGTGGCAACAAACCAGAAATTTGATGAGATCCTTGCTTCCCTTTTGGACACAAGAGATCATTTAGTTGTACTTGAATAACAGGTGATGGGAAATGAGGAGGATGATGAATCTGGTAATAACAATCAGCAACCTCATGAGGACAACCCCGATATTGGTGTTAATGTTAATGCTGGAAATGCACCTATCTAACTAGAAAACAAAAAGGCCAGGTTGGTAGCATAACTCACTAATGATATTCAAAGGATAAGCCCACCTAAGTATGATGGCACCACATTAGGAGATGGAGCTAAGAACTGGCTCAATCGAAATGGAGAAGTACTTTGTAATAAGAAACTTCTCAGAGGAAACCAAAGCTATTGTGGGGAGCCTATCAGGTTTCCCACGAAGCATCTTCGTGGTGGGATAGCTGTAAAGCTGAGCTAAATATTGATGATACCAATATTACTTGGGATCAATTTAAAGGCTATTTTAGGCAATGTTGGCTGCCACAACTTTTCTATGATCCGAAAATGATAGAATTCCAGAACTTAGCTCAAGGGAAGGTAATGGTAACTGAATACTGGGAGTGGTTTACAAAACTCCTCAAGTATGTACCACAGTATCAAACTGACGAGAAGTTCAGAATACAGAAATTCATCATGGGATTGAATCCCGTGATAGGGGGAGAGGTCGATGTTCACAGTCCAACCACTATGGAAGGAGTTGTTGAAAAGGCCATAAGATAAGAACAGAAATTAAAGGCTGTTTTTTGCTCATAAGGAGGAAGTGCGGAAGAAGACTGCAAACCCTTCTTTAACCTCTCTTGCACCCAAAAAGGTGCCATGGAAAAAGTTTGGAAACAGAAGTAAGTTTCCAGGGGATAACAGTAAGAAAGCAGTAGCAAATAAGCCTGCTGGAAATGTAAGGGATAATTTTGCCAAAAATTATAACAATGGGTAGAAGCCCTATGGAGGAAAACGTGACAATTACAAGGCTGGAGGCAATTTTGAGCCTAAAAAGGGACCTATAGGAGGCTGCTACAATTGTGGCAAAGACCACTACGCAAATTAGTGCCCTTTGAAGAAGGATGATCGTAATCAGTAGCATAAGATACATGTTGCAGTAGCAGACAAACAAGCTGAAAAGCAAGTGACACCTATAGAAGTTCTGGGTAAGTTATTTAGCATACTTGTCACTATTTGTTTTGATACAGGAGCTACTGAATGTTTCATTTCTAATAAACTTGCTTCTAAACTTAAATCTTGCTAATAAATCTTGGACTGTACAGTATGGTAATAACTCTTGGACTGTACAGTATGGTACTAACTCTGTACATACAGTGAGTATGTGTCTTTTCAGGGTAGTCCTTGACTTACCTAACTTTTCCACTGAGGTTGACCTCTATGTTACACCTTTGGGATCATATGACATTGTCATCAGTGTCAATTGGTTAGCAAACCATAAAGCAAAACTAGACTGCTATGAATAGAACATAAAATGTTTAGATGATCAGCTGGAAACAGCAGAGATTCAAGGTGTGAAACGGGAAATTTCAGTTAGAAAACTGTTAGCTATGTAGCTTAAAAAGGTTAAAAATAAAGGATGTACCCTTTATGCAGTAAAGATATCTAAATTTTTAGAAGAAGATGGTGATTCCATGAAATGATTTCCTCTGATACAAAGTTTCAGGGATGTTTTTCCTGAGGAATTACCAGGGTTACCACCTAAGAGGGAATTTGACTTCACCATCGAAATCAAACTAGGAACTGAACCTATTTCCAAAGGACCTTATCAGATGACTACTACAAAGTTAGTCAAGCTTAAGGCACAATTGCAAGAACTTTTGTCTAAAGGTTTGATTAGACCAAGTGTTTCACCTTGGGGAGTGCCTGTAATATTTATGAAAAAGAAGGATGGAACACTTAGGCTATGTATTGATTATTGGATGTTGAATAAAGCAACAATCAAGAACAGATATCCACTTCCAAGGATCAACGATTTATTTTATCAGATGTGTGGGGCAGCGGTTTATTATAAGATAGATCTTCGATCTGGTTATCATCAATTAAGGATTAGAGAAGAAGATATTCATAAAATAGCTTTCCGAACAAGGTACAGACATTATGAATTCACAGTTCTACCCTTTGGATTAACTAATGCACCCGCAGCTTTTATGAACTTAATGAATAATATCTTTCAAGAATATTTGGACAAGTTTGTACTTGTATTCTTGGACGATATTCTCATTTATTGTAAAACCGTTGAGGAGCACAATGAGAATTTGAAGATAGTTTTGGGAATTTTGAGAAAAATAAAGTTGTATGGTAAGTTATCCAAATGTTCTTTCTTTGATTCAGAAGTTCACTATTTGGGTCATGTCATTAGCAAAGAAGGAATTGCTGTAGATCCTTCAAAAATAGTGGCAATAACTGAGTGGCCTACACCAAAGAATGTGCACGAAGTAAGAAGCTTCATGGGTCTTGCTGGTTACTATAGAAAATTTGTTAAGGATTTTTCTAAAGTAGCTACACCAATAACTTCATTACAGAAGAAGGATAAGAAATTTATTTGGAATGATAAGTGTGAAGCGGCTTTCAAAAGTTTGAAAAGCCAGTTGACTTCCGCACCTATATTAGCTATACTAGACCCTAATGGGAGCTTTACTATTGTAACGAATGCTTCTGGGGAAGGTCTTGGAGGTGTTTTGTTACAAAATGATCAATTCATAGCATATGAAAGTAGGAAACTTAAGTTACATGAGCTGAATTATGCTCCTCATGATTTGGAGCTTGCTGCCATTGTTCATGCGCTTCAAGTCTGGAGACACTATTTACTTGGGAAACCTTTTGAGTTGAAAACTGATCACTTAGGGCTGAAATATATTTTCACTCAGCCTAATCTGAATGCCAGACAAAGAAGGTGGTTAGAATTTTTATCACAGTATGATTTTGAAATCAGCTACATCAAAGGGAAGGAGAATAGAGTAGCAGATGCTCTAAGTTGTAGGAAGCACATTTCTGCTCTTATAACATTAAGAACTTAGTTTAAGGATGAGGTAAGAAGTGCCTCAGAATCTAGATGCATTTACTTTCAGCAAGTAAAAGTAGTGCTTACTACAGAACCTAATGATGAAAGGTATAAAGGTTTTCATTTTGATAATGAAGGAATCTTGCGTTATGAAAACAGGGTATATGTACCTATGCTGAATGATTTAAGAAAGAAGTTTTTAGTTTAATTTCATAATTCACCTTTCTCTGGACACCCAGGAATTACAAAAATGCTTACTAATCTGAAACAACAATACTTTTGGAAAGGTATGAAAAAGGATGTCAGTGAATTTGTAACTCATTATTTGGAATGTCAGCGGGTTAAGGCAGAACATATGCACCCTGCTGGACTGCTATATCCTCATAGCATACCGCATAGTATAGATGGCAAGTAATAAGCATGGACTTTGTACAAGGGTTACCCATGTCTAGGAATAAACATGATGTTATCCTGGTGGTTGTAGATTAACTAAGGTATCTCATTTCATCGTTGGAAATCTAAAGGATGATTCACCAGTGCTGGCCAAAAGATTCGTACATGAAATTTTCAGATTACATGGTGTACCAGAATTGATTATTTCTTACAGGGATCCAAGAATGACGTCAAGGTTTTGGAAAACACTTAATACAGCTCTTGGAAAGAAACTAAACTTCAGTTCTACATATCATCCGGAAACGGATGGACAAACTGAGAGGGTAAATCAAGTGTCGGAGGACATGTTGCGAATGTATTGTATGGATCAACAGTATAAATGGGAAGAGTATCTTCCATTAGTTGAATTCGCATACAACAACACTTATCACTCATCTCTTAAAATGTCACCATTTGAAGCACTTTATGGAAGGAAGTGCAGAACCCCTGTTAGTTGGGATAGTGTTGAGGATAGAGTGGTAATTAGACCAGAGATCCTCACTGAAATGGAACAACAAGTTAAGTTGATTCGTGAATGATTAAAGGAAGTAGTGGATAGGTAGAAGAGCTATGCTGACCTTAAGCAGGTTGATCGAAGGTTTGAGCTTGGTGAGAAGGTTTTTCTTTGTGTTAAACCCAGAAAGAGTTCTATAACTTTTGGCAAGGCTGCCAAGTTGTCACCTCGTTTCATGGGACCTTTCGAAATTGTCGAAATAATCAATCCTGTAGCTTATCGATTAGCATTACCACCTGCTTTATCTCGCAATCCTGTAGCTTATCGATTAGCATTATCTCGCATGCATGATGTTTTCCATATTTCTTTGCTTAAGAAATATGTTTCAGATCTGTCACATGTTTTAAATTGGAATTCCTTGCAGGTCCAAGACCCAGGAATAATCATGGTTAAACCCACACGAGTGCTGGAAACTCACCAATTGCATTTGAGAAATCGTGAAATACAGCAATGTAAGGTCCAGTGGGACCAATTTAACGAAGAAAGTGCAACTTGGGAAAATCTGGAAGAGATGAAAATTGCTTTTCCTTTTCTTTTTCAACAGAATGAAATCTGTTGACAAAACATTTCTTTTATGAACTTATCTTTTTAAAGTTTATATGAAAGCCAGATGGAGGCAAACATTATTCAGGTTGAATAAAATGTGTTGTGACATTGATTTCTGGAACTATTCAAGTTGGAAATAGTCGCATTGTTTTGTGAACTAATAAATTGGTTGACCTGAAGGTTAATCAAATATGTAATCATCGGGATGATGAATCTTTTAGGAGGGAAGCATGTAACACTCTGAACTGTTGTTACTTCCTCCTGAGCATTCAAGTGTTGATATATGATTTCTTCTGTAAAAGGATGTGTTCCTTTGATTGTGAAGTCATGCTTGATATTTACAGTATCTTCTTTGCAATTGAAGATCTTTGACTGAGTCGGAATATGATTGGACTCTTTTATTTATTTCATTTTTGCACCTGAGTTTAATCTGATCTCGGAATGAATTGTGGATTTATCCATCTATAAGACCCAGCCTTGGATCAGTGGCATTGATCCAAGTGATGCTTTAAGTTTATTCAGGATGAACAAAAATTATAGACCTTATGCAGGTTGCAAGGTCATGAATGCGTTGAATAAGCTATTTCGGAGTCTAACTCAGACTGATCATGTTAAATGAATTGGTTCCCGATATCGTAATATCAGGAAGGTTTTGATCGTGGGGCAGGTAATAAATTCAGATACATTTATTCCACTAGCCTATTGGCAGTGCAGGAGTGAATCCATGTTTGTGAATGTATGTTTGTAGGTTCTTTTTCTGAGCATTTGAAATGTTAGACCTAAACTGGATTTATTAAGGTTAGTAACCTAAAACTAAACTATAACCTAGGGGTTAGATTAGTGTTAATCTAACCTAGGCCTAAGCTATAAGCTAAATGTTCTAAGTTAGTAACTTTGTGCTATGGAGGTTAGACTAAGTTGCATCTTAAATCCTAACCTATGTTACTAACCTAACTAATGAACAAGGAAGAAAGGGGACCTATGAAAGGGTGCGAGCCATGGGCGGTAGTTTCTATGGCATTAAATAGATGGATAAGCATGAAGGACAGGTAAAATGGTAGAAGTTTTAAACGGCTAGCAAGAGCCGACGTGGCAGAGTCGCCAAAGTTAGATATGGTCTTTGAATTTTTTTTATCCATCGCCAACTATGGCGGTCGGTGGCAATGGAGATTGAGCGGGAAATTTGGAGTAAATGCAATTAATGAACTCGGTCTTCGAGCTCGGGTTTCTGGGAAGGCATGCAAAATGGAAAACTGGTAGTTTGTTTGGTTTTTCATGCACTCTGGTTTTCCCTCTGTCTGATCACTGGTTCTTCGCACCAGTCTACTTGGTGTTGCATGGAAAATATGAGCGTAACTAGCTCTTTTCTCTGGCAAGGAAAGTTTATAAGGCATGGAAATAACAAGTTATTGTTGTTGAATCTAATGTGGAAAAAGAGGAGAAGGCACGAGCTCTTTCAGTGGTCTTCTTCAGATTTTTAAGCAAATAACCAGGCATGTTAGGCTCTAACTTTTAAAGATCTTGCTTTCTTTCAAATGATTTCATTAGAACAACTCTGTTCAAATGATTTTCGGGTTTAGTTGGTTTTTATGGTAGCCTTGTGTGATTTAGTTGCGGTATTTTCTTAACTAGCTCGATTTTTCGACTAAACCCTTGATGGGTGTGCATTTTGTTTCAAACGGATGTATTACCTTGCTGTGTTTTGCGTTCCGGTTGGATTTTGAAGAAATGTTGCAAGGAAAATATATGAATTTGGCTCTGTAGAAGTTTAAGAATTGTTTTCTTGTTGGGTTCAGGCTACAGTCGATACTTATCTGTTGATTCTTGTCGAAAAGGATACTGTTGGATTTTTGTTTGAATGTTTAGTATAATTCAACTTCTTTATAAGTTCAGTCGTGTTAATATAAGTGGTGGTTACTGAACCTTGTTGGGTTTCACTATATACTTAGGTTATTTTGAACGGATAACTTGCTGTGTTTATAGTATTTTAATGTGACCTTGTAGAAGTTGTTTTCCCTCCCTTGTGTTGCAATTACGGGATTTAACCCGTTGATAGTTTGTAATATATTTATTTATTTACAAAATGACTCTGTGGAGTTCTTGGAATGGTTCGTATATTATGGTCTTCTGTAGAAGTCATATATGTGAATACTGGTAGTTTGATTCAGTCGGAGTCCTGGAGGGGTAATTGGTAATACGACTTCAGTTGTCTTGTTATGAATACCTTCGTTTAGCAAGAAATTTCTTGGTACAGACTCAGTTGGTGTACTTTTTATGTTTTCCTCTCTGTGTAAGCTTAGAGCGAATATTGTTGTATGGGTTCAGATTGGAATCCTTGTTACGAAACCAGTATTTTGCTTCTGTATAAGCCTGGTTATGAACACTTTTTGTTTTTGGCTCTGTTGGAATCCTTAATGTATATATATAGATATCATGTATATTGGCCTCTGTAGAAGTGGGTCATGAATGTCATACTTTTCTACCTCTAAAGGAGTTCAGATGTGAATACGGTATGTTATTATTTTGGTTAGAATTCTTGAATTTGATATGTAACTTGTATCTTTCTACTTCTGTGTAAAGCCTTGTTATGATTTCGGTCGATACTGACTCAGTGAGAGTCGTTGAAAGGTGTCTAGTATTTTTAATTTCATTCAAAGCTAGGTTGTGAACGCTGTTGTTATTATGAATACTAAATGTTATTAACTTCGGTGGAGACACTGAAAAATAATTCATATTGTAACATCTGTAGGAGTTCCTGCTGTGAGTACTTTTAGTATTCTTGACTTGTTATCATACGAATTCAACTTGATTTGAAACTTTAACATAAGTATAGGCTGAACTTGGCACTGTTAGAGCCCATGTTATTTTGTATTTTGGATCTATTCTTGATCCTTTTTCCTTGCTGTGTTTTAGTAGGGACTAAATTGAACTGAATGTTGATGTGAGTTTTGACTCAATAGAATTGTTCTTGTGTTTGATCATGATTACATCTTCTATTAGCATGAATATCTATTCTTGAGCTTGACTGAACTAAGGAGTTGTCGACTACACCTCGACAGGTGATGGCATTGAATATTTTCTTGTTTGTCGATTCGTATGGAAGGTTATGTGGAGTCTATTTGATAGATTATTCATCACTGTTTTGGCGTGAGAGCTACTGTACTGCTAGTAAGCTACAGGAGTTTGTTATATTTAATTTTAACAAAACTGTGGTTCTTCTTGTGGCTCGTCTGACTTATTCATATGCGTATAAGGTGAATGTTTTACTCTCGAGGAGATGGTATAGTCATGAGATTTTTTGAAGGGAAATATGAATGACTTGTTTTCTTTCTCTTCTGTTGTAAAGTATATGTTGATATATTTTTATCTAACCATTAGAACTATTTTTAACTTATTGATGGAATCATGATTTGTTATGATATTCATTTTACTATGTTGAATGTAATGATATGTCTAATGTTTGTTGTCCTTGGAATTCAGATGGATAGTTGTTTTGGATACTTTCGTTCTTCTTGATTTCTAATATTTTGATGAAATATTTGAAAAGTATTTAGGACTATTCAGTAACGATAATATGAGTTACGCGTTTATAGTCATGTTTGTATTACAAGAGCATAGTTTGAAATATGTTTACTTGTTTGGTGAAATGATCTCATTTAAACAGGTTGTTTAATGAAAACAGTTGGTGGATTGCAATTGTTTTAAGAGTTAGTGCTTATCATGCTCAATTCATCGAACTGACCCATGTTGACAATTTTTGCAGATGGTTGCTGTAAGTGGTAAAAGCACGCAGATCTGATAGGATGTTCAGATTGTTTAATTTGGTTTTATGATGAATTACAGCTTGATTCTCTAAATGTACTATATGAGGAAAGATGTTCTTTTTCTGTTGAAGTATTGTATCAAGTATGTTGAATGCATAAAATGTATTTGATTAGTTCTGAAAGGAATAAAGAGAGATATTTGTTACTTATGTGTTTGTATTCATATCTTGATAGTTTGACCTTCTTCGGTTCTGAATGATCTTGAGAGCATTGTTATTATTGTATAATTTGGAGACTTTTGTGATTATCTAATGTAAGCTTGCAAGAATAAGTGACTGAATACTTATGATTGTTTAGTAGTTCTAGTATGTTCTATCTAAAGCTAAATTGGAATTTAGATCACTGTCTTTCTGGAAGCTAGGGTTAAAATAAACCTGAGCAGGAAGTTAAACAAGCTGAATAAATTATTACTTCCTAGTCTTGATCTGAGTCAAGACAACGTTTAATTGGATTCTTAATCACTATATCTCGATATTAATAAGTAAGATATAAATTCAGTTATGAGAACTGATATAAACCTAAAAAGGGTTTGGTTGGCAATCGCATGTGAAGATTATGGGTTATTGTCCAATTTCGTTGATTTAGAATTATGTATATTCTATGAACTCCTTGATGGGACCTCTATTCTTAATAACTTCTCTTGGGTAATGGGTTTTATTAAGAAAGGTCATTCTAAGGTGAGGAACCCAGGGATTGTGAAAGACTACCCCTTTTGGGAGTGTCTTATGGTATAATTTTAACTCAACGTATATAATACTTATTAATAAGTAGATCTATTCGAGGCGGATTTAAAGGTTGACGAAAGAAGTCAACTACAGGGTTGTACCTTTGTGAAGATTAGGATCTTCTCGAAGATACAACAATGTAGGTGAATTATGATGACACCCTTTGCATTGATCATTAAGATTTACACCTTAAACTCGAACAAGTTACCCTGGGACTGATTAGGAATGTGGTTACGTTATAAGGCTGCCCTAGGAGACTCGGGGTATCTTGACACACTGGTTTAACTAGGGTTGACCCAGTATGTCAGCGTATCCCTAGTCCTCAGGGGCATCCATATAGCGTTGTCACCTTACTAATCCGTTCCCGAGTGAATAACTTGGGGCAGGAGAGTCTGACAGAAGTCAGCATAAGACATTCTACATAACATAGGAATGGGGTGAAGGACGTATTCCAGATTGACGAGTATGTTGTCAAGGAATACGAGAGATAAGCTGTATGTTTCAAATCTTTGGCCAAAGTATCGCAAGCTGCTGATTGCGTTATCCTAAGTCACCTAGTCTAAGGGATGAGATGCCGATGAATAATGGTAACAATTATTCAGATAGGTTCCTTAGACAGAGCATTCTGAATCCCAGATTAGGGAAGAGAACCGCAAGAGTGATGTGTTAAATAAAAATGCCAACTCTTAATACACATGAATAGATCGGTAGATTACCGAGTCATGGAATGAATAGATCGGAGGTACTCCGAGTCATTACAGCTGCATATGGTTATCTGTTATAAGAATGGTTGCTTTGATTTGTGAGTTCTAAATTATGTATTTAGAACTAGGAAGCATTTATCAAAAAAAAAAAAAAATTACTTGTTCTAATGTATAAAATGAGGATGTAATCAGGATGCATATCAACAGAAACACGTGCAGTACAAAAAAAATGTTAAATGCGGTGAAGTAAATTAGGATTGGTTAACATATATTCATTGAAAAAGATAATCATGGTGTCTAAAGGAAAATGAAAACCCTAGAAGGTGCTATGAAGGAATGTGGGGTTCACCAAAATGATTAACTAAAATTATAATAAACGTATTATATGCTAATCTAGTTAATCTAATATAGGAGGACTAAAATGTTGTAAATAACTATACTAAAATAATATAAATCAATTGAATAATTACATCTAGTGGAAATAAAAAACTAATGTGCAAGAGAGGGAAAAGAAAATGAACTCAGCTGATTGCAGAATACTGGTGTAGAGTGTTGGAAGTCAGATCAAAAAATCCAGGAGTAGGAACAATCACTCAAAAGTACAACAGAGGTCAGATTTAAATACATTATAGTGCCTAGGAGGATACTGGGGCACCCCAAGGTTCTGTAGAATGGAAGAATAAGTTGTTTGGTCCCTATAACAACTCAGAATCTGATATTTACTTGGTCACAAGATGATCTAGAATATTCCCTGTCTATCGCACTAGAAGATGCTCCATATGTCTCAAGTTATGGGAGATGAAAATTATGACATGCAAAATAATGGATGGATCAGACTGACCTCATCCTCCACAATAGTGGTATTACTAATTTGAGTGTTGCACTACATTTTAGACCCAGATGTAGTTCTAGTGTGTGTGTGTGTGTGTGTGTGTGTGTGTGTGTGTGTGTGTGTGTGTGTGTGTGTGTGTGTGTGTGTGTGTGTGTGTGTGTGTGTGTGTGTCTGTGGGTGTATGTTGTTTACTAAGTTCTCTTGTGCGAATGACATAATGTTAAATAGTGAGAAATAATAACTATAGAAAATGTAGTAGCATGTGTGTGTGGAATAGAATAGAACCCCTCCCCTATGCTTTGTGTGTTGATGGAGATATCCTAGCCTTGATGCATGACATTATGTGGATGCAAGTGATGCAATGGATGCAACTCTAGATGGAGTGATAGTAGTATATGATGTTAGGACCCTCATTACAACTTCATAACATTATATTTATAGGGTTATCTTAATCTAATTTCATAATTAACCCCAAAATTACTGACTAGGAAAAATATTAAAATAAGAAATAGCTAGAAAGAGCCCAAAAAGTGGTGGGAATATTTAAAAAGGCTATGGGCACCTCAGGTGGGTTTAGGGAACCTCAGAACACCCCTGTTTAGGATGGAATTACGGGAAACTATGAAATAGGATGGGCATGTATACGAAAATGTACAGGAATGATGAAATAAAAGAAAATAAAAATGCCAAGGGATGGGAGTTAATTACTACTTTCTTAACTCAAGAACCTTCTAAATAGTAGTATGTAAATCGGGCTAAAAATGTCTAGTGTGCATGATTTTTTGACTACAAGTAGGAAGTGTGGGCTCATCACCAAAGATTGGAAAGGAAAGAAATTGTAGTGTTATTTGTAAATGAAATAATTTTTCATTTATTGCTTGACTTATATCATTTTTTTATTTTTTATTTTGACTTTTGATTTTGGGATGGAGAGATTGCCCCTAGCCTCACCCCCATGCAACTAGTAGGATGCGAGGGATCACCACAAAAGGTTAAGATAGGTGAACAAGCGATCAGGGTAAAATTCTTAGATTACTTTTGTTATCAGAGAGGTTTTTCAATGAAGAATGTGACATAAAGAAGATTCTAAAAAAAACTATGGAAAAAGACACCTAAGATAGAAGAAATTATGAGCAGATCCAAGTATGTAATCCTTGGTAGGACCAATGTCAAAATTCTATCTTAATCTACCAAAATGATGAATATATTAAAACTATTTGATGATAATATGATGTATATCTGAAGAAGCATGATTAAGTGTTTTTTCCAACATTTGGAAGTTTCTATAAGTTTCTTGTTTCATAATTTTACGATATGATTTAGCAGATGATATGCAACATGAATGTAATAATCTAAATATGGAAATGCAAATGAATTATGTGTAAATTTTTTAAGGTGAAGTGAATTGACTGATTCACAAAATTCCTCACCTTATAAAGTACACAGGTGATATGTGCCAATTTTAGAGTCCTCCATGACTTGATAAAATTTCGAGACTTGAAGGTATCCTAGGATTTCCTAATCATTCTCTATGTAATCCAAAGTGATGAGATTATTATCAGCCTCAACATATTCTAGAATTGCTTTAGTTGGCATCCTTCAAACTAGAGGTTTGGATCAGATCAAAACAATGAATTTGGTTCCCTTCAAGTCTTTACTTTGATAAAAATGAGAAGAGGAATTAGCTATAGAGTGCCAATTTTTTCTCTCTCATAGAATAACTTCGATAGAGATGAAATAAAAACCTTTTCTAAGTTTAAGTACAAAGGTCTTCTAGAGCTGCAATTGTTCTTCTCTCATCTCATAAACTTATGAGACTTGATTAGTGACAAGTTGAGAGTCACCTAGCACCATAAAATTTCTAACACCCATCCTCTTGGCTATAATGAGACAAAGAAGAAGAGATTTGTATTCAACACTATTTTTCATGCACACAAAATTAATTTTAAAGGTGAATGGCATGACCTTCCTTTCTGGGGAAGTGAGGATCATGATTTCCCCAACTCCAAAGCGGAATTTCAAACCATCATAGTTGAGCATCCAAAATTCATTAAAGAAGATAGAGGTTCAATCATTCTTGACATATTATTCCTTAACCTCTGTAACCCTAACCATACAAATTTCTTCAAAGCCACTAGATGGGAGATAATTAATTCCAAGTGCATCTCCCATGTCTATACAGTTGAATGGAAGAAAAATAGGTAGGTAATTGTCTAACAACTCAACAATTTTAGTCATGGTCTTCGTCAACACCGTGTCAACCATAGTCGATTCATATTAACTAGTATCAAACCCTTCAATTGCCTTGGGGGATTTTAATTTTGTCGTAGTAATCGGCTTAGATGCAGGTTTTGAATCCTTTGGTTTGTTTAATTAATTGGATAGAAGTTGAAAGGTTTGGGTCACCTTGAGCAATGAATACTTTCCCCAGATGCAAGAATCTGACTTCCTGAAAAAGTATGGAATGGATTGCCTTCATTCGATGGATCTAAGATTGGCCAAGAATCATATTATAGTTGGTTTCCTGATCTATAAAAAAAACTCGGTTAACATGGTCTTTGGCCCAATGGTAATTGGAATTACTATAGTTCTAATAGATGTTTCTTTGAGATTGTCATGGCCTCTCAACATATTTCGGGTCGAGGAACAATTTATTTCTCCATAGCCTAACTTTTAGAGGAATGAGAAGGGAACTATATTAAAAATTGTCCCATCATCAATCATTACACTCTTAACATAGTTATTGTAGATCTAAACATATAAGTAAAATACAAAGTCACCTCTTCATGTTAACTTGGTGTAAGTGGGCATATTATTGATGTCAAAGATAAATCCAACATCTCTTTCAGGATGCCTCAAGGGGTATACATCAAAGTATATATTATTGATCTAAGCCTCTAGAAGAGGGGTAACATGGATTAAATGACCAATGCCTAATGCTTATAATAAAGTAGTTCAATGAGCAAGAGAGTTCTTCACCAAATACAAAAAGGAAATGCAAGAAAATCTCTTGGTAAAATCCGTTATTAATTCATAAGCCCCGACTAGCCTTGAAGGTACTCAAGTGTTGTCTAAAATATATGGGTAAACATGAAGAGGCTATGTAGAATAGTCATGATTACATGTGGTCACATTAAATTAAGGTTCAATTTATAATTAAACCAGACCTATAATCTTGGTCTAATGTCGACCATCTAAAGGAGGCACTACTAGAGGATTTGACAATGTAGATGCTTCATGGTCATTATTCCCTATAGGGGTAAACTTTTTTGGTACTGTGAGCGTTGAGATTTCAATTTTTTCTGTGCATTGGAAGAGGGTATCTATAAATTCAAAAGGGATAATTCTGAGGGGAGACAGGCCCAATGTGAGTATTTTGTGTTAGTGCCTTGGGATTCGCCAAAAACATCTTGATAAAGACATATCTTTGGTCCTCTAGAAGCGAGTGTATAAATTTGTAGCAATTGCAGCAAGTCCTAGTGTGATGTCCTTGAACCCTATGGAAACCATAGTATAAATTAGGATTGTAGTCATGAGGTCTTTGATTCTGGTTTTGTGGTGGTCCATATTTTTTTTATTGTTTCTTTGTTCTTGGTTGTTAAAATTGAAGTTTAGGGGCCACTTGCCTTGGTTCTAGTATTTTTTTGGATACCCACCTAAGTACTGAACTGAGCCTTAGGCATGAAATTACTAAGGAAGTGGAGAAAGATGGTTTAATTACACCACATTAATGGAAGGAGTGAAATTATTAATCCTCTGGTTGTTCACATTTATGTTATTGTTATCATTGTTTATGCTACTAGTGATAACAACATTTGAATTCCTAACTTGATCAGTGACGTCATCTATCGTAGCACCAAGGTTCTTGTTAAGGACTTTAGGTCCTTGATTGTTATTATTAGAACCATTTGGGTAATTAGAATTACCTTGTGAGGGATTGATCAGTCTCCCATTTGAACAATAAGTCTTTTGACCACTATCAATAAATGCTTTGTCAATGCAGAGAGAACCCTATAAAACCTCTTCATAGATCTTAAGAGGAAAATTTTGTAACTCTTCCTTGGTTTTCCAATTGAGATAATGAAGGAATAAGTCACAAAGCTCTATCTGATTCATGTTGGGATAACTAGCTGAAGAGTAGAGGACCTGCCACTACATTTAGATGAAATGGGAAGAAAATTTGTCATGCTCTTACTTGATATGGAGGATTTATCTGATTCCTATTCTAAAAATATTGTTCATATCAAAATCCTTTAAGGACTTTGAAATGAGTTTTTTGAATGAATGTATCGAGGCTTTTGGTATGCTATAGTATAAATCAAGAGAAATCCCCTCAAGGGTATTTGGTAATATTTTTTCTACAACCACATCCCATGGGAGTACCTCTCTAATGGTAGTGGAAAAAAATCTAATGTTCACATTCAGATCTACCTCCTATTTTAACTTTAGAAGATCTGGAAAAGTACGTGGGAGAATAACACTCCTTATGGAAAAGTTAAGGGGATATTTGTGATATTCAGAATAGGTGCCCACTGCATATGACTCAACCATGGAAAACCCCTGATGGGGAGGTAGGGGTGGAATATGATGTTGATACGACATAACGTAAGCATTCGAAGGGGCATAAGGAAACCCTTGGGGATGAGTGTATGAAACAGGAAAAAAAAAACATGTCCTGCTGTAGTGATTTGGAATACATATGAAGATAAAGGGGAAAATTACTTTGGTACAGAGTGACATGAAAAAAACTAGGGAACACCACATTACTAGCTGGAATGTCACTTCTGATTAGCGCCTATGATGTGTATCTATATGTAGGATGAATGGGCATTCCTAATGTGCCTGTTCTAGTGAGGAAGTCTCTAGTTCTAGGAATACCCATGTAGAACAGAGGAGGTGATGGTGAAAAAGGCACATAACCAAAGTTATGAATATGGTATGGAACCTTGCCTTGTTTTACAGAAGCTATAACATGATAAGCATGAGAAATCTCTAATTCCCTAACCCTATCCACCAATGTTGAGATTACATCACTTGATGAAAGTCCTAAATTTTGTTTTGGCATCCACTGAGTCTTGTTAAAGGATCTATCAAAGTATAGTTTCCATATGATTTATTCTTCTAGATTCATCGTGAAAGCGTCTGGAAGCTCCAAACTCAAGGGTTATGTACCTAAAAGAAGGGCTTCAACTAGTTGATTTTCTAAAACTTGTCCTTTGACTGACTTATAATGAATGTAGTCAATGTCAAACTTGCTAAGTAAGATGATCAAATTGTCCATATTTCCTATGAGTGCGGGATTTGATTATATGTACTTCAATAGATCCACCTTTGATATTAGCTTGAATTTTTTGTTTAAAAGATAGTGTCATAGTTTTTGAAAAGAAAAAACCATGACCATGAAAGCCTTCTCTATTTGTGGATAGTTGAGATCATAAGCTATAAACATTCATTTCAAGTAGTAAAAAATGTTTTCTTTCCGCTCCCTGTCATATTGATCCAACAGTGCTCCAATTTCAAAGTGTGTAGTATAAATGTATAGTAACAAGGGTTCACTTGTTGTGGGTGGCATGAGAACAGGGGGTTTAGCCAAATATTCCTTAAGAAAAGAAAATGCTTACTACTATTTAGGACCACAGTGAAAATTAACATCCTTCTTTAAAAGATGTGTGAAGGTATGACACTTATCTTCAAGCTATGAAATAAACCTTCTAATTTCCTAGATTTTCCTTACTAGCTACGTAATTTCCTAATTTGTCAAAGGAGGCATCTTTGTGATAACAACAACCTTTATAGGGTCAAATTATATTCCTCTCCGAAACACAATGAATCATAGCAATTTTCTAGATAGTACACTAAAAACAAACTTCTTTGTATTGAGATGGACCTTGTAATCCCTTAGATGCTAAAATATGCACCTTATTATCCTTGGAAGCTCTTTCCGAGTCCTATATTTTGCTAATATGTTATCCACATAATCTTCCATGATGTTACTGATCATATCATGGAAGATAACCATCATTTCTCACTGATAATTTGCACCTGCATTCTTGATGCCAAAGGGCATGACACTGTAACAAAACATCCCCCATGGGTTAGTAAAATCCATCTTGTGTTGATCCTCTTCATTAATATTTATCTAATTGTAAGCTGAAAAACCATCCATGAGGGATAACATCTCATAACCGACAGTAGAATCAAAAATCACGTTGATGTTTGTCAGAGGAAATTCATCCTTGGGACAATATTTATTAATATCTCGATAATCAGTGTAAACTCTGATACCAACAAGTTTATTTTACACTAGGACCACATTAGAAATCCACTCCAAGTAGTCGATAGGCTTGATGAATCCTACTACTAATAAATTTTCTAGCTCTTCCTTAACCAACAATGTGACACAAGGATACATCTTTCAAAGCTTCTTTTTGATGTTCTTCTCTTGTTTATGCACAACAAAGTGGAGTATGAATCCCTTATAGGACATATGAAGCTTTCTATTAAGTGGGATATAAGGCAATTAAATGTAATTGGTGATTCAATGTTGATTATTAAGTAAAAAAGGTATACAAAGTAAAAGATGAGAAAATTCTTCCATATAAAAAATAGTAGACTCTTCAAAGGAGTTCTATGAGTGCATCACATTTGAGAAAATCCCAAGGGGAAAGAACAATGTAGAAGATACAATGGATACTATAGGATCCATGTTGAACATACCACCAGGGAACAATGACATGCCATTCTTTGTTGAGCATTTGTGGCTACCAGTGTATGACATTTTAGAATCATGTTTAGTATGTGATGTTGTTGGTCCCTTTTCCCCATATTACAGTGACATATTTTCCCACTTGCATGATGGAATCTTCCCACCCAACAATTACCATTTCAATAAACACAATCTCATCTAGAGTATAGCCTGTTATACCCTACTTGGGGGCACCTTCTACCGTCGAGGCTACGGTGGGAATTTTTTGTGTTGTTTAAACTCATATAAATCTATCCTAGTGGTCAAGGAGGTGCACAAAGGAATCTACGGATCCCATATGAATTAGATTGTCCTAGAAAATAAGTTACTTAGAGTAGGCTACTATTGGCCTACCATGGAAAATGATTTATGTAAATACATGAAGATTTTTTGATATGTCAAAAATATGACAATTTGATACATGTGCCTACACAGTCATTACAACCAATCACAACACCTTGGCCATTCTAAAAGTGGGGGTTTGATCTCATAGGAAATATTAACCCCATATCTTATGATGGCCACAATTTCATTATAACTACCACTTAATATTTCACCAAGTGGGTAGAGGTTGTTCCTCTTACCTACGTCGAAGGTGCACAAATTTCAAATTTTATAATGAACCATATAATATGTCATTACGACATCCCATCTACCATTGTCACCAACAATGATAAATAATTTATGAAAAAATAGTGAAGGTGTTATGTAAATGATTTCAAATCACTCTAAATTTTTCAACCCCATATTACCCTCAAGGTAATGGGAAAGCTGAAGCTTCCAATTAAACCATTATCAACATTACGGAGAAGATGGTGAACACAATAGGCCATAATTGGCATCTCAAGATTCACCCTTCCCTCTAACCCTAAAAAAATTCCATTCGCACCCCTATATGTGCTACCCCATACTCCCTAGTGTTCGGCACTAAGGTCGTTATACCCCTATTGATCAGGATCCCTTCTTTGTGTATGGAGCTTAGAGATCATCTCAATGAAGAAGAAGACTACCGAGTATCTTGGCTAGTATATTTGGAGCTACCAGATGAAAAAAAAACTTCATGCTCTTGATCACCTACAAGTGTATCAGAATCGAGTATGGAAAATTTATAATAAAAGAGTCATACCTCAATAGTTTGAGGAAGGTGACTTGGTGTTAAAAGAAAATCAGTTCAATACCACCAAGGAACAAGAAAAGAAAGGCAAGTTTGAGCCTAACTGGTTAGGGCCATATGTTGTGGTCGCTATGTTTGGTTCGGGTTCTTATAAGCACACTTATGAAAATGGTTAGAAACTTAGGGATCCCATGAATGCAATGCGTTTTAAGTGGTTCTATGCTTAAGTTTGGGGTCCCTCAAAATACAAGAAAAATACAAAAAAAATCAGAAAAAAGAAAAAAAAAGAGAAAACAAGTGCATCCAATAGTGAAAATCACACAATGGTGGCACTTTAGGCAAGTCCTTCGGTGAAAATTGGTTTCCGGCACCATAGGAGGGTCTGTTGTTCACAAGAATTTGAGGTGTAGGATTGTGATAACATTGTCCTAAGCTAATCTTTATCTCTCATATGATATACTTTTGAGTGTGTCCCTCTTAGCCTTGATCCGGCTAATCCTAATTCTATATGAAAAGAATTTTCCTTTGTATATTCCCATCTAACGCTAGGGGAAAATTTTCACCATCGATTCTTGCACATAGCACGTGGTGTGCTTCCTTTGTATATCTCATCTATTGCTGGGGAAATAATGTTTTCTTTGTTTCTTTGCATATAGTTTTAGAAAATGTTCTGAAAAATGTAAAAACATTTGTATAACTTTGTGAAAATAAAAAAAATGAAATGTATTTCATAAAAAAAAAAAAACAAGAGAAAATTGTCTTAAGATAATACCAAAAATAATGGAAAAATGTTTCAAAACTGTCCCACAAAAATAAGTTCGTAGTTTGCTTACTTTAGTTGTTGGTTTGTATAGTTTTGTTGGCATTACTTTTTCATATTGTGTTCTTTAAATTGGATTCATTTGTTTGCTTCGATTAAGTGTTACTTTAATATGTTATGCATTATATTGAGTTTATTTTTTCTTGCATACTTGTGTTTCTTTGATTAGATTAGATTTTATTAAGCTATGTTTTCTTGTATAGTTTGTCATCACATCATCATATCATCTATCATCACATCTATACATGATATATCAATAAAGACTAAGCTACGTAATCATGAACATGCAAATTACACATGTATGCTAAGCTAACATCCTATAATATTTCCAAGAGGGGAAAGAGGGACCACCTTTTGTCCCCCGTCAAACATAGACCATAATAAAATGTGGATCAAACATGCTATTTCATACACAAAATGTGATAGGAAAAACATAAAGTATCTAATAAAATATGTAATGTGATATCATCAAATTCTATCATAATTAAACTAACATGTGATGCAATCATACAGAATAATAATCCATAATCATCATCATATCCATAAATATCAAATATCCATGTATAAAATCAGCATGTATCGATACATATCAGTAAAAAAAATCCATCATGGGCATGGGTAAAAAATGTGCCTTCATCACAAGGCATAATCCAAAAATAGTAGTATATAACGTACATTTGTACAAAAAGTGTGCCTTCATATCGATATGTACACCAAAAAGATACATCAATAAGAGATTCAACCATGACTTGAGACATCTTCAGGAATCTCTAGCCTACAAACATGAGGAGGTGGCATCTGATGAGATGGACCTGCCTGATGAGATGTAGGCTATTACACTGATCTAACTGATTGAGAGGACCTATGTGACCTGGATTGTGATCTACTACAGGATATATGAGTATTATATGGTGCTACTTGATCATATGGGACATCCCCATAGTAAAGAAACTTGTAATATGTGGCCTCACCTACTAATGACACACTTCAAACTACTAAAAATTGTATCCCTGAAGGAGTCCTGACCTACTGTAGTGTATCACGCTCAAATCTCATAGTAGCTAACTCTACCTTTAGCCTGACTCTATCTGCTAGGGCTTGGTCCCTCTCTACCTGTAGTTGTTATCTCTCAGAAGCTATCTGATCCCACTCTATCCTAAGATGATTTTGATTTGTGGTCACTTGGTCCCTCTCTATATCTATCTGATCTCTCTTGGCTGTGTCTTGGAGTTGTAATCCTATAAACTATTGTCTCAATATAAATACCTTTCCACCATCCTATACATCCTCCTTCATCTCCTCTCCAACTCTACCATGTCCACCTCTTAGTAGACTGTGGTGGGATCACATGTGGAGGTGAGGGAGATGCCTGTAACAGAGCCTGTAATAGAACCTGAAGGGGAATATGAGGTTCCTATACCTATGGTTACACAAAAAACTACTAATTACTACTAATGTACTAGAAATTTCTACTGAGCTAACACCTCATTTACATGGGGACCCTGTCCTTGTGGACGTACTAGTATGTGACCCCCTACCTAAGGATTTGGATTAACCCATGGGTCAGGGCCTTGAAAACCCTGTGTTGCTGCATCCAAAACTTCTTGTGGTATGGTCAAACACCACAGAAACAATATAGTGTACCGAGTGACATAACCTAGTGTCATCCTTGGGTCCACTATCTATGCCCATTGTACCCATGGTTTTGGAGCCACCTTTAGAAAGCTAGCATGGGATTGTACCAATAAGTTCTATGGTCTACTATGAAAGGTATATCTATAATTGCGTGCATACAACATTTCATCACTGGGAATCCCTTGGATGAGACCAAACTAGTGTTGGACCTTGTCTACCCTATACCACTCCAGAATGTAGCTCCTACTACCTATAATGAAATGATGAAATGTATTTGTGTTAAGCTTCAATACATCCTGATCCCACTGATATAGCTAGTATGGCTTACATGTAATTGTATGTGGCTATAGCTTATCAAAATTTCATCTGTAAAAAGTTGTATCTCTCATATGGATATGAATATCATCGCCATTTAGAACCTAACCCATCCATGATAGATCACTAAGAGCCTGGTCGCGTAATATGTCTATTGGATACCCAGTGGCGATGTGGTTCCACATTCATATCTGAAGTAGAGATCCAAGACCAAAAGTCTTCTGACTGTAGTAACATATCAAATGAACATGAAAATACAAATAAGAAAGAATACACTGACCCTAGTAGTAGGTCTCTCTGCTAACTAGTCCTTGTATAAATCCTACAAGTCCTAATGAAAAAAGAGCAACCATCTTATCAGGAAGCAATAAGCCATTGAAAAGATCCATAAAGTATACATGAACTCTTCCAAGTATGTGTTGAGCCTTGAATGTAGTAATGTCCATGGACATACCTCTCCAAGGTAGATCTACCACTCTAAATATTGTCGCAATAATATGAAGGTTATAACCAGGGTGGCTGTCATATGCGATCAAATAACCTTGAATGGGTACTCTCAGGATCCTCCAGACATCCTCTAACTTCATGCTTGTTTCTTCTATAAGAAGATGAAGGGTATGACTCTCATTGTGTCATATCTTAGCTAAAGCTGTGAGTAGGACGTGGTCTGAGGTAATCTATGGCATCTAAGCCACATAAGATAGACATGTCACCTCTAGTAGTATATCTAGGTAGACATGATATCACAACAAAAGGTCACTTGGTAAGCTTAGAGCCAACCATATCATTCCCACCATTTTGAGTCTCTCTAGATGCTTCTACAAAGTAAATCAATTCATTTTATTAAGGTCTTATTCTTCTAGTTTTCTCAACTAATTCTTCTATTCTACCATCTAAGTTTTTCTAAAATGTAGCCTAATTTATTTTATGGGTAACCTAACTAGCTTTCATGTGCCATCGCTCCCCTAAAAATTCCAACAACCCATTTGAGCACAGGTTCTCTCAAGTTACAACACACCCTTTTTTGCATGAGTGCTTATATTTGTGCACTGGCATGCCAAAATTTTCCACCCGACCTAGTTCTACCCTAGCACATCCCATCTCACACTGGCATGCCCTTTTTCTCATTGATGTGTAAGCATGTTTGCTTCCCTAGTTCCCCCATAGGAGAACTTTCCATTGTGTGTTGGAACATATGCAGTTGGGTGGTTTAAACCCCAACACAGTCATGCCAATTCCCCCTGCTAATGCTGGTGTGCCCCAACGGCTGCACTAGAATTTGTTGCTTCACTTTTAAGTCCTCTCTACAGTAATAAATGCATTGAAAACAAAAAAATAGAAAGGACAAAGTGAAAGTTTAGCTTTTTGTACTTGTGGGCCATCCCTAGGATGTCTTATGTACTCTCGAATGTGATCCACATGATGTTTCCGATTCTACACTCTCGCCATTTCTTCTGTAATATCCCTCTTTCTTGGATAGTTCGGTCGAAGACCTTTGGCCTTTTTTTTCAACCTGACAGCCAAAGGGTGTTTTCAAGGGTGACTTTGGTTTATTAATTTTATTATACTGTGCTAAAAAATAAGTAAAATATCATTAAAGCACATATAATTAATTAATAGACTGTTTAAGTGACTTTAACTTAGGGAAGTGCATTTAAATAGATTAATAAATTATTTAATGTGCATTCCTAAGCTAAAAATATGAATGGGTTGGAAAAAGGAAATAATTACTTCAAAATTAATTATGAGGATTTGGAAAAGTGCAACTTGTTCCTTTGGAAGGTTTTTTGGCTATAAGGGAAAAATGTGACTTGGAGAAAGGGCATTTAGATTATTATTATTTTTCCCTGAAAGTTAGCAATGAGATTTTGCAAACAAAATCCAAGGATGGAAACCCTCTAGATTATTCCTCTTGTGGATGGAAACCCCAGGAGCAATGAGAGAAGTTTCCATTCAGGGATCTTCATGATATTCATAGGTTTTTATTATTCTAGCATTTAGACAGAAATAAATTGTAGTAGTGGGCATACAGAATTCTTCTAGAGTGGGTCGACTTCTTCTATAGTTATTTTATGTAGTATCTGAGGTTTTTTTCATGATAGATAATTATTGTAATTCCCAACATCAGATATATATCAAATTGATTTGGTTTGAAGCATTTACAGTGGGTTTTTTGGACAATATTTATTATTTATCTATCTACAGATTTATAATTGTATTTCCATAATAATTAGTATCAGAAATCATAATTAAATACATGGCTGAATTGTTTATGAAGAAATCTGCTTGTTAAACCCTAGGCACCTTTTCTGTATTCACCTGATTTGCTTGATTTGTTTATTTAATTTATCTATGCAGTTTTATAATGGTGTTCTATGGATCGTTTTGATGTTATCAGTTCAGATTTGAGCTAGAGAAATATATATTAAAAAAAAAGTATTCAGGAAAAAAAGGGGTTTGGGATCTTTCATCTTCTCACATGTTAGAGTAAAGTCAATAGAAAAATGGTAAAAGTGAATGGTAAATGAACTTTTCACGATGGTTTTAACCCTTCACATCATGTTGTTCACCCTCAAACTTCCCTGGGACCATTGTGTTTTTTCTAAATTCTTCTATCACTCACCGTACTAATTTTTTTTTATAAATCATCATTTTCCTCCCATTTTCGATATGTTGGGGCATGTTTTTGCTTCTCGGTGACCCTTTTAGTGATCTGGGCCATATTTGTTTCTTTCAATATCTTTTGACAACATCTAAGGACTCCATCATTTTTTATACAATATTTTATTATATAAAATTCAAAACTAAAAAAGAGTATAATTTTTTTAAAAAACCCAAAATTTTGGTAAAATCATTAAAAATCCAAAAATTACCAAAATTTAATTTTTTTTTTCAAAAATTGATAAATGGCTTGCATGCAACTAAAGCCTGTATCAAATGCATTATCCTTGAACATAAAAATTTGTTTTACAAAATCATCTTTCTAAGGTTCTTGTGTGTTCTTGTCTCAAACTACTTATGGATCATTATGATATACCTCCATTAACAAAGCTAGCTTGATTACTATGTTGGTACTCCCATGTAACAGTGAGTTGTCAGAGGCCGTGTCATAGTGCATGAATGTTTTTTCATGGAACTAATTGTGTCCCCCATTATTCCCCTCACATGTATCCTTTCTTGGGTCACCATTTTCAACCCTTTTCATTACAACACAAACATTCGGGAACTAAAGCTTGATGACAAAAACATTAGTATAACTGTCTTGAACATTGTTTATATGAGTATATGTGATTGTGCTTGTTTCTCTATTAGGTTAGCTAGTTTATTTTATCGTATTGCATTACATTATGTATGTTGCATGGAGTTACATTTTTACGCAATGAAAAAATGTTAGTATTATAGATTTTCATGTTACTATACATTTTTGTTTATTTTAATAAGGACAGATGATTTAGATCCTCAGCAATGTGATGAAGCAAAGTTGTTATATTAATATTACGGGTAGAAAGTATTCCTTATTCTTCTATATTATTTCTTCTCTCTATTCATGTTTCTTCCACAATATTTGGGGCAGTAAAAAAACCATTTTTATGCCTATCCTATTTCTTGTATCCATTTCTATCAAGTTTTTGATCATCGATTGACTTATTCTATCACCCCATCGACACTCGAGGGGACAAAATTCATTTTACTAATTTTCCTTCCAAAATTAACTTATTTATACTTTTCTACTATGTTCGAAGTGACATCACTTCACATCAAACAAGGGCAAATGTAGACTCCTAAAATCCATTTTTACAGCTTTGGTGTTAAAAGCACACTAATTTCTCTCATTCTTACCATTTCCATTATAATTAGTGATTTTTTATAATTAACTAACATTTCCCTATATATTAGGTTAATTAACAATGCTTTTTTGATTAGCTAACCTTGATCACATTCTAGATGTCAATTTATGACACATCGTTATTCTTTATCCTCTTCCGAGAAAACAGTTAACATTTATTATCTTATTAAGCCTATTTTCTCTTGTATTTGATCATTATACCCTATTATTGATTAAATAACACTCTTTCAACCACTTAAAATCACCCCATTTCCCTCCAAGACATCTCAAAAGACTTTAAAATCTTATCCTAGCCTATTAATTGGTCCCAATTGGTCAATTAAGCCATCTTCTAGGATAATCCCTTGTTAATTCACCAATAATGATTAACAAGTATTAATATACTTTTTACTTTTAGTCCCACATGCACCAAGTTGCACTACTTTTTCATAATAGAAAGCATAAAAAGGGCTAAGGTACATAATCTAAATTTACACTATGTTTTTATTAGTATTATTACATAATACATGTAATCTCACGAGCCTTACTTCCCCAGTAGGATTAGTTGCTCAATACTTGTTCCCAATATTTTTATTGGTTAGTAAGGGAATAGAGAATATGGTCTTATATCCATGGATTAGTTATATCCCTTCACCATGTATGAAGTTGTAACAACCACAATTTTATTGTTAGGATCTAATTAGGTTCAATTTTATAGTATTCAAATAAACATAGTAAGCATGCTTAGATGTTAGATGTTAGTTTCATTTGATCTCCATTTTTATGCTATTAATATTTTATCATGGTGTTTCATTCCTTAGCTTAGGTAATTATCTTTAGACTATGTGGTTTTAGTCTTGTTGAAATTAGTTAATTTGCACTTCAAGTTTTAGGTGTTATCACAATCTATCACATCACCAGTATGGTTAGAATAAAAATATCTATATAAATATGCATTGTTAGAAGAAATATAATGTAAACCAAAATTAATTATGCCCTTCATATACCGTAAAATACTTTTTTCTAACTTCTATTTTTTATTAGATAGGGTAAAAATAGGGATCAACTCTCAGAGGCCATATAAAAGAGATTACATCATGAAAGCACTAGAAAAGGAGAAAAAAGAGAAACAAGACCAGAAAGAGTTAAAAATGCTTAACTCCACAGATAAGAGGTCCAAAATATCAATAAAGAGAAAAAAAAAAATGCTACCAAGAAAAAAATAGAGACAATTCGCTAAAAAGAATCCAATAGTTCAAGAAACAAATACAGAAACATTAATTATCCTTTTGATTTTTGGAGGGTTTAGCCTTCCTAGTCACTATCTCCTTGCTATGCTTGAGCTACAGCTTCTTCTAAGGAGGCTCCTCCTCTTCCTTGTCCTCATATTCTATCTTGGTCTCTTCCTCATCCTTTTCCTCTTCATCACAGTTGGTGGCACTGAAAAATTTCCAACTCCTCTTCAATCGCTTCCAAACGATCCCTCAAATCACAAACAAGGTTGGCCAATTCAATGATTTCTCCCCTAATATTCTTTCGGTCTATGTAAATTTTTTTGGTATCTTCAATTCTCTCAAGCATACCATTCCTAACAATGCTATTAATATCCTCCATAACCTGCAACACAGTCTCCAAGTACTGCACTTTTTTCTTCAGGGTCTCATAGTTTGGTTTCTCTTTAGAAACCATTTTTCCTTTACCCTTCGAGGTCCCAGCCTCATGCCTCCCCATAATATCCATATTATATCCCTCCTCAACTCTAATTTGGACCAGTTTACCATCTCACATCTTTATGAGATAGTCAACCAAAGTAATGATGTCCTCCTCCTCAATTTGGGGTATAGATTTAGTAGGCACAAGTTTACCATTTTGAAACATAAGAAGAATGAGGCCCTTATGTATAGGGGTTTCCACTTTCCCCCTTTGAAATTATTTAACATAGGTTGTTAAAGACATATAGAGAAAAAAATAAATACTTAACATTATCTTGTGCCTTAACATATTCTGAAAAGAAAAATGATGGGTGTAGATTTTATGTTACTTGGCTTCCAATGTTAAACACTTCATAATGTAGAGGTAGATATCCTTCTACACCCTAGGAATGCATGATTGAGCTATACCATTAGTGAAAAAATTCACTCTTTCCTTTCTGATCAAAAATGTGTTAATTTCATATTCACGCCTATTTCTATCCTTGAAAATTTTGAGCCTTTGCATGTCCATACCAGTAATTTGGGCAATGGCTAGCTCAGATACCTCAATTTCCATGCCCCTAACCACCACTTTACCTTCCTTCCACACAGTCCCAAAATCCTTGGTAAGTACATGATCATGCCCATGTAGCTTAGTGATATAATCTCTAAACCCCCCGATATGGAACAAGTTCCACATTGAAGGATTGTCCACAATGTTTCCATGGCTAGAAGGTTCCACCCTCACTCTATTGCCACGCCTGGTAGCTTTGTTGTTTTCTGAGTTCCAAGATAAAAGCTTCGTACAAATTTTAATGTTGAAATGACCTCATAAAGGTATTAATAAACACCAATCGAGCTTTCTATCCTGAAAAAAGAGCCATCTAACATAACTCGTGTGAGCTGTAATAAAGTTAGAATGTTTTTTCATGGTGAATAAGATCATTAATTGATGTTGGGATGTCACCACCTTTATACTAGAATTTTAAATAATTATAATGCACCACTTCATTAGCAAGCTTATCCACACATGTTACCAAGGAGATGTGTATGGTTAATAATAAAATAATGAAAACCTTTAAGATGATCCTTAATATCATAAATTATATTACCAAGAGTCTAATTATGAGAGTGATTCTTTTTTATGGAATTGAAAATAAGTAAGGAATACCCCTCAATTGAAATGTGTTTGATACCTCTTTCCTTGGCTAACCTAACACCCAGAACCAAAGCACAAGCCTTTACCACATTATTACTTTGAATGCACAATGGACCTGCATAGGTAAGGATCTAATCACCTTCATGATCTCTGATAATACCTCCTCTCCCCCACGAACCGAGGATTTCCTTTCGATGCACGATCAAAGTTGATTTTTACCCTAGGATCATCTAGTTTGGACCTTTTCATGGTTGTTCTAGGAAAACTAGCCTAGGGAGGGCTATAGGAAAATTATTTAAGAAGTTCCTCTTCCCTTATAGGGCATGCCTTTTTTATATTACCTTTGAAATTTTTGGAATTGTCTATAATAGAGGAGATCAATCTTACACTAACCTTTCTAAAATTAGCTTTCTTGTTTCTGAATATGAGAGCATTCCTTTCCTTCCATAGAATCAAGAGAAAATGAGGAAGGGACATATTCCAAGAAGAAATAAGAAAGGGAAACCTGAAAGGGTACTTCCATTACAAACAAAAATCCTCAATGTTTTTTACTTGGAACCACTACACTTGAAACATATCCATCACCTTAGTTAAGACCGCTTAAGAGAAGGGGCAAGAGATTAAAATATGGTTGACACTTTCCTCCTCCTTGTTGCAAAGAACACAAGTGTTTTGGATAACCATACCACGTTTTCTAACTTCTAGTGATCATGATAAGGATCTTGCATAAACCTTAAATAAATCCCTATGGCATAAGAATTTTCAGGTCTAGTAAAAGTTAGATAAGTCAAACTACCTACAAGTTGCTTATACAATGTCGGCTTAGCTTTTTCACATGCAGGTTTAGGATCAAGTTTACATCCAACTTCTATAGGAATAATAACTAGTTTACAATAAAGAATATTAAACCTTTTAAGTAAATTAGTTGCATATTGTGATTGAGATACTACAATTGAATTTTTATCCTGAAACATAGTGATGTAATAATCCTAAGTCTATCATCTCAAAATATTGCATTAATTTTGCTTTAATTTTTGTAATTAAACTGTTAGAATTGCATCAACATATAATACAATTAGAATGATAAAATTTTATTCTAATTTAACCAATAAATCATTGTCAGATGAACAGTTAGAAAAACCATCTTCATTAGATAAACTACAAATATTAGAATACCAAGCTGTAGGATCCTGTTTTAAACCATATAAATATTTTTTCAATTTACAACATACATTTCTTTATGTGTTCTTCAAATCTGTTAGATTGGGTCATCTATATTTTTTAATTTTAAATAACCATTCAGAAAGGCATTTTTGACATCCATATGATGAATTTCCCTACCATACTGAGCAACTAAGGAAACCAAAATCCTTACTGTGCTAATTGAATTTTTACAACTAGTATAAATGTTTTCACATAGTTGATACTAGGGTTTTGAGTAAACCCTCGAGCTACTAATATGGATTTGAATTTATCAACAATTCCATCTACTTTATATTTAATCTTGTATACCCATATGGATCCGAGTATACTTCAATTTTCAGGAGGAGGGAATAACTCTCAACCCTGATTTTTATTCAAGGTAGTATATTTAGATTTCATAACATATATCCATATTTTATCAGAAGAAGCTTCTTCAAAATATTGGGGTTTAGGTTCATAAAATGTCATCAAAGCATGATATGTATAATGACTTCTAGTCATTTTTTGAAGGTTTCTAGGATTAGATTCATAAATAATAGACTCAAACCATCTAGGTATCTTAGTTAAAGAGGAAACAAGAACGATCTCATTTTCAATTATATGTTTAATACTAGTTTCTTCATCACATACATCATGTTCATAATTTAAAATTTAAAATTAGTTTTCATTATAATCATCATAAATAACAAAATATGAAGAAAAAGAACACATTTTTTTCCCAAGATTTTAACATTCCTTTTTTCTATAACTTTTCTTTTTAATGGAACAAAGATCCCAACACCTTTAGTTTTGACACAGTATCCTACAAAGATACAAGGAAAAGAGGTTTAATCAAGCTTCTACCAATTTGATTTTGAAACCAAATATTATCAAATGAAACATACTTGGTTTTTAATTTAACCATGTTTCCAAAGGAGTGGAATTTACTAAGGCTTTAGTTAGAACTATGTTCAAGATATGAACAACATTTATCCTAGAGGAATTTATGAACTTGAGCTGAATGCATCATGGTTCTAGCCATTTACAGAATGGTGTAGGATTTTCTTTCTGTAATCTCATTATTTTGAGGGAAATATGGAGTATTCATTTCCATTTGAATTCCATATTTAACACAAAATGGTTAAAATTATTAACTGATATATTCTCCCCAATCATTAGTCCTAAGCCTCTTAATTTTTATAATGTATTATTTTTCAACTAAATCTTTAAATTCCTTAAATTTTGACAAGAAATAAAAATTCTTTTTAATGAAATAAGACCAAATCATACAAGTGAAATAATAAATGAACGTGACAACATATAGAAAACCATTAAGAGATGGAACTTGTAGGGGTCCTCAAGCATCATTATGGAAAGTTCCAAAGGTTTAGAAAAATTGTCATCATGATGACTGTGAAAGGGGTTAGAAGATTTATTACCATGTAAGCATCCTTCGCACATTTCATAATTTTGGGAAATAGGTGGCAAACCAGTTACTAGGGTTAGTTGAGACATATCATACATGTTCATGAAGTTGACATGACCTAGTCTCTCATGCCACAATTGCATGTCACTTCTTTGAGTTGTTAAATAAGAAGCACAAGGAAATCCATTAAACACATACACACCATATCTTTGAGTGCCTTCAAATATAGTAACATCATGTTCATTTTTTAATAAACCATTTATCTTTTAATAATGTTACACCATAGTTATTTTGATTCAACTAAGAACAAAAAAGAAAATTCATTTTAAATTCAGGAAATAACAGAACATTGTAAATAAAACCATTAGAATTTTTTTCTTTACCGTGACCGTGAACATCAAGAATGGAATTATCACCCAAGTAGATATGATCATTACATTCTCTAAGTTCAGATAGGATATCAGATCTAAAGGTCATGTGCCTAAACACACCATTTTTCAATATCCACTCATTTTATTTTGTAGTGACAAGGGCGGCATACAAATCTATTACATTTGATTTCTAACTATTTTTTAGATTTTTTTTTTGGTTTTGGTCAGGTTTGTTACCATTTTTATTTTTGATTATTTTTGTTATTTTTAAATTTACAATATTCTTTCTTATGGCCAAATTTACCATAGTAATGACATTTCCATCAAAGCTAACTCTTAGATTTCAAGGTTTCTTGTCTTTGCTAGGAGGTTTAAGAGTTGGATTTTGGTTGTTATTGAATCTAGAGGTTTTACCTTTTGATTTCTGAGTGAGAAGTGCTTGAGTGACACTGTCCTTAGAATCAAACTTTGAGATTACTTGTTCTTCATGTATGAGGAGAGCTCTAAGGGTTTTCAAATCTAAAATATCTTGTTCTATTTGATATTTAAAATTTAAAATTGAAATGAAATTTCTAACCTTCTCACGAATATTCAACTAAATAATGAAATAAAGTAATTTATCCTAAATTAAATTACTGCCACATCCATCTAATTGTGACTTAATGTTTTTTAATTTTTGCTAAATAATTTATCACTTTTTCATCTCCCTTCATGGGAGTTTTCTTAAGCTTTAAATTAATTTAATAATTTTTTATATATGCGTACCTTCGTACATCGATTCCAATTGAGCCCAAACCTCACTCAAAATTTCTTGATTCTCGATATAAAGTATAAAATAATCTTGTATGCTTTGTAAAATGATGGAAATCACCTCTTATACTTCCTGTTGATACATAATGACATTTTCCGCAATTGCTTGTCTTCTGGGTGGAGCTCTCTCAGTTCCATTCACAACTACGCATAATTTTTGAGCCATGAATTCTATCTTCAATGGAATCTTCTAAATGCTATAATTTTTTCCATTCAAAATATGAGATTTATTAATTGAAAACTAATTAGACCCCATTTTTTTGTAAATAGAAATAAATAATTAAAAAGGATTAAAATAAGAGTTTAATAGAAGTGTAGACACCAAATTTGGGTCCTACGACTCCCTGTACCCCGTATCTCATCCTGCAACATAACCCTACCTCACCACCTCAACCTTACACACTTAACTATTTATTAATTACCTTATAATTAATAAATCCACATCTCCAACCCTACCACCTCACCCTTGCCACCCCTCACTATGACCTAGCCCTAACCCTAAAACTAACCTAATTAAGACCTATGACTTGGTCCCACACCCCACACCCATGGACTCATTCACCCCCTCACCCCACACTAACACGAACCTAATAATGACCTGACCAAGCCCATAACTGGACCCCCCTCGGGAGAAAAGGAGGAAAAAGTTGGCTATTTTACTAAAAATAGCCACTTTCACCTAACCAAAAAATGGTCCCCTATTTGACTGCTGTCGGTTACGTAACCGCCATCGGTTGCCTGTAAAATCCCCTCCCTCAACCAAAATAAAGGAGGAGGAAATTCATTGGCAAGATTGAGAATCCATTTGCGGAGGAAATTCATTTGTAAGATCTGGAATTCATTTGCAGAGGATAGGATTGAGCCCAATACTGTAACTGATCAACGAGATCACTTTCACACTCATCCAAGCATTAGGAGAGTCATAGGATAGCTTCATCAGCTCACTTTTCGAGGGTCAGATCATCCCACCCTGAGCCTTGCCTTCGTCACCACATTCCTCGGACCCTGTATCCTCATTAGAGAGAAGTAAGCAGTATCTTGTATGCTTCTAGGCTCCCATTTCGTGAACTGTTGATTGATAGTAATTATAAGCTCACCCCTGGATCTAATACCCAGCAACACCCAACACCTACCCTTCATTCATCCATCCTCATATTTACCCAGAAGATAGCTCTCTCACTCTCTGAATCTTCTCTATCACCCTACCACCTCCCCTCAACCATATACCAACCTTCCAAAACCCCATAACCACCTTACACTAACCTCCATTAAAAAAATCCCTAAATCAATGCCCCCTACCGATCTCGGTTATTCCTCTATCGGTACCCGGTTCTGCTAACCACAATCGGTTATCCTGTGACTGCCATCGGTCACTGTGACTTATACCAAAACCAATCCTTTTACCTATTCACCTCAAAAACAACCTCAGATTCAGTCTGGTCCTATACCTATAACTTGATCTGAACATGTCAATAACCAGTGACCAAACAAACAACATGGGCGTTTTATTATTGGTAGTTTAGTCTCTATTGCTTTGTAATGAGATACCTAAATCGTGAGTTTGCAATACCTTCTTTATTATCATTTGCATCAATTTGTACTAAAAGGGGAACTGACCACCTTCGAAAGGAAGTCTAATATTTCCTGGAACCAAGGCAGTTTCCTCATTTATTGTCTAATTAAAAATCTGGGTGGTCTTGCATTCTTATTTACAGGTAGTGCTTCCCAGAATTTCATTCCGGAATACAGTCGCTTCTATCCTTTCATTCTCTTGAGAAAAAGATAAGGGTTAGGGCTAGGAGGAATACCTGTTGAGTGTTGGGAAGGTGTGCACATACCATAGAGAGATCATATCAATTATGAAGAGCTCTTTTTTGTCTGGGAAGGACTACCTATAAATAAGAATGCAAGACCACTAGATTTTAGTTAGACAATAAATTAGGGAACTGCCTTGGGCCCAGGAAATATTAGACTTCCTTTCGAAGGTGGTCAGTTCCCTTTTAATACAAATTGATGCAAATGATAATAAAGAAGCTATTGTGAACTCATGATTTAGGTATCTCGTTACAAAGCAATAGAGACTAAACTACTAATAATAAAACGCCATGTTGTTTGTTTGGTCACTGGTTATTGACATGTTCAGATCAAGTTACAGGGATAGACCAGACTGAATCTGAGGTTGTTTTGAGGTGAATAGGTAAAAGGCTTGGTTTTGGTATAAGTCACAGTGACCGATGGCGGTCACAGGATAACCGATCGTGGTTAGCAGAACCGGTACCGGTAGAGAATAACCGAGATCGGTAGGGGCAGCGATTTAAGGATTTTTTAATGGAGGTTGGTGTAAGGTGGTTATGAGGTTTGGAAGGTTAGTAGATAGTTTAGGGGAGTAGTAGGGTGATAGAGAAGATTCAGAGAGTGAGAGAGCTATCTTCTGGGAAATATGAGGATGGATGAATGAAGGGTAGGTGCTGGGTGCTGCCGGGTATTAGATCCAGGGGTGAGCTTATAATTACTATCAATCAACAGTTCACGAAATGGAGCCTAGAAGCATACAAGATACTGCTTACTTCTTTCTGACGAGGATACAGGTCCGAGGAATGTGGTGACGAAGGAAAGGCTCAGGTGGGATGATCTGACCCTCGAAAGTGAGCTGATGAAGCTATCCTATGACTCTCCCAATGCTTGGATGAGTGTGACAGTGATCTCGTTGATCAGTTATAGTCTTGGGCTCAATCCTCTCCTCTGCAAATGAATTCTGGATCTTCCAAATGAATTTCCTCTGTAAATGGGTTCCCGATCTTGCCAATGAATTTCCTCCTCCTTTGTTTTTGTTGAGGGAGGGGATTTACAAGCAACCGATGGTGGTTATGTAACCGAAGGAGTGGTCAAATAGGGACCATTGTCGGTTAGGTGAAAGTGGCTATTTTTAGTAAAATAGCCAACTTTTCCTCCTTTTCTCCCAAGGGGTCAGTTATGGGCTTGGTCAGGTCATTATTAGGTTCGTGTTAGTGTGGGTGAGGGGTGATGAGTCATGGGTGTGGGTGTGGACCAAGTCATAGGTCTTAATTAGGTTAGTTTAGGGTTAGGGCTAGGTCATAGTGAGGTGGCGAGGTGAGGTGGTAGGGTTGGAGATGTGGATTTATTAATTATAAGGTAATTAATAAATAGTTAAGTGTGTAAGGTTTAGGTGGTGAGGTAGGGTTATGTTGCAGGATGAGATACGTGGTATAGGGAGTTGTAGGACCCAAATTTGGTGTCTACATTTTCCCCTTGTTGTCGTGTAGCTTGTCTTGTAAAGCTGCACTGACAATAATAAGAAGTGGTTGCCCCAGTTAAGGGTATAGGTAATTACCCTCAAATCTATCACAGATTGAGGTGATGTGAAATCAGGGATAGGGTTGATAAAGGGTGAATGATGATGAGATGATGATAAGAAGGTGGGGTAAGTTCAAGGGAGCAGATGCACGTTGAAATGTAGTAGTGCGACCAAGGTACATGATTTGAAGAGAAAACAAGCAATTCATAGGCAAAGGTCAATAGTTTATCCAAACAAGGTTGATATAATCCTTGTATCCAAGGCATAGGAAGTAGCTCCAGGGGATATAACGGGTAAGGTACCAGAACGTTTAGGCATGTTCGGTAGTACCAAATGGTTGGTTTGGTTGAGATAAACGTCACGGTCTCGGTCTAGGAAAAGCTGGTCAGCTAATCAATTCAAGTATCTTAGTCATACTAAAACATGAACAGGTGAGCTCGATTGAATAAATGGCTACATGATGGGTGGATAGAATCATAATTTTTAGGCTTCGGTTGAGGTACTTAATTGGTGCAGCCATGGGTCGGGATAATTGGTTGGTTGTGGCCATGGGTCAGGCCTATTGGTTTTTTGCGGCCTTCGGTCGGGCCGAGTGGTTAGTTGCGGCCTTGGGTCGGGCCGATTGGTTGGTTGCGGCCTTGGGTCAGGCTGATTGATTGGTGGTGGCCGTGGGTCGGGCCGATTGATTGGTTGCGGCATTAGGTCGGGCCGATTGATTGGTGGTGGCCGTGGGTCAGGCCGATTGATTGGTTACGGCCTTGGGTCGGGCCGATTGGTTGGTTGCGGCCTTGGGTTAGGCCGATTGGGTTGTTGCGGCCTTGGGTTGGGCCGATTGGTTGGTTGCGGCCGTGGGTCGGGCCGATTGGTTGGTTGTGGCCTTGGGTCGAGCCGATTGGTTGGTGGTGGCCTTGGGTCTGGCCGATTGATTGGTGGTAGCCTTGGGTCGGGCCGGTTGGTTGGTTACGGCCTTGGGTCGGGCTGATTGGTTGGTTGCGAAGGTGAGTGTTATCAATATAAATACGCGAAAATATTTATATTTTTAAGGAAAACACAACACATGATAGGTTATGGTAGGGGATGGTCAAGCTAACCTTGGGAGACCCCATGTCTCCTAAGTGCTGCCTACATAGCCCATTGCACAAAGAAAGGAGGGGCCTCAGACCGATGTAGTTCTCCCTTAGGACCAGGGAGAGGTGAATTCAGGCAATTTGGTTATGGTTAGGCAATTTGTTGGTTGGTAAAAATTTTGATATTGGTAGGGTAAGGTTGTTGGCGTTGGTAAGGTATAGATGAAGTGAGGGTTAGCTTACCCAAGCATTAGGGAACCGTGTCTTGATTAAGGTCAACACATAATCCTAGATTTGGGTAAAAGAGGCAAAAATGTCCCATAGTTGGAAAGAGCTAAACAAACCACGTATTATCATAGGATGAGCTTGAATCTCTAGGTACCTTGCATATGTGAGAAGTCAATGGGTGGAAAGAGTTGTATAATCATGATATATCAGTTATACGTCACGTCCCTTGAGTTGTTTTGAAAAATGGTGGGGTGAGGTGGATGGTATGGCTGGGGCATAGAGGACTTGTTATAAGGTGATTATTCTGATCAAAGAGAACCAAACCTAAATAGACAAGTCCATGACTCAAAAGTGCTTTTGAATACTACTTTTATTTTTTTATTCTTTTTTTTTTTTTGGATATAGACTGATCGATGCAGGAAGTCTATATGGGATATGCATTTTGTTGTTTCTTGAGGTCTTCACGAAGCTGATCAAGGCGAGAAGCTTCTTATAGAGGCTGACTTTGTATAGCTGTCCTTCAAGGGAGCAGTCTACTTATAGTAGCATGATGCGGCTTTGCACATAATTGTCCTTCGAGGGAGCAGTCTAGCTTGTAATAATAGATGCGGCTTTACACATAGCTGTCCTTCAAGGGATCATTCTAGTTTATAACAGCAGATGCAGCTTTGCACATAGATTTCCTTCGAGGGAGCAGTCTAGTTTAGAGCTTGGAGGTCTAGATGTCCATTTGGCATGAAGCATCTAGTTTTGCAGGAAGTTTGACTCAAGAATATCCCAGAATCATATAATTGAGAACTTGTTATTTTGATACTTCTTAAGTCATGGACCAGACTAAAAAGGGGAAGGCATCTTTAAGAGGAGGTGATGATCAAACCATGTGAGCTTGATTCTATTTTGAGATGCATGAAACAAGGTGTATGAGGTGGTAAATGAGCTCAAGGGACGAGCGCAAGGTAGATAAGAAGTGATGTAACACTAAATTCAATAGTAGAATGGTTGGAGATGCAAGGCATTAAGGGGTTTAGGCTCGGGTTTACCATTAAGCGAAGCTAAACGATAAGTACCTGATCCGTAGGTGTGAGTGATAATGTAAGGCCCAATCCAATTAGGAGCAAATTTTCCACGTTTTCTCTTTTCTAGTTTGGTTACATGTTGATTTTCTTTGAGGACAAGATCACCAATCTTAAAGGTACGCTCATGAACTCGCTTATCATAAGCACGCTTAATGCACTTTTGATAAATTTGAAGGTGGTCCAGAGCTGTAAGACGACGCTCATCAAGAAGCTCTAATTGGGCTAACCACTCTTGGCGGAAGTCATCATTGGTGAGAATATCCTAAAGAGATATTTTGAGAGAAGGGATTTGTATTTCAAGAGGCAAGACAGCCTCGGTACCATACACCAGAGAGAATGGTGTGGCATTAGTGGAAGTACGAATGCTGGTACGATAAGCCCAAAGGGCAAAGGGGATGTGATCATGCCAGTTTTTCCCAGAATTGTTAACGACTTTCATGAGAATTTTGGTTAAGGTCTTGTTAGAAGATTCAGATTGTACATTTGCTTGTGGATAGTAGGGTGATGAGAAGATAATTTTGATACCAAAGTTTTCACAAGGGTCTTGTAACAACTTATTTTTGAAAGATTTTCCATTATCTGTTATCAGGCGATGAGGAACACCAAAATGACAGAAAATTTGATGATTGATGAACTCAACGATTTTCTCTTTTTTGGTTGAAATGAGTGGAACGGCCTCCACCCATGTAGTGTAATATTCAGTTACCATGATGATCCAACGGTGATTCTGCGAAGAAGGCGGGTGGATCTCGCCAATAAGGTCTAAACCCCATTGTGAGAAAGGCCAAATATCTCGTGTGACCTGTAACGGGTGGCTAGGAGTATGTTGAAGGTTGGCATGTTGTTGACACATAACACAACACTTAACATATTCGCAGCAGTCTTTATTGAGAGTAGGCCAATAATATCCTAGGCGAAGGATCCGCTTGGCCATGGCGAGGCCACTAAAGTTCCCACCACAAAGTCCATCATAGATTTATTGGGTGGTGTGAGCAACTTCAGCGCCGGTTAGACAGCGAAGGAGTATACCATCGAAGCCACGTTTATAGAGGAGTCCCCCCATGACGACATAATGAGAAACACTTTTAAGAAAAACATGTTTTCCATTACTAGTAAGGTCAGGTGGTAGAATAGAGGTTGTAAGGTAGTCGTGAAATTGGTGATACTAGGTATCCTGTGAATCAACATATACATTATTTACCATACAAACATCCGGAACTAAGTAAGATGGGGTAAAGAGTTTTTGGACCAAGACAAATATGTCCGAGTCAGTTGGTGAGGCTGGAATTTGTGAGGCCAAGAAAGCCATGGTATCTGCAAATTTATTGGTTGAGCGGGGAATGGTTTGGATAGAATAATGAGAAAATAAGGTCAAAAGTGAATCCACGTAATGTTTGTACTTTTGAAGTTCCTCATTTTTACATTGGTAGATGCCAGTAACTTGATTTACTACCAATTGAGAGTCACCGAAAATATTAATAGACTTCACACCTAAGTGTAACGCAACATGGAGACCCAAAACAAGGGCCTTGTATTCTGCTGTATTATTAGTGTAGGGGAAATCGAGCCTGAATGAAAGAGGCATAGGTTCACCTTCAAGAGGAATGAGAAAAACACCTGCCCCTCCACCGTGCTGGCATTTAGATCCATCAAAGAAGAGGGTCATTGGATACGACACATCACTGAGTGAAAGAGTTGCGATGAGTTCATCAGGGAAAGTAAAATTGGTAAATTGTTCCCCAGGTAAAGGGGCTTCCGCAAGTTGGTCTGCGATAGTTTTTCCTTTGACTGATTTCTGGTGTACAAACTCAAGGTCAAGGTCGGTGAGGAGCATAAGCCATCGGGAAATGCATTGGTTTAGATGAGGTTTGGCGTACATATAATGTATGGGGTCAGCGTTGGTGAGGAAAAAAGTTTTGTGATTCAGGAGGTAATGTCAGAGTTTGGTGGCCACAAATGATAGGGCTAGGCACAACTTTTCTACGTGTGTATACCTAGTCTCATAATCCACAAGAGTACGGCTTATGTAATAAACTGCTTGTTCTCGATGCTCAGAGTCATGATGTGCGAGCATGGCTCCTACAGCATGGTCGGTGGCAGAAAGGTAAAGGTAGAAAGGGTGATTGTCCTGAGGTGGGACAAGCACTGGTGGCTACAAGAGATAAGCTTTAAGAGCCTCAAAGGTTTGTTGGCACTCCTCACTCCATTGAAAGACAATGTCCTTTTTAAGGAGATGATGGAAAGGTTGAAATCAATCTGAGAGTTGTGAAATGAAACACCAGATAGATTGGAGTTTTCCCTGCAAACTACGTAATTGTTTGAGGTTAGTGGGTGGGGGAATTTCTAGGATAGCTTTGACTTTAGCTGGGTCGACCTCAATGTCACTCAAGGAGATGATAAAGCCAAGGAGTTTTCCTGAAAGGATGCCAAAGACACATTTCTTTGGTTGAAGACAAACACAGTATTGTAACAGGTGATCGAAAATAATGGTTAAAACATCGAGATGTTCACTGCGATGTTTGGATTTTCCAAAAAGATCATCGACATAATCCTCAAGGATAGTGTGCATAATGTCATGAAAAATATAAGTCATAGCCCACTGATAGGTCGCACCAGCATTCTTAAGGCTGAATGGCATGACACGATAGCAGAAGGTCCCCAGGGGGTAATGAAGGTGGTTTTATGTTGATCGGCCGGGGCTACCAAAATTTGATTGTATCCTGAGAAGCCATCCATGAGAGAAAGCATCTCATGGCCCGCAGTGAGATCAACAAGTTGATCAATGCTAGGTAGGGGGAAGTCATCCTTTGGGCAAGCAAGGTTAAGGTCCTGAAAATCTGTGCATATCCGAAGTCCCCCCGTCACTTTAGTGACAGGTGCGACATTAGAAATCCATTGTGGATAGTCAATAGGTAAGATGAAAGAAACAGAAAGGAGGCGTTGAAGCTCTTCTTTCACCAGGAGGGCAATGCGTGGATGCATTTTTCTCAGTTTCTGTTTAACTGGTTTAGAGTCTGGTTTCAGAGTGATGTTATGGATAGCAGTGTCAGGATCGATTCCTGGCATGTCGGCGTAGGACAAAGCAAAAGCTTGATTGTAGGCACGGAGGAAGGTAGTGAAGACGACTTTTTCTAATGCATCGAGAGATTGTCCGATCTTTAAAATGTGAGGATCGTCCTCCATGTGGATATTGATTTCTATAGTCGATTCATTCAACATAGTTTGGGTGTTAGATGGTAAGGCACGTTGAATATAAGAGTCGTCCGCACCAAGGTAGGTGAGGATGGAGTCATCATCCTGGCACTCCACAACATTAATTGAAGGTGAATCTTCTTCGATCATGTCTGGATACAAAAGGGGGAGAGAAGATGGGTCTTCACTATCGCGTTGATAAGTGAGAGGACCTAGGAAGATAGCATTCACGAAAAAAAAAGTTAGGAGGGATAGATTCCGAGTCTATCGACTCTGTGGGTGAAGAGGGAGAAATGGGCGATGATGGTTCGGAAGGGGTGACTTCATTGTTTTCCTAGATACAATTGACATGAGGTTTCTTCGGTGTAGGTGGTTCAAAAAATCCAAGACCATAACGATCTTTGTGTTTGCGGGTAGTTACAGGAATGATCGTATGTCGGCCTTGTTCATAAAGACCGAAACCAAAACCCTTCCAAGAACAGCGCGTCAGGAAGGTGAGGGCGAAATGACGGTTGGTTAGATATTGAAAATCAGATTGGAAGGGAACCACACCAAGGGGAGGTTCAGGGGTGACAGAGGATGTGTCGACACCCCCATACGTTAGGTTGGTGCAGTAATTAGGTGGTCCGTAGGAGATCACCTCCCCCACATGATGGTCGTAGGTAGGATGCACATGTAACTGTCCGTACTCCTGTGGGGTATGAAAGGTGCTAACGTTGTATAGGTGGTATTCCCCCAGCATAAGGTGTTGAAAAACATCTACCAAGGGATCTGAAGTTGGGATGTTGTCCGCGGGGAAGGAAGTGGTATTCACGGCGGTGGGTTCATTGGTCGAAGGTGTGAGGGTGGTTAAGATGGATGGTTGAGGTGTTGTTGAAGTAGATGGTTGGGTTGGATCAATAGGTGTCTTGACTGGTACAAGCACATCATTAGGGTGGTATAACATATTGCAGGTTTTGAAGGGGGAAGCATTAGCTTTGACGGTGTATGACTTCCCCTCATACTCAAATTTGATGCATCTATGTAAGGTGGAGGGAACACATCCCATAGCCTGGATCCAAGGGCGGCCTAACAACATGTTGTATTGGAACTCTCCCTCAAGGACGTAGAAGATTTCGGGTAAGGTACGTGGCCCTACACGAATGTTAAGGATCATGGTGCCTAAGGTAGAAGTAATAGCATCGTTGAATGAACGCAACATGGTGGGGTTGGCACACATGCAGCTAGGAGGGATATTCATCTGTTGGAAGGCTTTGGAAGAGATGATGTTTAGGCTAGCGCCCCCATCAATCATAACATGACGTACCTGGATGTCCTGGACGTAAGCCGAGATAAAAAGAGTGGGATCAGGATCTTCTGCACCAAAGATGACAATTTCTTCTTTGGAAAAACTGACAGCAGTGGCTTGCTGTATAGGGACAGAAGTGGTTGTAGAGGTAGGTTGTTTGGTGAGAGAAGTGACATGGTTGGGTGTTAAAATGGAGGTGACAGGAAAGGTTTTGTTAGGTAGGACCTCTATCCCTTGAAGGATCTCAATTAAAGCTTGTCGATGTGATTCAGATGTTTGAATGAGATCATAGAGTGTCATTTTGACCAGAGATTGGTGAAGTTGTTTGATCATGGTGTGATGGGAAACTCCATCAGAGACGGGATAGGTAGGTCCACGAATGACCACTTTGGGTGGTGGTGCGATCGGGATGGCAGAAGGAGAAAGAGAGGCCGCAGGTGTGCTCTCTTTAGCTTTTCCATTTTTTTTCTGACCTCGGGTAGCAATGTTAATCATGTTGATCTCATGAATACGAGAGGAGGAAGATGGCGGGGATAAGTCATTGTTCTCGAGAGGCGGGGTTTCAATGATGATAGATTTTGGCGAGGCGGGGACAGGTGCTATAGGAGAAGGGATCGAAGCTAAGGGCTTCTCTCTCCATAAATTGTCTTTCTTAGGCTGTCTACCTGAGATAGGTGACTGGCGAAGGATGGCTTTCAAAGCTTTGCATCCTTCTACATCGTGTCCTGGTGTGCGATGGTAAGCATAGATTTTAGATTCATCATAACCTATAGGTCGAGGTTTATATGGATCATAGAGTCTGAGCGGGGGTAGGGAAATGGTCACATCCCCTACCAACATATCAAGGATCTTGGAGTAAGATCCTTTGAGTGGGTCAAATTCAGATGAAGTTGAGGCTGGTGATTGAGTGGGTGAGACTTTTGATTGTTTTGGTAATGGTTGGGTATGAGTAGTTCGTACGGGTGGTGATTTAGGCAAAGGATTTTGATGATTGGTTTTAACTAGGCATGGTTTCCTCTGCGCAGAAGTTATGTTTAGCTGGTGGGATGATGAGGCCCCAGCTGACGTGGTGGCAGGAAGCAACCACGGGGAGAGAGGAGTGACAGCAAACAAGTCCTTCGATGATCGAGTTTGCTTAGGGTTGGCAGGTAGGTGAGATACTTGGGGTGACGGTGTTGAGATGCCCGTGAGTGTCTTTAGGGGTGTAAAAGGTATAGGTCGTGTTAAAGAAGATGTGGGAGGCATGGTGTATTGAGGCAAGGTGGAGGGGTGAGGCCCTAATATAGAAGGTAGGTGTGATGGTGAAGGCTGAAGCCATGCCGGCTGTATCGGTGTGATCAGGGTCAAGGGTTTTAGTTGTGGCAGAGGCATAGATTGACCTCGAGGAGATTGGGTCTGTCTCCTAGATGGATTGATGGCATTATTTTTGGATAAATCTAGCTATTTAGGCAGGTGTGTCAGGCTGAGAATTGGTGAAGTCCCAAGTGTAAGGGAAGGTTTGGTTAGGTTGATAGAGGTGGCTGAGGGATTTGATAGAGATGAGGGGGGTGAAGGTGAGGACATAGGAATTTTGAGCTTTTGGAAACACCTCGGGTATATGGCAGAGGTGTTTGGATTAGTCATCTACATTTGAGTAGAGCACGGTGTACTCAAACGCTCACATAAGACTCATCTATATTCTGAGGGATAACAATCTTCACGTGTGAACAGGGACTTTGGTATGGAAGAGAGGTGGGTTGTGATTCCGGTCCACTGTGGGTGTGATACAGGGGGTAAATGAGGTGCCGTATCAATGGGTGTTAAGGGGTCAGCCGGTCACTGGAAATATTTAGGTGATGAAGAACTAATAGGTAGGAGGGCATGTTCGAGGGGATCTGTCATGATTAAGGCATTTGGTGATGTAGGCTCAAGGGGTTTCTCCTCTAAGGATGATAGAAAAAGTGGCAAGCCTTCTTCTTTTGCAGCAAGAGTGGTGGAAGGAGATGTTTGGGAAATAGATAGGTTAGATAACATCCGCTCACAATCCTACAGGGATGTGGTGTAAGAAGGTTCATCTGTGAGAGGAGAACTCTGGGTGGTTGATTCCTTTATGGGTAAAGGAATAGCGGGGCTGTCCTCTTGTCCTGATGAAGGAGAAGGGGGCGAGGATCCCTGCGTTGGTGAAGAAGCTTGATTCAGAATTTCCTCAATGGAAGCCCTGGGTTGGGAGTTGAAAATCGCATGGATCTCATGCACACTCTTCTCCTTGGCTGAGGTGTCTTGGTTGGTGTTACTGTTAGATGCATGGTTTGGAAATGGTTTGTTGAAGATTTTTAAATTTCGATTAGCGGGGGCATTAGGATTATCGAGAGTTATATCCCCTGCATCAACCATTTCCTGCACTATGTTTTTCAACATCTTGCAGTTTTCGTGACTGTGTCCCTTCACGCGATGGAAGTTACAGAAGTCATTTTCTTTATACCAAGAAGGTATAGCACGGGTGGAATCAAACCCAAAGTGAGGTTTAACAGGAGGCAAGGTGATAACTCTTGCTTTAAGCAATTTGTCTAAGATCACACCATAAGTTTCTCCCAAGGGAGTGTAGTTGATGGGCTCGGATTTATACTTATAGGTGGCTTTCGGCTGGGTATTAGATAGTGCTTGAGATTTGACCGTCACTGCGTGTACGGCACCCTTTGATTTTGAAGCAGCCGATGCATGAGAGTTGGTGGTGTTGGGTTTGGTGGTAGAGTCTTGGGTCCGGAAATTTGAGCTTTTGTTGCGTAACCTCAATTTCTCCTCCTCTAAGGCTCGAATCTCTAGTTTCTGAGCCATAGTAAAGGCCTCATCAAAGGTGCGGAAAGTTTGAATTTGGAGGGTGGGAGAAATGTGTTTAGCATAGGCCCGCGTAAAGAGTTCGATGAGCTCGGCCTGAGGTAAGGTGTAAGTAAGTTGGTTGATGAGGCCCCGCCATCGTCCAATGAAATCTGCGATAGACTCGTCTTCAAATTGTCGGATGGCATAGAGGTCGGTAATGGATACTTTCTTGGCAATATTGATGGAGAAGTGATCCAAGAAAGATTGGGCTAACTGGTTAAAGGAGAAGATTGAGTGCTGGGCTAAAGCACTGTACCACTCCAAGGCAGGTCCTGATAAGGACATGGGAAAGGTACGGAGTAGTAAGGCATCGTCATGAGCAATCAGATAGCAGGCATGTCTGAACGATCGCAAGTGTTGTTGAGGGTCCTCCTTACTATTAAAGCGAGTAAATTTTGGTAATTCCCATTGAGGAGGATATGTATGAAGGGGGACAGAAGGGTGAATAGGCTCCGGACAAACTTTCTCGTATGTCAGGGTGTTACAACTTCCTGAAACAGAAGCCTCAAGATTTTGCATCTTGTCCATCATCTGTTTGATTAAATCATTGGTTGGGTTAGATGATGGTGCTGTCATTGTAAACAGAGGAGGATTGGTCCAAGAGCCACTACTAGACAATGGTGGGATTGAATGTTGATAAGATAATGGTGATGAATGTGTTGGGGCAGCCAAATAAGGGTGTCCTATATAAGAGGTTGAGGCCACCGGGATGAATTTGTGGTAATGAAAAGGTGGGTGGAGCTTGTGAGGGAAAGCTCGTGTGTATAGGTGGCAGAGAGAAAGTTATACAAGAGACAGTCTGTGAGAGAGATGAGGTAGAGTCAGTGGATGGTAGTGATATGTGGGGCCCCAGATTAATGAAAGGGAAGCCAATTGGTGTAGTATGAACTACCGAAGCCACTGAGCTAGGAGACGGGGCTAAGGATGAAGACGGTGATGCGGAGTTATTAGGTGGGGAAGGGGCTAAGTGAGCAACGATACTAATAGGCATACCAACGAGGAGCTGACCGTCGGGTGTACGGTCAGGGGTATGAGACAAATAATATTGTACGGCACTAGGATTAGCATCCAAAAATTTGGCAAATTCCTTATCTCCTACAGGGATCTTGGGAAAATTACTGGTATCCGTAGGATTCCCCATAAGATGGGAAGGGGGTGACTCAGGAAAAGGCACGGAACATGCATGGGAAACCATGGCTGCAGCTTGTTTCTGGGTGATAACAACCATGGAAAAGAGGACACAGTAGGGATTTAATCAATCCAGAACAGAAACAACAACAAAATGTTGGAATTGATAGGTTGTTGGTTTGTCAAGAACTGTTAAACACAGTAACCGATATCGGTCAGATAACCGATGCCGGTCAGAATATAACCGGTGTCGGTCAGTTAACCGATGTCGGTAGTATAGGAATGGTGTCGGTCACTGTGAATCAATGAGAGGATGTAAGAAGCTGCTGGTTTGGGGATACAATGCTTAATATACCTACCAAACTGTCTTGAAGTGATCACGGAAACAGTGCATGACAGAGAAACAGAACTAAAAAGAACAAGCAAGATACAAAAGCAAATCAAGATGCCAAATGATGTCAATCCTAAACCAAAGACCTAAGGGAGATGTCAAGTTTGTTTTGGCTCATAAGGCTACCTCAATCGGGCGGAGGAATACCGCGGAAAGGGGGGATGTTTGAGCTGTTGTGTTGATTATGATGTGATTTGGTATGTGTTGTGCAGTGAGAGTAAGATTAATTTCTCGTCAATACCGTGGATATCACCCCCACGTGTATGACCTGTTACTTAATCTACGTTCACTAGAATTAAAAACAGCCAGCAAGAATATGATGCACGTGTTTTAAACCCAAATCGAAAATGATATTCGATGAAGCAAAGAAGATGACTTTCACTAATGCAAGGATGTGAAAGAAAGACAAGTTCTTTTACCAGAATGACAAAATATTTTGTGAATATTTAGAAGAAAGAAACAGCAAGTGTGCTCCCTATATGAAAGCAAGCAAGAAAGAAAGAAACCCGAAAAGGGTCCCACCGGGCGTGCCAAAATGTTTCGCACAGAATTTCGTTCCAGAATAGAGTCACTTCTATCCTTTCATTCTCTTGAGAAACAGATAAGGGTTAGGGCTAGGAGGAATACCTGTTGAGTGTTGGGAAGGTGTGCGCGTACCGTAGAGAGATCAGATTGATTGTGAAGAGCTCCTTTTTGTCTGGGAAGGACTACCTATAAATAAGAATGCAAGACCACCAGATTTTAATTAGACAATAAATGAGGGAACTGCCTTGGGCCCAGGAAATATTAGACTTCCTTTTGAAGGTGGTCAGTTCCCTTTTAATACAAATTGATGCAAATGATAATAAAGAAGCTATTGCGAACTCACGATTTAGGTATCTCGTTACAAAGCAATAGAGACTAAACTACCAATAATAAAATGCCATGCTGTTTGTTTGGTCACTGGTTATTGACATGTTCAGATCAAGTTACAGGGATAGACCAGACTGAATCTGAGGTTGTTTTGAGGTGAATAGGTAAAAGGCTTGGTTTTGGTATAAGTCACAGTGACCGATGGCGGTCACAGGATAACCGATCGTGGTTAGCAGAACCGGTACCGGTAGAGAATAACCGAGATCAGTAGGGGCAGTGATTTAGGGATTTTTTAATGGAGGTTGGTGTAAGGTGGTTATGGGGTTTGGAAGGTTGGTAGATGGTTGAGGGGAGTAGTAGGGTGATAGAGAAGATTCAGAGAGTGAGAGAGCTATCTTCTGGGCAATATGAGGATGGATGAATGAAGGGTAGGTGTTGGGTGCTGCCAGGTATTAGATCCAGGGGTGAGCTTATAATTACTATCAATCAACAGTTCATGAAATGGAGCCTAGAAGCATACAAGATACTGCTTACTTCTTTCTGACGAGGATACAGGTCCGAGGAATGTGGTGACGAAGGCAAGGCTCAGGTGGGATGATCCGACCCTCGAAAGTGAGCTGATGAAGCTATCCTCTGACTCTCCCAATGCTTGGATGAGTGTGACAGTGATCTCGTTGATCAGTTACAGTCTTGGGCTCAATCCTCTCCTCTGCAAATGAATTCCGGATCTTCCAAATGAATTTCCTCCGCAAATGGATTCCCGATCTTGCCAATGAATTTCCTCCTCCTTTATTTTGGTTGAGGGAGGGGATTTACAGGCAACCGATGGTGGTTACGTAACCGACGGCGGTCAAATAGGGACCGTTGTCGGTTAGGTGAAAGTGGCTATTTTTAGTAAAATAGCCAACTTTTCCTCCTTTTCTCCCAAGGGGTCAGTTATGGGCTTGGTCAGGTCATTATTAGGTTCGTGTTAGTGTGGGTGAGGGGTGATGAGTCATGGGTGTGGGTGTGGACCAAGTCATAGGTCTTAATTAGGTTAGTTTAGGGTTAGGGCTAGGTCATAGTGAGGTGGCGAGGTGAGGTGGTAGGTTTGGAGATGTGGATTTATTAATTATAAGGTAATTAATAAATAGTTAAGTGTGTAAGGTTTAGGTGGTGAGGTAGGGTTATGTTGCAGGACGAGATACGGGGTACAGGGAGTCGTAGGACCCAAATTTGGTGTCTACAAGAAGCCCTCATTTTATATTTTAATCATCATAATCAAACATTGACTAGTTTACTCCAAAAAAGGAGGTCCTGTTAATTGAATAATATATACACGAATGCATTAGTATGATATCAAAAAAATGGAAATGTAAGTGATTTTTTGTAGTTTTCTAACAAAATTACGACGACAATTTTTTCATCGTGTCATAAAAAATATATATTTTTAAACAAAAGAATTATATTATTTTACTATTTCCCAAAAAAAAAAAAATTATAATGAGATTATATTTTTTGAAAAACAAAACAAAAATGTATATATTTCAAAAAATAAAGGTTTATGAAAAAAATGGGAGCTCTTTCTCCTTATATGTATGCATTTCTATCAACTTGAATGACTTGGACTAACCAACTTGGCGAGCTTATCACTGAGTTATAATATTTCATATTAATAGAATATAATTTCCAAACCATATTTATAACTATGCAAATTAACCGAATCATTCATGCCTTAATAGCCAACCGAGCCATAAATGCTACCATGATTAAGCCGAACAAAGATCTCATTCCACAACACAACGATCCACTCAAACACGCTATGCCCATAAGGGAATTAAACAAAATGAGGTGGTGTGAACGTAGTCACACCACCATCCCCCATCACATAGGATTATAAAGACTTGAATACCCCATGCCATCCCCATGTGGGTCAAAACTTAGCATAGAGTAGGTAGTGGGCCCGCGTAGGAGTGTGGGCAGGTGGGGGTCACATGGAAGATGGTGGTAGAGTAGCACAGGGATGTGCAGAGCATTGTAAGGGGAAAAAAGATAGATGGGGGATTGGAGGGGGTTTCCCCCCTTATAAAGTTTGATTTATAGATTTTTTCCATATTGGGGATGCATAGTTTTAGGTTTTAGATTATGTATATACACACACACACACACGCACACACACACACACACACACACACACACACACACACACACACACACACACACACACACACACACACACACACACACACACACACACACACACACATAACACCGAGAATTTTTCTAAAACTATAGAAAATAACCAATATAGTTTACATTGAGTATAAACTATAGGTGTAAAAATTTTTAACGGAGGTCCATACAAGACATGACATAGGTTTTTTTTTAAAATTCAAAGTGAAAGTAAATTTTTGTACATTACCAGGGGACAAGATGGTCTAACTGACCAATAAAAAAATCTAAAACTCCTATTTTCTAGATTCTTGTCTCCCCTGTAAACTTGAATTTTACTTAATTTTTCTAATTTCTCTTTTTTTTGATATCTTAAATTAACTTGCACACATTTATTAACTATAGGAAAAAATATTTCAAAAAATTTACTCACCCTTACCTTAATTTTCAAGGCCTTGGTAATTCTCAAATTCCAATTTTTTACATGCTATTGAAATCTCCAAAGGAATTTCCACCTATGCACATAACATTTAGTCCAACCATACAGAGAGGGAAGGGGGGGCGGTTGGATTTAAACCAAATAACCTCATAACTTTCCAACTGTTGAAACCTTAGAATATTAGAATTAAATTAGATTATTAATCCCACTTTGGTACCATGTCAAGACAAGGGGTGAAATGAACATTTATTAACCTTATTAAATGTCAGGATAACATTAATTAATATACATAAATATAAATGTGCACATCTATGTAAAATAAATAACAACATAAAGGAAAGAATACTTTTACACAACATGTAACGTGAAAAACCCCAAATGGGTAAAAACCAAGGAAGAATTAATCCACTATATGAGAAACTTGTAGACACCTAAAATTGGTATCGATGTCCTCATTCACCTATGTACGCATATTTTAATTCAATCATCTTCCTCATCCAATCAAATTCCCATATAATCCTTATTAATTAGCTAAGACAAATTAATTAATTAATCATTCAGTATTTTACATGCCCATCACATCCACATTAATCTTTTTTAATTAATTAATTCATATTAATTAATTAATAATTTAGGATGTCATCCATTTTCATGACCAACTTTCTAATTAGGATGCTTTTTATCCTACATGTGAATCACCTTGCTTTTCTAGCTTTTAGCTCATCTATTTTTATGACCTAACTTCTTTGGATTCATCCCCAAGTCATATAATACTTCCAATATTCTATAAATCACTTCCCCAAGCCTTAAAATCATCCAAATCTCACCTTAAATTAAAAAATCAAGCCCAAGAGGGAAACTTTCCCCATGATCAGAACCGACCCAACTTGGTCGCCATCAAATTACTTTAAAGCAAGAGTTTTCCTTCCATCATCAAATCATGTAACCACATGAAATCAATCAGTAATCAAATCACTCAGTAATCAAGAAATGAGAGAGAAGCCAGAGATTTCTCGAGACTTCCATAGCTTCCTGCAATAGCTACAGACATTCCATATGTCATCTGTGCTCATGTATAATTAACTAAGATATAAATTGAAGCTAATATCTACATAGCTTCAAAAGAAAATGTTAATTAAACAAATGAAACATCAAAATAAAGGAAATGCTTCTTCAATGCATAAATGAAACTAAATGCTAAGCTATTTCCTACTCTCTATGATTGCTAACTTAAACTATGAACCTATGAAGAACATAAGAAATCAAATGTGGTTGGTGGTGATCTCAAAAATTGAGAATGGAATCTCACTAGGAATGGATAAAAGAACATTTTGGATCTTCCCCTATTACTCAAATTTAAGTGAATGGATGCAAGATGGAGAATCTATTTCCAACGATGGAGAAATTCTTAATATCAAAATGCCTATAGTCTTAACTATTCAAAACTTGGTGTGTCTAGAAAGGAAGAAGCTTGGTCCTTTATATAGCCCGAATGTTAGAGAGAGATGTGCAAATTGGTGTACGTGGGATAAGGGTAAAACAAGGAATGGATAAGGTTGCTTTATAAAAGGTAATATTGATTTAAAAGAGTTTAATTTGTCATTAGTAAGTCATGAGAGTTGGGGGATGTTTTAATTAATCAAAGGTGATTAATTAATAGGTAGAGGTAAGATTATAGAAGCTAATTAGAGGAAAATTAGTATGATTTATGGGATATAAGAGATGAATTTGATCCAATAAATGGTGATTTATTGATTTAGAGTTACGAGTGTAATTAATTAATAATAATTAATTAACCCAAACAACAACAAATATTAATTAACGAAAGGTTGTTAATTGAAATTCTTAATGATAGGAAGACTAATTAATTAAAAAAAGGTCGTTAATTAATGAATATGAAGATGAATGTTAGATAATTAGTGGAAAAATGCTAATTATTATGGAAATGACAAGAAAGAGGATAATTAGTGCAATTTTAGTATTAAAACTCCATAAATGGATTATAGGTGTCTACATTTCCCCCTCTTTGGGGTGGTGTAAGTGACGCCAATTCAAAGATAGTAAACACATACACATAAATAAATTTTTTGAAGGGATAAAAGAAAAATTATTAGAATGAAGGATTTCCCCTCGAGTGTTGATGGAGTGATGAAAGAGGTTGATCAAAACTTGAAAAGATGAAGGAAAAGAATAGAAGAATTTATCCCTATTATCCCAATAGATTTGGAAGAATAGTGTTGATAGAAGAGAATGATAAGGAAGAAAGATGAATATAAAGGGAAATGGAAATAAATTTCATCATGTTAATGTAAAAACAACTTTATTTCATCATTTTTCTTATGATCTTCATCATCGGCCCTTATTAAAATGCAGACATACAACAAAAGTGTACCATAACATGAAAAGCTATAATATGAAAATGTTTTCATTGCCAAAAATGCTAACCCAATGAAAAATACATAAATGTAATGCAATATGAGAAGTAAACAAGCTAACATAATAGGAAAACAAGTACAAACACACATAATCAAACAAACAACGTTCAAGATGGTTACACACATGTTTTTGTTATCAAGCTTCAGTTCCTAATTGTTCATTATTAACGACAAGGGTTAAAGTGGTGCCCTAATAAAGGATACATGCGAGGGGAATAATGGAGGACATAGAGGTCCTATGAAAAAAATTTGGTGCGCTACAACATAGTACCCAACAACTTGTTATGCAAAATGTGTGCAAACATAGCAAACAAACCAGCTTTGTTAATGGGGGAAGATCCAAATGATTTGTGAGTCATTGTGAAAAGAGAAAGAAAGGACCTAAGAGAGATAATGATTGAGTAACATGCGTTTGAAACAGGCTTCAAATCCATGCATGTTGTTAATAATTTTTTGAATTTTTTAAAATTTTAAATTTTTTTAGTTTTTTGAATTTTTATGATGTTTTTAGGAATTTTTGTGTTTTGAAACATATTTGAATGTTTTGATATTTTTAAAGTTTATATTAATTTTTTTGTGTTTTTGAAAGTTTTCCGAAGTAATGTATAGGTAAAATAAAAAACATGGATGCCCCAACATTAGATGGAATGTACAATGGTAGAATGCCACACGCATGTACAAAAAGGGGAATATGCAAAGCTGCCATCAATATGAGTTGAAAATATACAAAAGAAAGCCCCACATGTATATATAAGATAATAGGCTGGATCAAGGTAGAAAAATACATGTTTAACTTGATGATGAACACAAACCAATGAAGTGCCAAGAAGGAGCAAGGATGCCCCCAATGTAAGCTAGCCAAGACGCCATTGATAGTAAGAAGTAGAATATTGTTTATTGAATGAAAGGAAAAAGTTTCCCTCAAACATAATAAAAAGGAAATATTATACAAAAGGATGTTCTGAATGAAGCAAAAGAATAGGAAATGTTATGAAAAGATATGAAAAATGTAGTTAGAAGGTGGACGATGACAAAATGATTATCCCAAGGCAAAAATCATGAGAAAATACATGCATTATAGCAAGGGTTTGAAAAAGGTCCAAAAAAAGACACTTTGTAACATACTAATCCTTTTTTCTCATAGAGTTCTAGTTTGTGCACTTGGAAATGAATTACCACTTGGAGGAAGATTTTTATAGGCAAAAAATGAGGACAAAGTATCTAATGTGTTGGAATGATTTGTTTTTAAAGTTGATTTGTGAATGGAAGGTGGAAGGAGAGCTGTGCATTACTCCATTGCCATACAGGTGACCATAGCCCTGATGGAGATGTATTTGATTGTAATTGCAACATTTCTCTACTTCCATATAGGAATTGTAGTCATTTTTATGTACCATTAGTATAAATTTCTAACCCCATGCATGCCATCCTATCACCCAGCAGGCTCTAGGAACTCACTCGAGGAACGTGTAGGAACTAAGCCCATCCTTTATGTGAGCATTGTGAGAAGATCTTGTCATTGTTAAAGGATTAGTTGCAAAAAAGTGGATATTCATGTAAAATCAAAACGTGAGCTACCATATCCTTATATCCATGCATGAAAATGAGAGAAACAACAGAAAAATGGATTATGAAGAGAAGATCTGATTCATAGTATACAAAAATGACAATAGGGTTTACACCCATGAACAAGATATACAGAACACACACACATGTATATATATTGATCAAGAGTGCTAAATAACCACAATACATTCAAAAGGCCATGTCATGTCTGATACAGTAAATGCTAGGGATCCGTTCCATACAATATATGTTAAAACAAAGATCTCACTCATATATCAAGAGTCCTAGCTATTCATCCCTTATTACATAGATTTTACAGACCCACCCCTTAGACATGATGACCTTATTGTAACTCCCTAATGCAAACCCAAACCCTAGGGCCTCCTAATACTATTTGCAAAGATTTTCCTTCCCCATACTATATGTCTTTGTTGGGTTGTGTCTTTCTTGATCCAGAGCATCTCTATATATAGGTTCAATACCGACCGCCATGCGTTCCTTCAAGAGTAGATCACATGCCAAGTATCCATGTGGTCTTTCATTGGTGAATGCTTATCCAGCTCTGAGATCTTCCAATTTATATAATGATGTCTTCTTAGGAATATTTACTACATGGAATATCCTTTTCTTTACCACCAAGGTTCTAGGATAGCACCCTATTCACTCAGCATGCCTAGTCGGGTCACGATTTTCCTCATGTTCCTCCAAAATACAAAATATGGCTAAGTCCTTAGATCATGTTGTCCTGCCTTGCGCGTGTGCCCTAGTTTCTCCAAAACCCTTCTTAAAATTATATCCTGTGTTCTTATCCCCACGCCCTTCTTCTCTATTGGTCCTACACTCTCATGCTCCATTTGGTACTTAGCCAATATTCAAGGCCCAACATCACCCCACACTAAGATTGGTCTCCATCCTCGAAAACATATTGCTTATTCAAAGAATAAAGAATGGCGGGATCTGAAAAAATTGTAGTGAGGGTGAAAGAATGGAAGAAATGAAAGAATTAAGAATGGAAGAATGAAAAAAAATTGTCTATTTCTGCAAGAGGAGTGGGAACTCCTTCCTCATTGTTGCATCAATCTTCTCCCAAGAATTCACTTCACCCTGTTCCTACTGGAGTAGGTCACCTACTAGAGTGCTTACCTCTCTAAATCTCAGTTCATCACCCTTAACATTCAGCATATATACAATCCCTTCCAACTTCTTGCTAAGTTCGTCCAGCTCATCCATTCTGTGAGTGACCTGGGGGTACAGTTCCTTAAGACAATTTTTAACTGAACCCGGCAAGGTTTCGATTACTTCCATCTTATTCTCAACTTCAACTACGATCTTATCCTACTCTTCCCTATTTCCCTTGTTCTTTTCCTAGAATTCCTTAGAATCCACCTCATGTGTAGCAACCAATATACTTGCTACCCTATGTCTGTCAGCACAATTATCATACATGACCTCAGCCATTTGTGTGGAAGTCTTTACAATGGTAAAGAGCTTGGAATACCAAGTGACTGTATCCTAGATATTCAGCTTCTCTTCCTCCTTCTGGCACACCAATGCTTCTTCTACTAATTCTAAGGTGAGCGGAAACCTTTCCATGGTAAGGATGTGGGTTAAGTATTCCATGCATTACAAGGTTGAATCATATTTTTGCTTAGGTGGGGCTAGGTTTGGATGCTTCAAGATAATGGCTTCTGTAATCATCTCTATCTTTTTGTAGACCTCGCATACCTTCTCCTTTTCCTCCCTTAGTTTGCACCTTAATTGTGCACTAACCAGCTCCTCCTGCTTCAAATTCTTTCTTTTCTCAATGAGTTCTTCCTTCTTCTTTTCCAACTCTTCCTCCAGGACCCTTACCCTTTCATTCCTTCCAAAGATTCTCACCTCAACCTCCACTGATACCTTGTTAAGTGCGTTACAGAATTTCTCATCAGATAATTGTTGAGAATTAATCAAGGGGTTTACTCCCTTGGTTTCTTGTATCTTCATCAGCACCCCTTTTCTGATTTCAAATTTGGGCTCATTAACATGGGACTCAAATGCCCAATATAGCATCTTCCTTGTATGAGGATAGGTGCCTTCTTCTTTGAATGAAGACCATGCAAGGAGTTTGGTCTATAGGTATGGTAATTTTAAAGCACGGGCGTAGTACCTTATTTGGATCATTGATGTAACACATTCCTTGATCCTTCACTACTACCACACTCTTCCCTCATATGTGTGCTGCCTTTGGAAAGCTTACCACTAAAATGGGATCTTCGCCCATGCTCCCATATTTCTTCCCTACACTCTCCTCCTCTATCAACTTGAGTAATTCATCAACATTGCACTCTACCTCCTGTTCCACTAAATATTTTATTATGCCTTCTACTTCCCTCTTTATGGAATATTCTATCTGATCCTTGGTAAGGCTTGGGGTCCTTTGATCTTTGGTGTTCACCTCCTCACTCTCCCCTTTTCCTTAGTTTCTTCTTCCTCCCCATCCTTTTCTTCATTTCCTTCATCCGAGTCATGTAAATCATACACAAGATGGTCCTGAGCCTCTTCATGCTCATCATCATCTTTTTCACCTCAAGAATCCTCTAGGCTCTCCATTCCTTCTAATTCCACCTTCTCCATTACCTTATGATTCTTCCTAACTGGTGAGTATAGTATAGGAGACTCTTCCTTGTCATCTTCTTCAGCAGGTGACTCCTTCCTCAGTAACTATTATTTTTCAAGGGGATCTTCTTTCTCTGGCTCCTCTTCCTTAGGTGTCTTTTCTTTTTCCTTAATGGGGGACTTCTTCATCCATGAATATGTGCTTGGTCTCACACCTGAATCCTACACACCTATAAAGTACACTGGTTGTGCACTCGGTGCATTTTTATCAAAGGTCTCCTCTCTCTCCCTCTTCCTTGGTGTGACCTTATTCCTCTCGATGGGTTCTTCTGAGATGAAGACATCATTCTCCACGTAGGAAAATTTTTCATACTTGGGCCTAATACATAGGTATACCCTCACTATGGTCCTTCCAGCAATTGGCAGCATCACAAGTTTCATCATATGTACCTCATGGGAGACATACTTCTCCACATAAGTGCACTTCTTGGGGTATACTAGATTTCTTTGTAGCTCGTGATGGTTTTGGTCCACATTACTGAGGTTGAACCTTAGTATTTTGGCCTCTTGCTTGGAAATATTGACTAGTGAAAGAGAAGGGTAGTTTACACCATGGGTTCTTGGTCCCATCTGACAGAGTGAACCTGCCAATGCAAAAGTGCTGGTAAATAGCGAGCTTAACCTCTCCTTGCACTAATGCTGGAAATTTTTTGACTATCCTCCACTTAGCCCTGAACACATCACACATACGCTTGTACCATTTATCTAGGTGTGCCTTGTGGGCGTCTGTCATGGTATCACAAGTGTATTTTTCAAATCACTTTGCGAGGGAAGCATCTTCATATAGGTACTCCCATTAAAAAAATTTCTAGCCCATCAGGCACTCCAATATTTGAGTAAATGATGATGAGGATGACATTTCCAAACATGATATTTTCTCCTTCATGTGTAGCAGTGATGATTTTTCTTGCAATGAATGCGGACAGGTTATATATGGTTCCATCTAAAAAAAATTGTCACACATTCAACTAAGCCTTGTTTATTTGTGTCAACCTCACTTGCCCAGTTAGCTTGGATACTAAGCGAGCAGCCATCCTTATTACAGGGTCAAAGATATCTAACATATAAAAATAATGTGAGCCCTTTTTATAATCATAAGCCTGGGTTGTGTCCTTAATGGATTCTTTTTCCTCCAAGTCATCCTCTAGCGGCTCTCCTTTGCAGACAAGGCCAATAAACTTAGATATAAGTTAGGGAGTTATTCACATCCTCTGGCCTGTGAAGTAGAAATGGTCCTCGTGTATGCGTGACATCAACCATTGGTACATTCACTCAGGTTTTCCAAAGTAGGTAAATTCATAAAGTTGCAGAAACCTAGCCTTCTCCAATTTTACCATTACTTCATCATCATAGATTGAAATCCCTTTTGGTGTCCTTTTTTATGTCGGGAGAACTAGTTCAAATTCCATCTCTTTCTTGGTGATACTTGTGTGATGTTTGTAATCAATATTTTCTATCTTCAATACATAATATACCCATTCATTTATGAGAAACATGCCATCTGGGTATTGTATCTCCGCATACCACTCCTAATTGAAACTGGTGGCAGCAGTTTGTTTCCCCTTTCCCTTTCCCTTCTTTGGTGAAACAGTTTCCTTATTTGGTGCCATCTTCTTGTTAGGTTACTAAAAAAAACTCCTCCTTTCTCTTCTTCCTTACTCTGCTCAAATCTATGGCTTACCTTCATGAAAAATCCCTTTACTCCCATGCCCTAGCTGTAGAACCCTAACCTAGACAACCCTTCCACAAGACGACGTACTCTACTGAAACCTTCCTCCCTTTTCCCATGTAATATATCCACTCTAGTTTGTAAATCACACTAGTCATGCACTCAAAATTTTCACACCTTTTCCTTCTCACAAATATTCTTCATGGATGCCCTAGTTCACAAGAGATCTTGTTTATAAAAAATGCAAGGTAGTAATAATGTATCCCAACCTTCTACTTATAGATTTTTATTCTCTCCTGTAGTAAATGCTATGCCACCTACCAATGTAATTTTGTAATAAAGGTATATTTTTCCACTAGAGCCAACCTTAAGTACTCTTACCCCCATGCCCAATTCTATGCGAAATATCCTTACAACCTTCTAGCACGTAAAAATCCTTACTGACTGAAGATCCTCACGTGCACGCTTGTAATGCCAAAGGCACTTCTTCTGTCCTTAACCTGATTTTTTCCCTCCCCTACCTCATGTTGTTCCTACGCTTCTCATCCTTTAGACATGGTCTTTTTAAAGCTATCCTGACAAAAATTTTCCTTATGTACACCTTTCTATGCATGCTCTTCTACACTATACACTTTTCATCCTTCAATCTGGGCCATCGAAACACAACTTCTACTACCAACTTTCCATTTTACTTCGCATTACTCCACCCAACACAAAAACAGATGCATGGTCGTCTGTACATACACAAAATTTTGAAAATAGTAAGTGCTTACCGACACACAAGGCATGCAAAACAACAACAAAAAGAAGGGAACAAGAAACAAGAAGGGGAAACATAGGAAAGGAAAAGCATAAAAGAAAATCCTAGGATAAATGGTAATACTGCCTTATTTATGAACATAAGGAAGAATTATTTATAGTAAGGCTTTAGCCTACTCTCATTGAAATGACAATGTAACCATGTTCCATTCAACGCTTGTAACTGGTAGGAACATGAATCAAGGATGTATGAGATGATATATGGCCCTAACCAATGGAATTTCAGATTCCTAGGATGGAACATAAGTTTGGATTCATAAAGCAAGACCATCTGCCCAACCTCAAATTGTTTGTTTTTGATATGACAATCATGTCGTGCTTTTTGTCATGCCTTTTTAGTCTTCTGACTCCATGTAATATGTGATCACCTTTTATCCAGTTGCATTAACTTCTCTATGTGCTCTTGAATTTCATTTTCATCAGCTAACCCTCCTACACATGTAATACACAATGAAGGTAGCATAAATTCAACCAGTAAAACAACCTCCTCACCAAACGCCAACTAAACTGGTGTGGTCTTATTCAAACTCTTATAGGTTTTCCTATATGCCCATAGAATGACTGATACCTTGTCATCCTAATATTGTCTTCCCATATCAAAAATTTTGGTGAGTGTGTGGCTTAATATCTTGTTAAATGCCTAAGTAGTTCCATTCATTTGGGGGTGATATGGGGTAGTCTTATGATGGGCCACCATGAACTCCACTAATTTTTTTTTGACTATTTTATTTTAAAAATGTGTACCCCTATCACTAGTCAAGCTTAAAATACATCTATACCTACTGATTATGTTTTCCCATAATAATCTAGAATATTTCACCATTGTGTAATCCCTTTTAGGTGCTACCTCCACCCACCTTATCAAGTAATTAGTGCAAGTAATCATATAACATGAACCAGTCCTTCACGCATCAGGTGAAATTGGTCCTACAAAATCAATGACCCATTTTTCAAATGGTTTTGCACTGATTATAGGTCTCAAGGGTATCTCATCTATTTTTCTTGGCTAGCCAAGGCACTGAAAATGGTCGCAGGACTTGAAAAATTTAATACAATCATGGTAAATACTTTCCCACCAAATACTTATGAGTAGAATCTTCCACACTATAGAATTCCCTACATAGTTCCCTCATGCAATCCCATCATGTGATCCCTCCATGATTGTAATGCCCTCATGTTCTAACATGCATTGGAGAAGAATCTCATCATGACCTAACTTGTATAAGTCTCCACCAATTAGCATGTAGGGTGTGACGCATATAGCTAAATGTTTCCTTTCCAAAGTTTTCATTCCCTCTAGCACCACAACCGTTTTGAGAAATACAATAATATATTCCAATTCTGAGGGTGCACATCATAGTCTAAACAAATATGCATCTGGCATAAAATCCTCAATGCTCTGCACATCCTCCCCTGAGTCAATTCTTGAAAAATGGTCAGGCCCTGAGTTACACTTTCTTGGTTTCACAACAACTTTAAACTCAAATTCTTGAAAGAACAGGACCCACCAACATATGTACCCTTGTAAAACATGCATGTTCACCAAGTACTTCAATTCCATGTGATCCATGTAAAATATGAAGGGTATTACCAGTAGACACTACCTAAAATTATGTAATGCGTAGATCATCGATAATGCTTCACTTTCAATAGTGGTGTAGTTCTATTCTGCTGGTGTTAACTTTCTGCTAGCAAAACACAAGGGGTGGTCAACAATCCCTTCTCCATGATACGCTAAGAATTCTCTAATTTCCATACTTGAAGCATTAACATGTACATGGAATGGACTATCCCAAGAGGGAAAACATAATATGGGTGCATTGACGAGCTTATCCTTCAATGTGTCAAACCTTGTCTGCTACGCCTATGCCCAGTGAAAGGAACTCTTGTGTTTTAGTAACTTCTCCAATGGCATGGTGATCTTGGCATACCCTTGATAAAATTTTGGTAGTACCCTATGTGCCCATGGAATCCATGCACTTTTCTCTGACTAGTAGGCTCCCCCAATCCCATAGTAATGCCAACTTTGGTGGGATCCACCAACAAGCCTTTATTACATATGATGTACCCCAACAGGGTTCCAAATGGAGTAGTAAAAAGAAACTTCCTAGTGTTGAGGGATATACATAAATACCAACATATTTCAAACATGAACTGAAAGTTATCACAATGATCTTTCACTAGTCCATACACCGTCCAGTAATAAAGTTAGAGATGAAGGAATTTATGGATGAAATACTAAAATGCTTGGACCACTATGCGTGAAAACATAGCAGGCGCATTCTTCACTCCAAAGGTCATGACCGTATAGGAAAAACTTCCCCATTTAGTGGTGAAAGTTATCTTTTCTTGGTATTCTTTAGGAATTATAACTTGATGGTATCATAAGAATCCATCCGTGAAGGAATAGATTTCGTGCCCAACCACTCCCTCCAGGATCTCCTTGATAAAAGGGGTTGGAAAAGGATCAATTACACTTACCGCATTTAAGTACCTATAGTCAACAAAGATACTTATCCTTCCATCCTTTTTAATTCCAATGACCATGAGGGTTACCCATTGTGATTCCTCCACAACTTCAATGATGCCTGAAGCGATAAGTTTTTCTATCTCCTCCTTGACTTTGATGCTAAGATTTAGATTAATTCAATAAGGCATCTTCCAGATCGGGTGCGCACCATCCTTTAACTTGATTATAATTTCTCCCATGGAGTGGTGAAAGCATTTAAGCTCATGGTATCCACGCGGAAATAAGTTCTGAAACTCATGTAATAGATCAATGATCTTCAAAACCTCCTTCTTTGTCCAATAGTCTCTAATAGTGGCCTCCTTAGGTTCCATTTATGAACTGATGTTAACCTTCTTTGTTTTGAGGGGCTCATGGTAGGCGTGTGCTTTCTCATAAACACTATCAATAAATTTACGTGTACCTTTAGTATGGTTAACATCCAAACTCTCCATCTCTTCACCATTTATCACATAGACTATCTTTCCTTTCTGTTTCTCCATACATGTATGCTCAAGTTGCACCTCTTTTGAATCTTCATCATCAAGTTACACGGTTCTAAGCTAGGTTCACCCAATAACTCCAATATTCTATCTTTTTCCATGGTACTATCTCTCATCGTTTGGCACTTAACAACCTATAATGCCCTATTCACCAATGGTTTAGTAGTCTCATATTCGAAATCTTGAAGGAGGTCATCCGTCAACTCCTACCAATTTCCCGTTTAATGGTGCATCTCAGAGTGAATATACCATGCACGCACACAACCTTGTAAGGTGGAATACAACTTATGCACCCATAAAGAAGGTGGAAAGGCCTCCACACCTTCCATCCATGCTTTATCACATGTTTGGATGTTAAACGAGGTGGGTTCCTTCCCATGGTAGTCTCGTATTGGAGTGGGTACATTGCTTCGAGAAAACCTAATAGAGAACATGATTTTCACTTTGTGCCACTCTAGAAGGCTATCATGATGTGTCGCCCACCAATGCGTTGTGGTCCTAAGAAAGTTTTAGCTGAGCATCCCTTTTCTTTTGATTTCATTTTTCCACTGAGCCTCCATTTCTCGTAATAATTCATCAAGGTTGGCCCCTCCAGAGTAACTTAGAAACTTCTTCCCTCCTAGGAGCTTGACTAAGCAAGCCTTTGTTACTCTTATCACAGAGCCTCTTAACTATCACCCAATTAGCTCATAAGTCCCATGTGCTCAATTATCACATGCCATACTAGTTGTATCACCTAGGTATTGGGCATCTTTAACATGAATAACTCCTTCCATAGGGTTAATCACCTCAGGGTCCCTAATAGAGCGCACATAGATCCTGTCAAGAACTTACCCTCCCATGAGCTTAGTATAAGGCACTAAATTTCCTTTGGTTAAGGGGATGATCACCCATTCTTCCTTGTTCTCAAATCTTAGGTATCCCTTATTTAACCATAAGTCAACATTGTTCTTATAGCACCAGGGATCCCTAAGTAATGCTAGAAATTTTTCTACCTCATCTAGCACCAAGACTTAGAAGTCTCAAGTGAACTTTTCCCCTTGGATAGTGATAACAACATCCTTAAAGAAACCAATGGGAATTACCTTTTTCTTATTATCCATATACAACACATTTGAGGATGGATGTAATCGGGGCCTTCCCATTTGGTGCCATGTAGCTAGAGTGAGGACATTGACTTCTGTGAATTTGAATATTGCTCAGAATCCATTCATCCACAATAGCATTCAGGTTAATTTCCTTATCATAGTCAAGGCTATGGGGAGAAAGGTTGGTATGCAATACCTACCTCTCATGCCCTCCTCAAGCATTTAATACCTTCTCCTGTAACCACTCTCCTACTAAGGGAATTATATTCTCTTACCTTAAATTTTACATACTTCTCTGACCTCATCTAGATCCTTCTGTGGAGCCTCAACATTCTTCCTTTGTTTTAATTGTCTTGATTACTCTTTCAGGCACTGGATATCTCCTTGTAGGCTTTGAATCACATCCATGGTTTCCAGATACACTTATTTATGATGAGTAGGGTCTATATACTTTCCATGCACCACCTCTTCTCTAATAAACAATGGTCTTTGCCTTGGTACTTCTCTAACACAATTAGCCTCAGCTCGCATTGTAACTAGTACAGGATCTAGTTCTGACCTGCGCTCCACCCTTGACATCCATTATGAATCGACCTTCCTCATGCTTACCATCTTGACCCCTTTTTCCTTACAATGTTGATAGATCATATGTTTAAATAGCTCTAGGCATTCCTTATATGCTTCTTCCCATACTAAGAACATTGTAGCAGATCAAGGCATTCACACTTATAGTGCTCTGTAGATCCTTAATTGTATCAGGTTCCACACAGGAACTCACTTCTTCCTCTTCCATGGTGGCCATGACCATAAAATCCTCCTTAGAATCCTCTTCCACACACCCCTCCATCCACACACCCTTCATAGTGATGATCATCATCCTTGGAATTTTTTGCAATGTTGGTCTTGTATCTGGTTAATCAATCTACAATCATTGGTGTCATGAGTAAAAGTGGTGAAAATTTTTTAATAGAAAGACACCTTCTTATGGATTGTACGCTGTAGTAGTGGGAATTTACTTACATCATGATCTCCATGGAAAATTTTACAATCCATCGTCATGGTGTATACTGATCTCTGGGGACAACTGTCCTTTGTATGTTCTTCTACCTCACAATCTGTTGGTACCCAAATTTGTTCTCCTTTTCAGTCTGAGAAGCATCAAAAATATGGCATGAAGCTTGAAGGTAGATAGATTTTGATGTATGTCATTTTGTAGCCGAGGATGTGATCTAACTGGCACTCAGATTTATGAAGAGATGGATAGCACTTTGAAAGGATTTGATCTAACCCTCACTATTTTAGGTTGTTCCTTTTCAACCAAGGTAAGAGAACCTATATTGCAGCCTCTATTTTGTGAAGGAGGTGGAGATATCCTTATATAGTGCATATAGTATGAAGATGGCCTTGGGAAAACATGATCAATTTTCCATTATTCAAACTCAACAGATATGTCACTACTAAATGATGGAAATGCTTTCAAGACAAGGGTGAGGTTGCTGGAGACATTGTATGATCTTGATTTGCTTTTTATAGTTTTGTAGATGGGTTAGATTCTTTTGTTGACACACAATGCAATGTAGGGGTAGTATGGGTAGGATTAGTTATTCAGATGATTTTTTGGTGGGGTATTGATAAGACAAACTTGGATATATCAAATCTTTGATGGCCTCTACGATACTTGAACAACTATTAGATAAAATGCTTTAAATAATCAAGATGTTCTTCCAACTAGAAGATGCATAAATGGAAGCCCAGGTTGCACTCTTCACACAATATTTGAGAACTCACCACAAAAGTTTGAAGTAAAGAACTCAATTAAACACAAAAATCCTTGATCAGACCATGCCTAAGGTACCCCTAAAGGCTTAAAAGAAATCCCAATCAACAAGTGAAGGTGGAGTGATTTTAAACTGCTTATTTTCAATGCCAGATTAAAGCTCTTCTGACAAAAAAAACTGCAAGTGCCACTAAACTATCAATAAGGATGAGATTCTGTGTGATTTCTAAAGACTTTCAATGCAAAATTGCAACAAGAATGATGAAAACTATTTGTAGGTATTTAAAATGACAACAGACATCATATTGCCTAGAAAAACACAGATTTAACTCAAAATCTTGTTAGATTCAGCAAGGGAGAGTTTCATGAACAATCTCAGAGCTGTGTGATGGCTGTACACTTGTAACCAACTCACATACATGAAGATCCAACATAGAAGAAATTAACGTTGTTCTTTGGTGGGTTTCTCAGAAAAATGAGCTTTCTCTCAGAATTTGCTCGTGATTTTCAACTTCCCGACCCTTTGCATTTCTCCAAAATGCATTATATACCTCTTACCACATTGGAGCCTTCTTTCCCAAGAAAAGCATATGCCAAGGGATCAAGTTTGTTACAACACTTCCTCATGATTCATTGAAAATGACATTTAACAAATTTTTAACGAGAGTTGCCAGGTGTTTTAAAAAGACTAAATCATTACAAATATTTGGATCACTCTCTTTCCTGGAGGCATGTTTTTCATCATCAAAGCATGTAGATGCCTTTCCTCTCATCATTTAACCTTTTTACCTTTTAAAACTACCTCTGCAACTTTCAAATTTGACATTTCACATGTCTGGGCGGATTAGGAAAAAACTTTGTTTCAAAAACACCTCAAATATGCAAATTGAGTTATGAAACCAATTCCAATGATCCTAGAAGGCCAAAATGACATGGAATCGCTAAAAATTTGATGAAAAATTTGTAATTCCAAGTTTCCTGGAGCAAAAATGGCGTCCAAAAATGAAAATGTACAGTTACCCTTTATATGCTCTTTCTCCTTCAATCTGGGCCCTCCATGTGTCAAAATATGATTGGGAATCAATTCGGGCTCACCAAATGCCTTTTTGACATTTTTGGAAAAATGGAAAAAATTGAATTTTTTCTCTACCCCTCTGCCCTTGAATTTTTGTGATGATACGTGGCACATGGTGGGTCCCACTGGAATCACGCTTCAATTCTGCGCATTTTGATCTTTTTTGGAAAATTAGAAAATTTTCATTTTTTGCCCCGCGGGCCCGCACACCTGATTTCTCCCTTGCCACGTGTCGATCGATGATTTGTCATGGGGCCACGCTTCGAATTTTCCATTCCAAGTTGTTTTTGTAAAAGGGAAAAATTTCCCTTTTGCCTCCGCCACCCTACCGACCCGCTCTACCTTCGCCAACTGTCTCCCAGTGGCTCATTCGCGGGCCAGCGGCTCAATTTTTTGGCTTAACTCCTTTTGCCAAAAAGGGAAAAATTCCCCATTTCCTTCCATGGCCCACACTTCCCTCTGAATTTTCATGGACACGTTTCCACCTGTGATTGGCCACGGGGCCATGCTCCAAAATTTCACGTTAGCATCTTTTACCTCCAAAGGCAATTTTTTTTGAAAAACCTCCGCCACCCACATTTCCTTGCTCTGCCACCGTGCTGCCATGTGTCCACCCCCTGCTCCATTCGGACCTGTGGGCCTTTCCACACCATTTTTCCCTTTGCTAAAAAAATGACCAAAAATTCCTAAGTTCCCCGTCGGCTTCCCATTCCGCCTTCGCATAAGAACATGACATGTGTCCCCTCGCAAAGTTGCGGGGGGAATTTTGAATTTTTTCCCAAAGCCAAAATTGGCTATGTTTTTCAGAGAAACCCACCAATCCTTGTCCAATCAGAATCAGCCACGTAGGAGGAGAATTTTGAGCCTAATAATGATGGTTAAATGACACCCATACGACTATCACAAAACACATAATTTACTAGAAATGCCCGAATTCGATTTTCTCTTCGTGGGTGATGGATTTTTTTCTCAAAAAACAAGGGGAAGTTGATTTTATGTAATTTATGAAATGAACAAATTTGATTTTTAATGATTAGGCAAGAGGGAAAACACAGCATAGCCCGTAGATTTGGAAAAATTAGGGCACAAAAAAGGCATGCATGGGTGTTTCTTCAAAAAATAAGGCATGGAAAATGATTTTTAAAATGAATTAAGGCATGGGAGCAGAGGCAGAAACTTCATTTCACCCATTAAAACTATAGAAAATGTTTCAAGAAGTGCAGAGTGAAAGGAAAATTAGGGCAAAAGCATAGAGGATCAAAATGGACACCAACATCGGCTCCTACTCGGGGATGGGCACTCCTAGTGAGTTCCACAAGAACAAAATAGACTAAGATCCAAAATAATCCATTGGGAAAATGGATTCATGAGCCAAAAATCACCAAAAACCAGCCGAGAACCTGACAAAAAATGGCTGCCACACAGCAAGGCAAACCACAAACTGACAAAACACCAAAAAACAGAGTGAAAAACCAAACACTATACACTATACAAGCTGGTGCATACCTAAAATTTGTGGATTAATCCAAGAAATGCTTCATATGCCTACCATTAACAATTAGTTCAAGCAATTCCCCATCTAAATATTTGAGAAAAAAGGTATTCTCACCAATTATGATATCAATGGAGTAAGGGTCCATCCACAATGCATCAAATTGTCCATGTTTGCCCTTATCCTCATTTCTGTTATCCCACAACAAAACTAGATCTCCAATATTGAAGGACCTAGGAGTGACCTTCTTGTCAAACAATCTTTTCAACTTCTCTCTAAATCTGATATGCCTCTAATGGGATGCTCTTCTCTCTTCATCTAGCTCCATAATATGATTGATCCTTGCTTCATATGGACTGACCTCTTGATCCTCAAGCTGTTGAACAAACTGAAATGAAGATAACTATAGATGTAAGGGAAACAGAGCTCGAGTTCCATACACCAACTCAAATGGGCTCTTACCAGTAGCTCTCTTAGCAGTGATTCTATCAGCCCAAACTACAAATTTTAGTTGTTCACCCAATTTTTTCTTGTTCAATTCCAAGGTCCTTCTAATGATCTTCAAAAAATTATTATCGCTCGACTCAGCTTGTCCATTTCCTTTGGGATTATAGTTTGAAGAATAAGTTAAATTGGTTCCATACTCCTTGCACATTTCCATCAAAGGTTTAGCTTTGAAACACATGGCATTATCAGCCACAATTTTGACTGGCACACCAAATGTGCATATGATATTATTCAACAAGAAGTCCATAAAAACTTGGTGTGTTGCTTTCTTGGTGGGGATTTCCTCTACCCACTTTGTAAAATAATTAGTGGCTATAAGAATCCACTTATGGCTAGCACTAGAAGGATCTGAAATCTCACCAATGAAGTCCATTCCCCATTATTTGAAAGGAGCTTCGATTGATACAAGATGCAAAGGAAGGGATCCTAAAGATTTCATTCTTCCAAAGAAACGGTGATAGCTTTCACATTTTCTAATCATCATGGTTGCATCTCTGAAGAGAGTAGGCCACCAATAACCAACTCTCAAAACTTTGTGTGTTGTAACCCTTCCAGCAAAGTTTTCTCCATAAACTCCCCCATGGAAATCAGCAATTACTTTGGGAGCTTCATCTTCAGTTACACATTTCAAGAGGACACCTTCAGGGTTCTTCCAAGCCAGCCCCAAGTCAGGTATTTTTGAGAAGCCAGCTTGAGGGCTCTTTTCTGATTTTTATTTAAATGATCAAGACAACAAAGGTGTTTGAGGTAAAAGATTATGTACTTGTACCACTCAGAACTTACCAATTTCCCAAAAACATCTACCCTTTCTTCCTCTACCTCATTCACTTCCATAGTCTGCAAGTTGCTCTCAGCCATGAGCTTATTAAGACCCAAACCTCTTACCAAATTTGTGGTTTGGATGTCTATATCATACTCCTGCAGTTTTTTCACCCATCTACATCTTTTACTTGAGATCTCCATCTCTGATAAGATGTCTTTTACCATGGTTTGGGGAACATAAGCAACAACTTTTGAACTTAAAATATAAGGCTTAAAAACCTTTGTTGCTTTAACCAAGGCAAATGCTTGTTTTTACATGATTGTGTACTTTAACTCAGCAACTTGTAAAGCCTTGCTAAAGAAGGCAATAGGCCTCTCATCCCCATCTTCATCCTTTTGGTGCAAAACAAATTCAATAGTATTTTCAGAGGCAAAGGAGAAGATTTGAAAAGGCTTATTGTAATTTGGAGCTACCAAGATAGGTGCATGTTTAAGTGCTTCCTTGATCCCTTTAAAATCCTGAATAGTAGCCTCCTCCCATTGGATAACTTGATCTTTCTTTAACATACATGTGATAGGAAGAGTCAACTCAGCAAAATTGGACACAAACCTTCTAATGAAATTTATTTTCCCAAAGAAAGAATGAATGCCCTTCTTTGTTCTTGCTTCTACTCTCTTAGGGTCAATCATGACACTAGCCTTTGAAACAATATGACCAAGCAACTTGGCCTTTTGCACCCCAAAGTGACACTTATTTGGATTGAGAGATATTCTAAATTCTCTACATCTGATCAACATCCTTTCCAAATGCTACAAGTGATCTCTCCTGCTCCTTGAAAATACAGTCACATAGTCCTGATAAACTACAATGAAGTCATTTATATAACTAGAAAAAGCAACATCCATTGCTCTTTGGAAGGTAGCTCCAACATTCATGAGACCAAAAGGCATTCTCACATAAACATATGTTCCCTAAGGAGTGGTAAAGGTAGATTTAAATCTTTCAGACTCCTTAACAACAACATGATTGTGTAACCAGAGAAACCATCCAAGGTGGACAATAATTCAGATCTAGTCACTAACTACAACATGTTCTCCATGTTTGGTAAAGGATAATTGTCTTTCAATGAATCTCTATTCAAATTTCTAAATTCTACACAAAATCTGATATCTCCATTCTTCTTTCTGACTGGCACAAGGTTTGCAACCCAGGATGAATACCTTGTGGGCTGAATGATCCCTCCCTCCTTCAGGTTCTTCAATTTATCTTGCATTTTCATGGTGAGGAGTGGATTAATTGGCCTTTGCTTCAATATGAATGGTTTGGCACTTTTCTCAAGAGGGATCTCATGCTGAAATAAGTCTCTTGTATATGCTTTTAGATCTGAATATGACCAGGTAAGGAAGTCTTGATATTGTTTCAACAATTGCAAGTAGGACTATTTTTCTTCGTTGTTTAGCTGCAACCCAACCAAAATTTTTCATATTTTTTCCTTTCTTCCCAAGTCATGCTCTTCCACGTCCCTTAAGGTAGATATGTTTCTATTGATGATGTAATCAGCATTGGTAAAATTTGACTTGAAAGCAACAAGACCTCTAGGAATGGTGTTAGTTTTCAACTAGATAATATATTTTCCAAACAAAGTCTCTCTTCCTTTAGTCATACACACCATTGGTTCCCAATCAATATGTTGATCTAAAAACTCACCTTGATTTGTAAGAACCTTTACACTTGAGCGTCATCATCAAACACTTGCCAATGCTTGATGTTGTCAGGGACAACTAGCCTAGTTAACACTTCAACATTATACTCACAATAAGGTGAAATGGTGTAATCTCCAAATATTGACCCTATCACTGCCAACTTGTCAACAGAAGCATTCAAACTTCTATCATGGTGCACATTATTGAAGGAATCAAACCTCTCAATTAGATCCCAAACTGCATGCTTATACAACTTCATCCGCTAATTTTTTGTAGCATACATTTTTCTTATTTGTTTGACAACTAGCTCTGAATATCCCTTTGTAATGATGTCCTTGACACCATACTTCCATGTAATTCTCAGACCCAACAACAAGGCTTCATACTAGGCAATGTTATTAATACATTCAAAATTAAGCTTGAAGGAAAAAACAAATTCTTCCAAGATAGGAGAAATCAGAATTACACTAGCACCATTTCAAAATTTGGAGCAAGCTCCATCAAATAGAAAGGTCCAAGGAGAACATACCTGTTCAAGGAACTTTGACTAATCCATGTTGTGTTATTTTCCATCAGCAAAACCAATAAAGTTATCAGCATCAACATCAACAAATAATACTTCATAAGAAGCATTATTTGGGTCCTCAATTAGATGCAACATTTTCTTTTCTCCATAGAGCTTGACAAGGATGCCCTCAATGGGAATGGTGGAAAAAGACATATCCATTTGGACACTCCCTACAACACTTGCAGCCCAATTTCTTGATAATAAAATACCCCATTTGGTAGGGCAATCAACAATTACAACATCCAATTTTAAATTCCTCCTAGGATAAGATGTAAGTTGCACTACCAAACCCTTCAGACAACCAACAACCGACACTTCTCTTGAGTCCATGGTAGTACATTTTCCATAGGCTATTTTCACTTTGATATCCAACTCATTCATGACTTCAAGAGGAATGACATTACATGATGCACTAGAATCAAACATACAATTGTGAAGTAGCCTATCCTTTATGATCAAAGTTGTGAAGAATAGATCAACATTCAATTGGGAATCAACCAAAGATGTCCCCAGATATAAATCAAGTGTCTCTCCAAGATATTCTATTGCTGGTGGTGTTTCAAGGTCAACAATGATTTGAGGAGGAGCCTCAACAACATTTATATTTTTGCCTTTAGTATTCTTCTCCTCTTTCAACCCCAAGTACTCAAATTCTCTCTTCTTATGCTCAGGAATCCTAAGAAACTCAATGATTGGAACACTCACTTTGATTTGGCTCAATACTTGGGCTATGTCATAGGGAACACTCTTTGGAAAAACATCATTGGAAGGGAGACAAGAAGATTCATCAGATGGCATGGGATTCTTGGCAGCTTGGGCATGAGGAGGACTATAATTTTTTCTTGGGAAACCAGAGCTTTTGGCAAGTTTTTCTCTTCTAGGATATTCTTTGGGAATGCTTGTGAGCAAGGGTGTTTTAGGTTTGGCTTGAGGCCCAACTCCTTTAACAACTTTTCTTCTAGTGTTATAATCTTTATCTTGAGCTATAACAACATTCATCAATAGTTTTTTATCTTCCTCTAAAGGAATACCACCATCATACTTACTAATCATCAAAGATATTAGGTATTCAAAGTCATTGTTAGGAATTTAAAAAGCTTGCACTACATCAACTTCAAGAGTATGAGGGGGAAGGACAACTTGTACCCATTTAATGCAATCCCAAAAAGTTGCAGCTGTCCTAGCACTTATTACTTTAGTAGATGTTGATCCTCCTTGTGAGCTTGAAGAACAACCCACTATGCAAATATCATAATTAGTACCATCATCATTATTAGATTCACCTTATTTCTGGTCCACTTCACATGGAGGATAGGGTAAAAAAACCTATCACACCTATCAATATCAGCAACTTCTTCAACAACAACAACCCTAGCAGTTAAGGGATTAGGTAACACTCTCTCTTCACGTGCTTGAGGATGTCTATTTGCAGACACCATGGGTCCTTTCCCTCTATCATCTGCCCTTTGATCACCTCTAGAATGATTGGAAAATTTGTCATGGTTTTGTGCTCTTGGTTGACCTTATGAAGTCTTCGCAATTCCCTTCTCAGCTCTTGCCAACTTATATGATATTTCTTTGATAGCCCCTACCAAAGTTTTCACAACCTCCTATAAATTAGCACCCTTGCTAGCTTGAGGTTTTTTAGGTTTTATCAATTTTACACCATCTCTCTTGAGAGGTTTCCCAATAGCCTTGATATTGTTTTCAATTTGAAGTGCCATAGTGAAATCTTGTCTCAGATTGGTAGGGTTCTTATCTCTTAAGTAATAGGATGCCTTCTTATCAAATGCATCTACATATTTGATTAAACAAGACTCATCACAAGGTCTCAGATTAACAGGAAGCCTTCTCAAAATTTTTTTAAACCTTGTGTTAAAGTCATGGACTGACTCTTTGGGTTCTTCTTGATATTCTCAAACTCAGACAAGAGAAATCTAGGATCAATCTTGTCACCATATTACAATTGAAATGCATTATTTATTTCAGTCCATGAATCAATAGAATTATCAGGAAAATTCTTGTACCAATCCCTAGCATCCTCTTCTAATGCATGAATGAAAAAATTAATATACACATCTTCAAACTCTATCTCGAAATCCTCCATCATGTTAAAAAAAAGTCTGAGATGCTGATAACTAGTTATTACATTATTACCTTAGAATTTTGGCAATCTATTTCTGACATCTTGTGGGACAGCATTTGGGTAACCATCCATTCCTCCAAAGTCTATAGGTGTAGACACTAAAATTAGGTCACACTCCCCTCTGGTCCCTCTACAAATAAATACCTTCACCTAGCCATGACCCCCTTCACCCCACTAATATTAATCCAATTAATTTAATTAAATTAATGCTTTATCCTCACTATATTTATTATTTAAATAATATCTACACATATAGTTCCCCTACACACCTCACCAAGTCAACTCAACCTAAGACGTATTCTTAGCAAGTTACCATAACTAACTAAGACTTACCCAAACCATAAAAATCAATGCCTACATTCCCTCTACCCACATTCTCACATGCTCACAAGAGGCTACGAGTCTAATCCACAGATAACAACATGAGATCCAAGAAAATTAGGAGGATCTCCCTAAGTTTGGTAAAACCTAGGAAATCCTGCCTTGACCGATGTCGGTTACCCCTAACCGTCACCGGTTAACTCAGACCACCATCGGTTACCCTTTTAACCCCAAAACAACCTTATTCTCAAGGTTAGAAGTCAAAAGTTGGAAAAAAAACATTGGAAAAGGTTGATGAGCAAGAACATATCTCAGAGAGATAACACATCTTTAGAGAGCCAATTCCAGCAGAAACTCACATCCAAGGAAGGAGATTGAGCATCTTCTCCTACACAGCCATCTCAGCCACAGTGTGATGTATCCAAGCAAAGAAGAGTGTGCATGAAGCCCATGCATAAGTTGTTCTTTGGTTGGTGATCACTTGCAGCCCTCAAACCTATCATCAGCACCTCCATCTATCACACACAAGCCTTCAAGAATGAAATCCAAGTAAGTAAAATATCACACTTCCCTGGTTATTTCATGTCATCATTGTTTTATCACCCATATCTTGCTCCTTATTGACCTTCTCCAACATTTTCACCTTCATAGACCCATTGAAACCTTGTAGAAGCCTGCTCCCGTCACCCAATACCTCATCCTGACCAACCAAAATCCTTTGTGTAATCACAAAGGAGACCAAAACCCATTTTGTGACATTTCCAGATCTCACAGTAATAGTAACCCATTTTGGAGACCAAATCCTTCTTTCTATTTATTCTAAAGGAAACTTTTCTTTTGGTGTACTTAAAAAGAATCATCTCTTCAAGTTCTGAAATTCCTTATACCATTGAGGTAGTTCATGATGGCATATGTGGAGGTCACTTTAGTGGCCTTGCTGTTGCTAAGTATATTCTTTGCCTAGGCCATTATTGGCGAACCCTTAACCATGATTGTTGTAACTATGTCAAACATTGTGTGAAATGCCAACAACATTCCAACCTTCATCATACACTGAGTCATGCCTTATAGGTCGCTCGTGACCTTTTTCCCTTCTCTCAATGGGGTTTGGATCTTGTCGGAGAAACCAATCCTCATTTTTCTCAATGCCATCAATGGATCATAACTGCTACCGAATACTACAAAAAATGGGTGGAATCCATACCAATCATCTCCATGAAAGCCAAGAAAATATGTGAGTTAATTAACCATCACATCATTTTCCACTTTGGTGTCCCTCATCGCCTCATCAATGACAATGGAAAATAATTCAAAAACAAAACATTACAAAAAATTTGTGACGTCTTTGGCATTCAACTTAGTTTCTCATCGCCTTATTACCCACAAACCAACATCCAAGCCAAATCCACTAAAAAAACCCTCAACAAAATTCTCGTGAAAGTGGTTGACGATACTGGTAAGGATTGGCATACGCAGATTCCTTTTTCCCTATGGGCATACCGCACTAGTATTCACACTTCCACTGCAGCCACAACCTTTTCACTGGTCTATAGTACAAAGGTTGTTCTACCTCTCGAAGTCTAGGTTCCCTCACTCCACATTTCTCTCCATGACATGCTTACTGATGATGACTTTCATCAGGACCACTTAGAACAACTAGAGTTAGTAGACGAACGTCATCATAATGCTCTGTATCACCTTCAATTTTTACCAACAATGTATCAAATGTGCTTATGACAAACATGTGCATGAGAAAACCTTCCAAATTGGTGACCTTGTCTTGAAAGAAAATAAACATGTAACCAAAGTAGAAAAAAGTAAATGGGGAAAGTTTGCTCCTAATTGGATTGGACCATACATCATAACTCATAGCTATAGATCAGGTGCCTATCGTTTATCCTCGCTTGAGGGTAAACCCGAACCTAACCCCCTTAATGCATTGCACCTTCAACCATTCTATTGTTGACTCATTGTCCTACCTCACCCTTTGTCTCTTAACAAGCTCATCCCTTGAGCGCTATCCACTCCATCCACCTCCCTAACGATTAAATAAGAATCATGTGAGTACCCGTCACTTGTTACCTTCTCTTGAATATGTGTACCAGGGTACTACACACAGCATGATTCTCATGGATGCTTTTCATCTACCCTTAGATGATATCCCATGGTCGTTCCACCTTGCCTTTTGAACAAGAGTCCTGTCCTTCACCTTGGTCTTGTCCATGATTTCTAAGACCTCCAATGAGACCAACACTCCTTGAGTCAAACTTCTAATAAAAAAAAAGATGACTCCCTCAAAAGGAAATCTTCCTCTTGACCAAAAATTGCTACTATAAATAGACTTCTCCCTCGAAGGACAGCTATGTGAAGCTTTCAAAAAATAAAAATATAAAAATATAAAAAGGGAGAGAACCAAAGCTTCCCACATCGATCAACTTCATGAAGACCTCAAGGAGTACCATATTATTTATCCTATATAGACTTCCCACATCGATTAGTCTATCACAACAAAAAAAAAATTAGTCATGGACTTGCCCATTGTGACCTCGAACCTTTTTCCCAAAATCCATGTCACTCCAAACATATACAATTAACTACCTTTCACCAACCTTACCATTTTCACTCTCATTTACTAAATCACCTCAAGGGACATCTTTCAATTTAGACAATTGGTGATCTTCAGACTACCTTCATCGTAGAATAGGTAATCATGAAATGCCTCACCCCCCAAAGTATGATCTACTCGGTATGATCCTACCTAATCAGGTGGCTTTATTGCCCCCCTTTTTATTTGTTAACCATCTTTGATTGCATTTTTATTACCTCATAAGGACTTGGTCCTCGTTGCTTACCTTTGGGGTAATCCCCCCCTTTCTCCATAATCACCTTCACCTACATCATTTTTACCTATAATCCACCTACACCTATTACACCTAAACCCACAACATACTCCAAACCTACCAAATCATTCTCATATTCTTCCCTAGCTCATGGGAGAACTACATCGGTCTAAGGTCCCTTTTTCACTTGGACTATGTATGTAGCACTCCGAGGGCATGGGGCCCTTGGAGGTTAGCTCGGCCATTCTCTACCATCAAAAATTCATCAACTATGCCTAATTCACCATTTACCCCACATTTCACTTATTTCCCCTTTTTCTAACAAAAATGGAAATTAAACAACATACATAACAAGTTGTTTCATATTTTATCATCATCACAACATACATTTATTACAACTACCATTTCTCTAACATCATCATACATATAATATACCACATCTCACATATGACACCTATTATTTGTTCATCTTTGCACGCTCCTCATCATAGCAGGTGTATTCTGGCTTCACTTGAGTGTTCCTAGGCCATATCACCATCATTCCTAGAATTCTGTGTCTGATTCCACACCAAATTTTAATTCACAACCACTTTCTTTCATCACTATCTCAATTTCACAGTAACTGTCGTCGGTTACCTTTGACCACCATCGGTTATACCCAGCAGGCGTTGGTTCCAGGTTCTTTTGCTACCCTACTCAAAAGGACATTTTCACTTCACTTTATTTCACTTCCCATAGTCTTTGTCACTATCACATTTTCTATCGACGTTTTACACATCCCCAAATTTGGCATTCTTATCAGATCTTGCCTTCTGCCTCATTGTTTACTCACTTTCCATTTTCTACAGTGACCGGCAGTGGTTACCCCTGACTGTTGTCAATTTTCCCTAACTGAAATTGGTTAGCCTATTTCATATTTCACCCACCATTTGGTACTTCATCTGTTTTTTTCAATCCTCAGATTCACTTGTTCCTGTTGTTCTCTGTGTCAGTTATAGAGAAGTAACCATACCTGATCAATACTGGTTCACATGGTACTAACCCAAAGACAAGCAAACACCCTCATATTCTACGCCAGTCACCAACCACTCCCACCTAGGCCTTCACCACCTTCTATCTTATCACCAGCCATGGACCCCATCCAACCTACTACTATTGTCACCAGAGATGAGGAGTTCACACGACTCCTTGACCAGAACCTTGCTACCTTGCAGTTTTACCTCTCCCACTCATCCACTTGAGACGCCTTAGGTCATTTGATATACGACATGCTTGTATCTATCCCCCCAAATCTTGCACCCACTTCCGCATCAACCCCATCGGGCTCTGCGCTACCCGCATCCACCTTATCCCTAGTCATTTCGTAGTTAGGTTCTATATCCGCTATGACCACCACGTATGTTACCTTTGTTGTACCCATCACATCGACCATACCCTCGATGACTACCCCAAACAAAACCTCATATGCCCTTACTATCTCATACATACCTGTAGCTACATTACCACCTCCAGTTCCAGTGAACCCTACCCCATTTCAGAGTGTATTTATTTCCATTCCACAATCCTTAGCCCCTATTGCCACTAGGGTTACCACGACCCTTCCACCCCCATATACATACTACCAACAACCGTTTATTTCATCTATTATTCACTCTGGGTATGTACCCGCTATTTCACTACCTTATTCTCCACCACATTACATGGAAACCCCATTCACTAGAATGCCACCCCCATTATATGCCCAAAACCAACCTCTTCACGCTCTAGGAGGCATCCAATCATCACAACCCACCAATGACCTAATTAAATTGATGTTGGACAAGATGCAAACATTGGAGGCATTGGTTTCTGGCTCCCGCAACACTCTCACCTATGATTAGATTTATAATGAGCCTATTCACCCATCCATTCCTATCCATTCATACCCTGTGCATTGGGAAATGCCAAAATTCAACCACTTCAATAATAAGGAAGACCAACAACAGTACATGCACTCATTTAAACATGGGTGTTATCTCGTTGTTCATGATGATGCCTTATATTTGAGAACTTTTCCCATGTCCCTCACTAGGCCAACACTAGATTGGTATAGTGGGTTACCTAAACACTCTATATTTTCATTCAATCAGGTAGCCCAAGCTTTCTTGGATCATTTCTCTATCAATATCACCAAGAAGGTTACCATGACCGATCTATATTCCACACGTCAGTATGAGGATGAATCTATCGTGGATTTTGTCACTCACTAGTGCATAGCTTGATCAACTAACTTACCTTCCAATTACCACAAACTGAACTCATTGAACTATTCATGCAAGCTTGCACCAAACATATCTCCCTGACCTTATGGGTCCAAACTTTTCAAACATTCGATGAGGCATTCACCATGGCACAAAAGTTAGAGATTCAGGCCATTAAAGAGAAGAAAATCCAATTATGAAACAAGAATTTGGCATTCAAGTCGAATGAAACTTCTTCTTCTTCTAAGCCACCAACCAATTATTCAAAGGCTAAGGGTACCGCTAACACAGTGGTACTCAAGGCTATCCCAGCACATCCATCTAATCAGGCTACACCCTCATCCAATTTATCACCTATCTATACTTTTTGATTCAAAAAATAGCAGTGAATATATACCCCAATTAGGTAACCTTACTCTTATGTGTTAGAAAAGCTTATCAAAGCTGGCGCCATCACCCTTCCACCCATAAAACCACACACTAGTTTTGACCTTTCTCATCCCATGCATGTGTGGTATAAGTAACATGATTTCTATAACTATCATTGAGTGAAGGGTCATAATGATGGCAACTACATCACTTTCAAGAATATTGTCCAAGAAATGCTCGAGAAAGGTGAGTTAACTATGGATAATTCCAATGCCACCCCTAACCAAAATCTACAAATCTTCAAAAAACCTACTCCTAACCATGCGCCTTCATCCAATCAAACTGGTGAGACATTCACTCACGATACCCATACTTGTGAGGTTCATGTAATCTTTAATGAGGTACCTGTCACCTCTCAATTACCTCACATCCCTTCCTTAGAGGAAACCTTAGCCTGAAATCCTCCTTACACATTTGAATCAACCTCCACCATTCCTTCACAAATAGAGAAACACCTTTCATCTCCTTCATCACCAATGAAGGAGTCTTCCACTAACATCAAGCCCCTCTCACCCCTAGCTTCACCACTTAGAGAGCCTTTACCTACCGTGCCTCCTCCACCCATAGAGGAGCACCCATTACCTCCTCCACCAACAGAGGAGTACCTATTATCTTCTCCTCCTGTAGAGGAGCACCGATCACCTCCTTCACCCACAGAGGAGTACCTATCCATTTTTCCACTCATATAGGAACTCCCATCATCTCTTCCACCCATCACAAACCCAGTGGAGATACCTTTGCCTCTTAGCGAGCATTCTCCATTAGCCACCCAACATCCAACGGACCTACTTTCAGCTCTTTTACTTATGGAAGCTAAAGTTGGCCAATTCCCTATCTCTAAGATGCATTTTACGGGAATTCCCATTAGGTCTTCACTAGCCCCACCCATGGACGTGCCATTCTCACAATTGGCTGATCCCTGAGATTATGTGGATATCGATTTATTGTGGGGGTGCCTCTTACTCCCTATCTCCACACAGATGTAGATATCCCTCACTAACACCTCCACTATCTACCCAACCACATTTCCACCCATTAAACCAAATACAACCACTACTATCGCAAATCCTTCCACAATACTCATTAACACTCATACCACACCTATAACCCGACCTACATCTAAACCCAAACCTCTACCCACAACATTTCCTTCACTAAAACTATTACCACTTTAGGGGTAACCCCAACAACCAGCCTTAATCATCCACCTATTAAACTGGATTTAGCTACATCCTCCAAAACCAATACCACACCTACTTTGACACCCAAACCAAAGAAACAAACTCATCAGCTTCATACCCCGACTGCACCAATCACACCTGCACTTGTCCTATCTACCTTAAGATCTCATTTACCCAACAAGGTCAAGCACTCCTCACCCATCCATAAACCAATAACATGACAACCCATTCCTTCCTCACAAACCCCTAACCTACCTGGGCACACAACACGACTTATACCCACATCTGCAGTCTCTTTTCCACCAATACCTCCAAAAACTTTGGCTATTGCTTCACTACGTAATACACTTTAGTCATTGTCCCTTACACCCCAAGTACAACCTGTGTCATCTACCTTTATAGCACCCCTGTTATCCCTGTGGGTAATTCACCCTCTTCCTCCATCTGCTTTCCCTTCTAGACCTTGTACACCCACATCACCTTTACTCAAGAAGGTGTAACCCAAAAACAAAACCCCACTACCCCACAACAAGGTGGTCAAAACAACCCCACACCCTTCTACCCATCCATCTACTATACCCATACCTAGACAAATATGACCGATACCTAAAACCACACCAGAACCTAAACACATAGCTCGACCCATTCCTACTCTTCCAAAAACAATTCCTAGAAAACTAACCACACCTACACCCAAACTCACATGCACTTCCCATTGTGATCCACTAGCAGGGTCTTACACCAAAATTTGAACCAATCTCCTCGAGACCTCTGTTATCACATTACCGCCACTCCAACCTTATGACCCCCTCAAACCCAAGCCAAAAGGATTTGATTATACTAAAATTTGCACATACCATCGTGTGTCAGGGCATGCTGTGGAAAGCTGCAAGGCTTTGAAAACCCTCCTTATCTAATTGTGTCCACCTGAAACCAACTTTGATAATGAAGACCTTCTTGACGAGGATCCTACTTTACCTACACCCATTCCCACACTACCCACTCCATAACCACAACCTCCACCCTCACAGCTTGTTGAGCCACCCCTGAAATTTGAAATTAACATGGTTTGCATTAGAGAACTTGCCACATCACCACCTAAATGTCGTTGCGCCCAGCTGACCTCACAGGGATTTTCTCCTCCATTAAGTTTAATCCCTTCATGTCATTATACCACATACCCTACACCTTATCCATTTGACCAAATTCCACTCAAATCAACATGATACACATCACTACACATGTGTGCAGAAGGGAAAAGAAAAGGTAGCTGACCCACCAACCAATCATATACCCAACATACCATTTACACCTATACCTAAAATAACTATCTACAGCCCCACATACCCCATTTCTAATGGCGTCACACATTGCACCATGCTCAAAACAACTACAACAATCTCCCCTCAAAATTTCCTTATACGACCTCATCCAAACCTCATAATCCCATCGTCAAGCTCTCATGGAGGTTCTTCAATCTATTGATAGGTTTTACCCAATGACCCTACACCCGTAGCCTCCATTATCACGCACCTCATCATTTAGCCTCTCTTACCAAATTACCACCTTCATCCTCACCTCACCTTTTCCACCAAGTGGCCTCCCTTAGCTTTTCAGAGGAGGAGATCGCGCCATACCAGAATAATGATCCTAGAAGCCAACCCTCTTGATCTCTGTCCACATTGATGACATATGAGTATGCCATGTGATGATTGATGGGGGTGCTAGCATTAACATCATTTCATCCCATGTATTTTCTCAAATGCTCATACCTGACAATTACATGCACAAATATCCGGTCATGTTGCGTTCATTCAATGACATGCCATCACTTCCACACTCAGGAACTATCATCCTTCACATTTGCGTGGGGCCGCCGCATTATTCCAGAATTGTTTTATGTGTTTGGAGGGGGAATGAAAATATAAATTGTGTGCTTGGTAGACCCTGGATCCATGTCATGGGTTATGTTCCTTCCACTTTGCATCAGTGTGTAAAGTTTGAACACAAGGGACACACTTATACCATTCCAGCTGACCCATCACCTTTCAAAACATGCAACATGCTTCACCGGCCCAATGATGTGCTCATACTTGTCAAACCATCTACCTCTACAACCACTATCGCTTCACCTACACCTCCACCTAACCAGTACAATCGCTACTTTCACCGCACATACCTCCTATATTTCTATTACCGTTATAACCTCCATGGATGAACCAATAGCTTCCCAATCCATCAACTCCAGCTCTGCATTGACCTCCAACACATGATCCATACCAGCTACCCACATACCAACCATTGATACCTTGGAAGGTGTTTTTCAATGCATCACTCTGGGAGAGTACTACCTATATAGTGTCAACACATTCCTTACTTCATACAAGTATGGAAGCCTTCACCATTCACCCTCACTATGATCACCGTATAGGAGAATGCCTCCTTTATGGTCCTCCTCATCTTTGTACTGGTCTCACCTATGGGGGACTTGATACTACAAACTTACACACCGGAAACACCATAAAAAACCCCACCCATTTTCTGCTTACTTGCCAATCACTTACCAATCACCGTTTTTCTCACACCTTCCTGCACTGCTATACATGGAAGGGTTTTGATTTTTGTCTTTTACGAGCAAGGCCATCATACCGTTATTCCATGTACCACCCACAAAAATAATGACCGTAGTGGTATCAAATTCCCCAACCTTTCTACCAATTAGGCTCGCATTGAACTCACTGAGGACCCTAGCCCTTCTCCACCTTCATCACCGTCCTCACCGATAGATTTGATGGATCCTGAATCTATCCCTCCTATTTTTTTTGTAAACACCATTTCCTTGGGGCCTTTGACTTATCAACGTGAAGGTGATGCCCCTTCCACTCTTCCATTCCTGTATCTTGAAATGATCGATGATGACACACCTACCATTAACATTGTTTAATGTCAGGATGATGAATCCATACTCACCTACCTTGGTGCAGAAGACTCATATATTCATCGGTCATTACCCTCTGAGACGCAAACCATGTTGAATGAATTGACTATTGAGATCAATATTCATACTCAGGACAACCCGCACATCCTAAAGATAGGAGAATCTTTATATGTTTCTGAATAGGAAGCCATCACTTCTTTCTTCCGAGATCATAACCATGCTTTCACTTGGTATTACGGAAACATGCCCGATACTGACCCCACCATAGTGGTTCACAATATCATAGCCATTCCCAATGCCAAACCTATCAAACAAAAGCTAAGAAAAATGCACCCTCACATTGCTCTTCTCGTCAAAGAAGAATTTCAGTGCCTTCTTTCCATTTCCTTCATCTTACCCATTGATTATCCTCGTTGGATTTCTAACATTGTCCCTATTACTAAAGCAATAGGGGGACTCCGCATTTACATGGACTTCTGTGACCTCAACCTTGCCTGCCCAAAGGATGAATTTCCCTTGCCCAGTATTGATCAACTGGTTGACCGAACCATTAGTCATGAGATGCTTTCACTCATGGATGGCTTCTCAGGCTATAACCAAATTTTTCCTTGCCCTGGAAGATCAGCACAAGACCTCATTCATTACCCCTTGGGGAACCTTTTGCTATCGAGTCATGTGTTTTGGCCTTAAAAACGCTGGTGCTACATATCACCATGTTATGAATTACATCTTCCATGATATCATGCATCACATATTAGAAGACTACATGGATGATCTCTTGGCCAAATCTAAATTTCGTGTCGAGCACCTCGCCGTCCTCAAAACCATATTTTCCTGCCTTCATTAAATATTACGTCCGCCTTTAGCCTAAAAAGTGTGTCTTCGCGGTTCTCTCAGGAAAACTCCTGGGATTTATTGTTTCCCTCCGTGGTATAGAAGTTGACCCTACTAAATTCAAGGCCATTCTGGAAATGCCTCCGCCCACTAACCTTAAACAACTTCATATCCTGCAAGGTAAATTACATTCCATTCACTGTTTCATTTCACAACTATCTGATCGGTGTCAACCATTTCATCATCTGCTTAGGAAGGATGTCTCATTTCAATGGGATGATGATTGTCACAAAGATTTTGAGGCCCTATCTACAACCACCCATACTCATTCCACCTAAAGACGATCAACCTTTTTACCTATACATATCAGCCACTGATCATTCCTTGGGAGCTATGCTCGCTCATCATGATGGAAAACACAAGGAGTAGGTGGTTTATTACATAATCCATACTCTTTTGGACTATGAAACCCGATACAACCATCCAAAAAAACTCTACTTATCCTTATTTTTCATTGCTTCCAAACTCCACTATTAACTTCTCAATCAAAAAAACCTATGTCATGACCAACACCGATCCCTTACACTTCATGTACACCAAACCCTATCAAAATCAGCGTGCCGTGCGATGGCTTATGCTTTTAGCTAATCTTTACCTTGAATTCATTCACCAAAATTCCATCAAGGGGCAGGCTATCACTGACCAACTGGCTGATGTACCTATTGTCAGGGACCAACCCTCTAATTTTGACTTTCCTGATGAATCCATTGCTACCCTTTCCCTAGACGAACCCCCTTACCAAATGACATTGTTCTTTGATGGTTCTAAGTGTGAGCATGGGGGTGGGGCTGGTATTATCCTCATTCCTTTGGATGGAGAACCCATGCATTTGTCTTTCAAGTTAGACTTTGAATGCACCAATAATATTTCTGAGTACAAAGCACTCATACTAGGTCTCCAAGCCGCCTATGCCCTAGATGTCAAATCAATCCACATCTTTGGTGATTCATAATAGGTCATAAACTAAGTCAATGGCATGTACCAATGTCATAACAAGATACTCCAAAAGTATAAACATCATGTAGAAAATAATTTTGACCACCTTTGATCATTATACCCCTCAAACCATCCCACGATCAACCAACAAATTTGCAGATACCATGGCCTACTTGGCTTCCCAAATACTTGCTTCCCCTACCGATTTCAAAATATTTGTCACCGTACAATGCCTCTGTTCACCTTCTTATTTACCTCACGATGTTTACTCAACCAAAACTGACACCCCTGTCCCATGTGACCTTTGGTATAAATAGTACTCCGACTACCTTTCCATCTCCATCTTAACTCCTGATCTCACCCGTAATAGACAACGTGCCTTCCTGAAAAAGGTTTCTCATTTCATTATTCTAGGGGGATTCCTCTATAAGCTCAGCTTTGATGGTATTCTCTTACGATGCCTCACAAGTTCTGAAATTCCTTATACTATTAAGGAGGTTCATGATGGTATATGTGGAGGTCACTTTAGTGGCCTTGCTGTTGCTAAGTGTATTCTTCACCTAGACTATTACTAGCTGACCCTTAACCATGATTGTTATGACTATGTCAAACATTGTGTGAAATGTCAATAGGATTCCAACCTTCATCATATACCTAGTCATGCCTTATAGGTCACTCGTGACCTTTGGCCCTTCTCTCAATGGGGTTTGGATCTTGTCAGAGAAATCACTCCTCATTCTTCCCAACACCATCAATGGATCATAACTACTACCAAATACTACACAAAATGGGTGGAAGCCATACCACTCATCTCCACGAAAGTTGAGAAAATATGTGAGTTCATTAACCATCACATCATTTGTCACTTTGGTGTCCCTAATCGCCTCATCACTGACAATGGAAAACAATTCAAAAACAAAACATTGTAAAAACTTTGCGATGCCTTTGGCATTCAACTTAGTTTCTCCTCACCCTATTACCCGTAAACGAACGGCCAAGCCGAATCCACTAACAAAACCCTCAACAAAACTCTCATGAAAGTGGTTGACAATACTGGGAAGGATTGGCATACCCACATTCCTTTTTCCTTATGGGCATACCACACTAGTATTCACACTTCCAATGCGGCCAACACCTTTTTCTCTGGTCTACGGTACAATTTTTTTTCTGTCTCTCAAAGTCCAGATCCCTTCACTCCGCATTTCTCTCCAGGACATGCTTACTGATGATGACTTTCATTAGGACCGCTTAGCATAACTAGAGTTATTAAATGAATGTCATATTAATGCTTTGGATCACCTTCAAGTTTATCAACAACGTATCAAATGTGCTTATGACGAATGTGTTCATGAACGAACCTTCCGAGTCGGTGACCTTGTCTTGAAAGAAAATCAACACGTAACCAAAGCAGAAAAAAGTAAACAAGGAAAATTCACTCCTAATTGGCTTGGACCATACATCGTAACTCATACCTATGGATCGGTTGCCTATCATTTTTTCCTCACTTGAGGGTAAACCCGAACCTGAAGCCGCTCAACACATTGCATCTTCTAACCATTCTATTGTTGACTCATTGTCCTACCTCACCCTTTGTCTCTTTACAGGCTCGTCCCTTGAGCACTATTCACTCCCTACACCACCCTAATGATTAAACAAGAATCATGTTAGTACCCATCACTTGTTATTTGCTTGAATATGTGTACCACGGCACTGCACATAGCATGATTTTCATTGATACTTTTCTTCTACCCTTAGATGAGATCCCATGGGTCATTCCACCTTGCCTTTTGAACAAGAGTCTTATCCTTCACCTTGGTCTTGTCCATGATTTCTAAGACCTCCAATGGGACCAAACTCCTTGACTCAAACTTCTAATAAAAAATATGAATCCCTCAAAAGGAAATCTTCCTCTCGACTAAAATTTCTACTATAAATAGACTGCTCCTTTGAAGGAAAACTATGTGAAGCCTTTGAGAGAGAGAGAGAGATAACTGAAGCTTCCTGTATTGATCAGCTTCACGAAGACCTCAAGGAGTACCATATTATTTTTCCCATATAGACTTCCCGCATCGATCAGTCTATCCAAACATTAAAAAACTTTTAAGTCATGGACTTTCCCATTGTGACCTCAGACCTCTTGCCTTAAATCCCTGTCACTCCAAACATATACAATTTACCACCTTTCAGCAACCTTACCATTTCCACTCTCATTTCCTAAATCACCTCAAGGGACATCTTAGAATTTAGACATTTGGTGATCCTATGACTACCTTCATCGTCAAACAGTTAATTATGTGATGCCTTTCGGGTCTTGTCTTTATCACCCCCTCTAAGGTATGACCTCCTCAGTATGATCCTACCCAATCAGGTGGCTTTATTTCCCCCATCTTATCTTTTAACCAACTTTGTTTACATTTTGATTACCTCATACAGGACTTGGTCCTCGCCACTTACCTTTGGGGTAATCCTCACCTTTTTCCATAATCACCTTCACCTACATCATTTTTACCTATAATCTACCCACACCTATTCAACCTAAACCAACAACGTGCCCAAAAACCTACCAACTCATTCTCATATTCTTCCCTAGCTCATGGGAGAACTACATTTGGCCTGAGGTCTCTTTTTTCTTGGGACTATGTAGGAAGCACCCCAAGGGCACGGGGGCCTTGGAGGTTAGCTCGGACATTCTCTACCCTAAATAATTCCTCAACCATGCCTAACTCACCATTTATCCCACATTTCACTTAGTTCCCCTTTTTCTAACAAAAATGGAAATTAAACCACATACATAAAAAGTTGTTTCATATTTTATCATCATCACAACATAGATTTATTACAATTACCATTTCTCTAACATCATCATACATACAATATACCACATCTCACATATGACCCATATTATCATTCATTGCATAAAATATTGGATCACAACTTCACCAACTTTGAACTCGATCCATGCCTATAACCTGACTCAACCATGCCTAAACCAACCTAACTCGATCCATGCCTATAACCTAACTCAATCCATGCCTATAACCTGACTCAATCCATGCCTATAACCTGACTTGATCCATGCCTATAACCTGACTCGATCCATGCCTAAACTGACCTATCTCCATCATATCTAACTTACCTAATTTCCATCCATATAAAAAAACAACTCCATATCTCATCTACCACAAACCATACAACCAATATCTCATGAACCTATTAACATATCAAAAAATACCATGAATCTCATCATAAATAAATTAATAAATGTGTGTATCAATCTACATGTCTATCCCAAAAATGGCCATCATGTCAAAAATGTCGGCATGCAGGCCGATATACAATACAAAATGTCATCAGCACGCAAGCTGGGTCTCATATATACAAAAGAATGAATGAATCAATACAAAATATCTTCAGCACGTAGGCCGATATGCTCATAATATACAAAATGAATCATACATCCTCACTGTCTTTGGCATGCAAGCTGACATATATTTAAAAAATAATCAACTAATATACATCAAAAATCAGGGTGGCCTCATATAAGACATCTTGCAGGATGTCCTCCATCTCTGTGTCCCCTCCACCCTCAACATCCTATGCCCATGTTGGTACTTCACATAGCCTTGGTTGCTATGCACTGGTGGCCTCTCCCTGATCGAGCCTCGGAGCTCTCTGATCTCTTGTGATTTTCTTGCTATTGTCCCTGTACTCCCCATAGGAGAGGAAGTCTATACCTGCTGCCATGAGCTGGTTCTAATAGTATCACACCTCACCTAGGGCATCCTGTAACCTGGATATATGCATGGTATGTGGTGGTCCCATAGGTATCAGCCCCCTATATTTTCCTTACGCTAGCCTGTGAACTGGGACCCAGCTCCCTGCACTTGTGGTGGTGCCCCCCTGCTACTGTGACTATGGTGGTGCCCCCTATCTCTTTGCCTATATCTGGGCCTATAAGACCCCAATCTATGTCTGGGATGTGGCCAAATGACCCTGTAATCCTACCACCTAACCCTGTAGGGCTTCCACCTGACCATCCCTGTCTCTATCCCCTACATCACCTCCAACCCTCTCACTTTGCCATCTGGGCCTGCAGACTGGCCACCTGTACCCGTAGCTCTGCTACCTTTTCCTTTGACCCCTCTAGTTGTGTTTGCAGTATACCTATCTGTATGATCATTTTCGCTACCTACCCCTGTAGGGCGTCTCTCTGCACTATCATGGTAGCTAAGTTTGGCTACCCTGGTCTGGGGGGTATGGCTCATAACTGAGCCACCCACCACCACCTATACTTATATTTTCATTCGACATCATCAATCCACCAATCCATTGGCTACTCCTCCTCTCTTGTAGGCATTGTAGGCTATGGTAGAGGAAGAGGCCTCTCCATGTCATCTCTCCTATACTATGGGAAGGGTGGAGGAATATCCTATACAAGCCCGAACTGTCATCAGACCCTGTCAACTGGGATCATCTCATCCTCCCCGGCACGATGACCATGTATCCACCTCTCTAGCTAGAGCTCATATAGCTCCTCATGCATGTTCCTATATGAGGGAAATCCCACATATGGCCTCCATATAATGTCCACTCTGGAAAACCCCTCCAACAACTACCAAAAATGGGCCACATCATATGTTATCCTATCTGACCTCCACTCTCCTCCCACTGGCACCCATCTCTTGTAACCTAACCACACAGCTCTCACAGGGAATACATCTACTCGAGGAATCCTTATAGGTCGAACAAAGAATATGTGCTTGTAGGTCTAGCAGTGCAGTATAAATGTATAACAAAGGCTAAACTTTGCGCAACTGCCCATACGTCCATAGCTCTCTGTAAAGCCTGCACCAAGAATGTTGGTGCCTAGGCAAAGCGTGTCTCATACACCATCATATTTTGGACCACCCCCATCAGTGATCAGGGAAAGCGTCAACCCTCTGCATCAGGAAGTGCATAGCAGTACAATACCTCCATCAACAAAACTACTAGCCTCGTCTCATCTAGACAGGCTAGGTACATCTCGCCATAACTCAAGCTAGCGCTTAATAGAAGCTCAAATCTACTTGCCCCCCTCACCAACTATGGTCCCAATCAGCTCCTTTGAGGCCTCAGAGGAGATAGAATACACCTGGGCCCCTAATATGGGTAATCTTAGGATCCAAAACACGTCCTCCAGGGTGATGGTCATCTCACCCATCGGAAGGTGGAACGTGTTGGTCATGGCGTCCCATCTATCAATTAGTGTGACCATCAAACTAGGCTGCTGAATAGCATGTCGGTAGCACCCAATACCACTCAATCCCATTGTATCCATTTTTTGTAGCTCCAAAGGGCTTGTTAGGCCACGTAATGTCACCAGTAGCAGTAGAACCCTGTCTCACATACGCAATTGTGATTGACCTTGCATCTAATCTAAAGCACAACATTAATCCACCTTTACCATGACCTTATTCATCACTTATCATTACCCACCACCCTATTTTTACCTTTACCCATCTCAACCATCTAACCTACATCATTTTTTGGACCCTTTTTTGCCTAAAAACCCCGACCAGTGCCGGTTCATCCTAACCGACTCCAGTGACCCTTAAACAGGCATTGGTCACCTATTTGGTGACCGATACTGGTTCATCTTGACCGACCACAATTACCACGTAACCGACATTGGTCACCTGTTAGGTGACCGATCCCGGTTCTACCCAACTGACACTGGCCAAGCGTTGACCAACTCCGGTCACTTTCGTGGAAAAATCCACAACTTCCCAAATCCTCCTTTTTTTGGAAATCCTCCCCCATCCCTTTAACCCCATCTACACTGACCTACGCTACCCCAAAACCCCTACCCACCCCACCTATCCAGTTTCCTACCCCTCCCCCCCCTCTTTTTTTCCCATTTTTCCCCCCATACCTGATTTAATTTTTCTCCCGCCCACAAAATACAAAACCCACCCAAATCCAAAAATATACAACCCTTATACCCTCTATTTTATCTAATTAACATTACAGAGTTCGGCGCTTACCTCATTGAGCTACCACCATCTCGGTGGCATGTCTAGCCATTGTGCTGGTGGTCTGCCCGATCCCTCTCTCGCTTCTGCCATCACCGAATATCTACCCATGCACTCCACCCAATCGAATCCCTCACTAAGATCTCATGGACCCGCTACTAACCAACCCAACCACTGTCAACTTACCCTGTCAGCTCACTATCCTATTTTCTCTGGATGCTTTTCCTCACGTTTCTCTCCTTTTTGTCTCTTCTTCACTTCGAAAATCACAAATGAATAATCCACACGTGGATTTTTTGTTTGTATACCAAACCTAACCTAACCGACATCGGTTCCCCTCAACTGGCATCGGTCTCGTGCTCCCTACCTAATCGTCACTGATTTTCCTATACCGACATCAGTTGTCCATGACCGCCATCGGTCATCCTTGCCTACACATTTTCCCTTACTTTTCCATTTTACCCCACCCCACCTTTACCCAAACCCATTACCTTACTTGTCCCTCCTTTCGAGAATCCTTTTTTACCCTTACCTTGGCTTTACCCGTGCTTGGTGACCTAGATATTTAGACCTGGACCATCACTAGTGACCTTTGACGTCATGTGTTCGCTATACCTTGCAGCATTGTTACCTGTGTTGATTGATCTAAGTTTGACCTTACCTAGCCTATTGCTGTGACTGCTTATCCTGACCCTACCTTTGGTGTACCAAAACATACCTAAATGTTCCTGCACCTCACTCCGTTATGCTTCCTGACCTTATCCTATACCTTGGATACCGGATTCACTTCAACCTTGTTTGGGGGTAAAACCTATCGACCTTAAACGATGTAGAGTTTTCCTACTCTTCAACCCCGGTAGCGTGCTACATTTTATACGTGTGCATGCATTTGACTACTGCTACCTTTTCTCCTAACCCATTACCTAGATCGCCCCAAGTATACCTTTCACCCCATTTCCCCTTTACCCATTTTCCTTTTCTTCATACTTACCTTTTATCAAACTAATCACCACTTTAGCCTACTGCCTCATCAGTTCCTGGTTTGAGGGGGATCACCTTTACCCTCACATGCGGCAACCACATCTTATTTTTGTTAGCATTGCTTACCAATACAAGCTACACAACAAAAAGGGGCAAAATGTAGACACTAAAATTAGGTCACACTCCCCTTTGGCCCCTCGACAAATAATAGCCTTCACCTAGACATGACCCCCTTCACCCCCATTAATATTAATTTAATTAAATTAATGCATTTATCCTCACTATATTTATTATTTAAATATCTTGTTTGAATAATATCTACACATATAGCTCACTTAGGACACCTCACCAAGTTAACTTAACCTAAGACCTATTCTTAGCAAGTTCCCATAACTAACTAAGACTTACCCAAACCCTAAAAATCAATTCCTACATTCCCTCTAACCACATTCCCACATGCTCACAAGAGGCTCCGATTCTAATCTGCAGATAACGACACGAGATCCAAGAAAATTAGGAGGATCTTCCTAAGTTTGGTAAAATCTAGGAAATCCCGCCTTGACCGACATCGATTACCCGTAACCGTCACTGGTTAATTAGGACTGCTGTCGGTTTACCATTTTAACCCCAAAACAACCTTATTCTCAAGGGGGGGAGTCAAAAAAGTTGGTAAAAACATTAGGAGAAAGTTTACAAGCAAGAACATATCTCAGAGAGATAACGCATCTTCAGAGAGCCAATTCCAGTCGAAACTCACATCCTGGGAAGGAGATTGAGCATCTTCTTCTGCACAACCATCTCAGCCATGGTGTGATCTATCCAAGCAAAGAAGAGTGTGCATGCAGCCCATGCAGAATCTGTTCTTTGGTTGGTGATCACTTGCAGCCCTCAAACCTATCATCAACACCTCCATCCATCACACACAAGCCTTAGGAATGAAATCCAAGTAAGTACAATATCATACTTTCCTAGTTATTTCATTTCATCTTTATTTCATCACCCATTGTTTATCTTGCTCCTTATTGACCTTCTCCAACATTTTCACCTCCATAGACCCATTGAAACCTCGTAAAATCCCACTTCCGTCACCCAATACCTCATCCCGATGAACCAAAATCCTTTGTATAATCACAAAGGAGACCAAAACCCATTATGTGACATTTCCAGATCTCACAGTAACCGGCATCGGTTTATACCTAACTGCCATCGGTCACCCTTGACCGACATCGGTCTCTGTTTTTTCCCACATAGCCTTAAATAAAGACCTACCCCACCTAATCTTACCTCACCCTCACTTACTTGTGATCTACTTGAGACCTTTATCAGACCTGCAGTGACCTAGAACTGACCATTTGACCTTTGGATTCTATTCTAGGTTATCCCTGTTAGATTAGATCTATTTTCTTATTGTATTTTTAAGTGAGATACCTAAATCATTTCAAAATAACAATAGGATTTACTTTGTTTACCACATTATTTTTTTTAAAAACAGTGGACTGACAACCATCTAGGAAGTATCATGCTTCCTGGATCTAGCTCACGCTAGGCAGTTCACTGCCCATATTGTTTAATTCTTTCTGGTGGTCTTTCTTTCATTATAGGTAGTTCCTCCTAGCCAAAAGGAAGCTCTCATGGTCAGTTGTGGATTTGGAAGTCATATGCACGCAACAACCCATCAACTGACATTTGAACAGGTATTCCTCCTACTCCTGTTACCCTATCTGTTTTGTCAATGATTCAAAGAAACACTCTAAGAAAAAGGTGAAACAATAGGACCAAAGGTGTTAACAACAAATAGAGGTCTAGGCTGAGCCATATTGTTTGGTGGAGGTGATCTTGGGGGTGACACAAGCTGATGAGGAGTGCAAAGTCTTTGGGGTTCAAGAATGTGATTCACAAGACTAGTATTCTCTAAATGCTTAATTTCTTGGAAAGTTTTATTAGGATTGAAACACACAGGTGCAGATTGAAGAAGGAACTTACCATGTACAATAAAAGGACCTTCACTAGCTAAGGAAAACAAGTTTATGAGAGGATTTCTTGAATCAGATTCACTTGAAGAAGAGTGATAATCCTCTACCAAAGGCTGATCTCTCTCACCTATGGATATATCTTTACCTGATGTCTGACCTTTAAATACTTTCCAAACTCTTCTCCCTTCTAACTCTGAGTTTCTTGAATCTATAAACAACTTCTTGGCAGAGTCTTTAAGGAAGAGAAATATTCTTCTTCAAGTTTTGTAGAGATTAACAACACAAAAGTAAATGATATAAATATTAAGACATTGGTACTTTATCAAGATCAGAACAACATGGAGTCGCCACTAAGGAATTTCACCCTAGTTGTGCAAATACACTAAAATACTCTTTGAAATATCAATCAGCACTAAAAATCTTGCCCAACTTTATAGATCAGACCTTTCTTTCTTTGAATTTATCAACCACAAATGTAAACGAAGTGCAACAACTACTGGAAAGTGGTAAAATTTACAGGCATAACTTATATCTTCACTCAATCCTTATAAATCTGATTATAAAATGATGCTTCAATAATGTATTTGTTGACAAAATTTCACCCCCCCAAGGTAAATTTCGATAACATGCATCAGAGTTTTGCAGTTCCAGGCAAGTAGGTTGATCCAGAAAAAATTGTGAAAATCGGCTAAGTCCTAGTCCTAGGAGCAATTGGGACATGTGGGACAGAAAAACGCGGATCGGCCGAAAAGCCTCTAGGCGGCCCAAACAGCATTTGGGACAAGTGGGACAAAATGGACGCAGCGGGGCGCGAGAAGCCGATCCGGCCAAAACAGGAAAAAAAATTGGCTAACTGCTGAGTTCGGGACAGGAATACGTGAAGGACCCGAACCGGCCGGATCGGCCGAAATGAGAACAGACGGTCCTAAAGCATTTGGGACATCTGGGAAAAAAAGGCGCGAACCGGCCGAACCGGGCGAAAAAGGTCAAGATGGTCCGAAAGCATTTGGGACGTAGGGACGCGTGGGACGCGGAAAGGCGGTTCGGCCGAAGGAAAGGAAAATCAAACTGTATCTGGGACAGTTGGAACAAATAGACCCGAACCAGCCGGATCGGCCGAATTGAGCACAAACAGCCCGCTAAGCGAATGGGACATTTGGGCCGCGAGTACGCGAACCGGCCGAACCGGGCGAAAAAGGTCAAGGCAGCCCGAAACAGTTTGGGACATTTGGGACAAATGGACGCGAACCGGCCGATTCAGCCGAAATCAGCACAAGGAGCACAAGGAAAAATGGGACATAAGGACGCATGGGACGCGAAGGGTGCGAAGGAGCCGAAAGGGCCGAGAACCAACCAGATCATGCCACGTGTCACAAGGAGAAAAGTAAAAAAAAAAGTCAAAGGGGCGAGTTTTCGAGCACTGATCCGAACCAATGGGATAGTGCCACGTGTCCCAACTAGGGCCCACAAGGAAATTTCAAAGGAGAACCCACCGAGAGGTGGAGGAGAGAGAGTTGCTCAACAAGCTAGAACCTGCCTCGTGTCATCCAGGTGGCAGAGCATGGGAAGAAATTTAAAAATCCGTTTTGGCCCGTTTTTTGTGCCTAAATCTTCAGATCGCCATAACTTTCGATCCAGAGCTCGGATTTGCACGTTCTTTATATCAATGGAAAGCTGGTAAGATTCTCTACACGATTCCAGGGGTCAATCTTGCATTTTGGTTAGTTCAGTGGAGAGAGAAAAATCAAGAAACGCCTCTGGCACGAAATAACAAGCAGAAGTAATGCTTCAACAAACAACTTTAATGCAGCAGACAGTTCGCCGCTTCTGTTAGGCAGCCCGCCGTTTTTTGCCAGGATCCGCCTTCTTCTGCCATGATGAGATGAATTGAATGCAACCTGGAGGTGGTTGGGGTAGAGATTGGTTTCCCCTTCTCTCTTCCCTCTCTCATTCTTTCTATATATTGTAAAGAGGAGCTTCTTTTCAAGGTCGAACATTTTTCTGTTTTTGCTCCTCCCTTCTTCTCCTATCAGGCAAATTTGTGGAGTTCGAACCTCTCATTTGAACTATAATACGACTCTGCCTCTTGGCATTCTGCAATGTATTGTATCAATCTTTGGAGCAAGTAATACACATCTGTGGATGATTCTCAACCCTCTCTGTGTTTCATTTTGCATCCTCCTGGTCTTTCACTACAGTTTTGTTATCTGTGCATGATCTTATATCACATTTGAATGGTCTGTGTTCACTGGAAAAATAGGTGTTCTTCATTCCTCGGGCATCACCTCTATTAGCTTAGATTTATTTTTATGCATCTTCTTACTTGTCTCCTTGGCAGATTAGATTAGGTTTTGAGAAAACCCTCTGCATATTTCGTGTGCATCTGAACAGAGGAATAGGAACCAGCCTCTCTCTGGAGAATCCTTTCTCATTTTTCAAGTCCCACACTTGGAGAAAGGATTCAATGTTATGCAATCACACTGGATGCTTGATCAACCTAGAAGCCTGATCTGCATCCAGGGGTGCTGTGATTTTGCATCAACAGTTTTGGCACGCCCGGTGGGACCTAGAGGTCTCATTCTTTATTGCAGCAAAGTTGATATGCATCTGCTGCAATTTTCTTGCTTGAAAAGAGATTTTGTTCACATATCTAGCGACTCCAAGAGAAAGATCAACTGGTTTCAGCAGTACAGGCCTGAAAGCTTATGAGAAGAATCACAAGGTCAAGAGTTGGAGAAGAGGAGGTGTTGTTTGAATACCTGCAATTATCTCCTAGAAGAAGGCAAAGAGGAAGGAGGATTCAAAGGTCTCCATCTCCACCAAACAGAACTCTCTCAACTCCTCCACCTGATCGGCCTTTCATTCAGTATTCAGGAGTTTCTTCGACCAATTAGAATGGCGCAACCACTGAACCCCTATGTCAACTTCACAGGCAGCAGCCCACTTGCTCTCAATGCAAAAAAATCCAATCCCAGTTGCAGCACTGAAGAACATTCCATACTTTACTGGAGAAAATCAGACCACTCCTGGTGATCATGTCAAGGACATTGCTAACATTTGTGCAATCCATGAGATTGATGAGATGCAAGTAGCTGTCAAATTGCTGGCGTCTTCATTCAAGGGGAAAGCATTGCAATGGTTTAGGAGCCTTGAAGCTGGCTCTATCACAAACTGGAATCAGTGTGTATTGCACTTCATGATCAATTTGGAGAGAAGGGAGACAACTTGTCTCTTTTGGAGCAGCATGACAACCATCAAGAGAGCTTCCAACGAGCAGCTAACTGACTTCAACTTCAGATTTCAAAGGTCTTGGGATAGATTCCAGTAGCAGTCAGGCCAACAGCAGAAGGTGCTTTTCTATATTACCTTAAAGCTTTAAATTCTGATATTTCTATGTTGGTTCAATCTATGGGAGGCACAACCCTACCTCCCTACTGCTTATAGTATTGCCATTAGAGCCGAAAATTGTCTGATTCAAGCTGGCAAGCTAGCTCCTAGGCCTCCAATGCCATTATATCCAAGTTTAGAGAGCCCAAGTGCTAGTCAAGCACCTGTCTTAGCTCCTATTCCCACTCCTAGAAATCAGAGTTCAAATGAAGCTTCCACTTCATCTCCAAGTGCCCCAAATGAGCTTCAAGAGGTCATGAAGCAATTGCAAAATTTAGGTAAATGAGCTGGTTACACTCAAGAGACAGCAAGCTCAAGGTTTTAGACCTTCGTATCAGCCTCAAGCTCAACCTAATAGGCAGCCATATCAGCCTCAAAGGCCACCTAATCCAGCTGCAAATATGAATCAAACAAGGCCCCCTGTCAATAGACCATTCCAGCCCTATAATCCAAATGCCATATCTGCCTCTAGGGCATTAGTACCAGCACAAAAACAACATTGCCCAGGAGTATGATTGGTGTTTTCCATGTAATGAGCCTCATAATCAATCCATGTGCTTCAATGGTGCTTTGACTCAAGCTTTAATGGTAACAACTACTGGTGTGGAGAGTGAGAACAGTCAAGAAAACAGCCAACAACAAGAAACATTCCAACAGAAATCAGCCCCAAATGACACCACATTGGTAAATTGGCAAGCAGAGGATTTCTGTGGCATGAATCAGGCAGTTTCTCAAGGTGTTGCAGCCAACACAAGGTCAAAAAGGAGAAATTTGGGTGAAGAACAGCCATTAGCCCCAGCCAATCCACAACCTTCCATGGCTCCACAAATGATTGGCAAGCAAAAACCCAGTTTCAAATGCACAAGGGCAGCCAAGAACAGCCCCTAGGCCAACTCAAATGCCAGCTGTGCTGCCCACATACAAGGAGTAAATGTGCAAACCAAGGGACAGCAGAGAGATCCTTCATCACCCATTCAGTATCATTGATCAGATGAAGAAGACAAACGTCAATATATCTATGTGGGAATCCCTATCCATCCCAGGCCAAAGAAATCTGCTGCAAGCTGCCATGAAGGATTGGCCAACTTCGAATCAGCAGGTCCAAATGTAAGAGAAGGTACTCACAAATGCTGCCCAGCCTGAAGGAAATCATGGAGCACAACAAGGTAAAATGTTGAAGCCTCCCCCCTTTTTCTATGTTTCGTTAATCATTGGAAATCAGCTAGTGCATAATTGCATGATAGATTCCGGGGCAAGTAGCTCAGTAATGCCTAAAACAGATAGCTGATCAGTTAGGGCTCCAGTATGAAATAACATCTAAGGGAGTAGTGCAGTTGGATGGGACAGCAATAGCAACATTGGAGTGATTAGAAATTTGAGTCTTACCTTGCATGCATGTCCAATTTGATGTTTAAATGTTGTTGCAATGTCCAAATGTTGTTGTTTACAAGATGTATCAGTCATAGACCTTCCACCACTCTTTGCCCTATGTTGTCAAGGGACTTCACTGCCAAGATTGGGGGATATTTGTCCGCTGATTGGTCACACATGCTGTTCAGAACGAGGTATGGAACTAAGGCTACAATTAGGTCAGAACCTATTGCAAACTTCCACATTGAGCCCTATACTCCAAGTCAGATTAATGCCAATTGCTCAGCATTTGATCAAGAAGATCACCCAAGCACTGATGAAGCTGACACTAAGGTTGGAAGTATCCCAGATCTAACTCTTGATGAATGGGCAAACAAGGTGCATGCTTTTGATCCTTATCAAGGAATAGAAGAATCTGAGCTAGGAGTCTATTGTATACACGAAGAAAGTCAACCTATTCCTAGCATCACCAAGCCAAACCAAAAGGATGACAATGAGGTATGGCAGCTGTTTTTTTATGGATCAAGGAGTAGATAAGGCGCAGGAGGTGGGGCCGTGCTTATTTCACCTCAAGGAATAAAGTACTATTCAGCTTTTAGATTTCAATTTGCATGCTCCAATAACACTGCTGAATATGAAGCCTTGGTGCAAGGGATGCATTGGGCAATCAAGAGAAAAAATAAAGAACTTGCAAGTCTTTGGGGACAGTGAATGATTGTAAATCAGGTCAAGGGACAACATGCTGCCAAAAATGATCTACTCAGGTGCTACAAGAACAGGGTATGGGACCTCATGGAGATTTTTTGAGGGCTTTGGCATCAAATCCATCCCTAGGAAGAGAATCAAGCTGCTGACAGGCTTGCAGCAGTAGGGGCAGCCTTTGACATTGTAGAAAATTCAACAAGACAAGGTACAACCAAACATCCACGTAATTGTGAGGCCCTCAGTGCCGGATAACAATGTCAGTTGGCAGGTATTTGAGAATGACCAGCAAATCATCCATTTCTTGCAAGAAGAAGCTGAGTTCTCAGCTAAGAATCAAGAAAAGTTGGGACAGCAATATGGTGACCAGGTGATACAGCTGAGAACTGACAAGCTTCCCAAGGGACTTATCACTTTGGAGTCCATTTTTAACCCCAATGATCAGTTTAGAAAGGAGAAAGCAAACATTCAGGTCAAGAGAGAAGATTCGGTATCCATCTTGGTAGAAGAGAAACAAGCCATTGCAAATTGGAAAGATGACAACTGAGCAAGAAAGGTGTGAGTTCATACAACTATGTCAAGAATTCCCTGACGTATTTGCTTGGAGCTATGAAGACTTGAAAGGTTTCAATCCTAACTTATCTCAGCATACCATTGAGTTGGATCCAAATACTAAGCCTGTCAGGCAGAAACAGAGACCAGTCAATCCACAAATGGAGCCTCTCATGAGGAAAGAATTGGACAAGCTGATTGAGTCAAGATCATATTCCCAATCAAGCATTCTAGTTGGGTTGCCAACTTAGTTCCAGTCAGAAAGAAGAGTGGAGAGATCAGGCTGTGTGTTGACTTCAGAGATTTGAATAAAGCCTATCTTAAGGACCATTATCCACTCCCTTCCATGGAGCAAATATTACAGGTCATAGCTGGTTCAGAAAGGTTTTCACTACTTGATGGTTACTCAGGCTTCAATCAGATTATGGTGAAGGAGGAAGACCAGTTCAAGACAGCCTTCACCACCAAATGGGGCACATATGCTTACAATAAGATGCCATTTGGACTGTCGAACGCCGGAGCAACATTCCAGCGAGCTATGGATATGGCATTCAAAGGCTTGATCAACAAGATAGTGCTGATATACCTCGATGATATTACTGTCTTCTCAAAGAATGCAGCAGACCATTTCTTTCACCTCAGGCAAGTGTTTCAAAGGTGTAGAATGTTCGGAGTGTCTTTGAATCCTAAGAAGTGCATCTTTCTTGCACATGAAGGGAAGCTCCTTGGCCATATTGTCTCCAAGGAAGGATTAGCAATTGATCCAGAGAGGGTTGAAGCCATAAGAGCTCTACCATTGCCTAGCCACAAGAAAGCCCTTCAAAGTTTCTTGGGAAGGATTAATTTCGTCCGCAGGTTTATTCCAGATTTTACAGCCCTTGTCAAGCCCATCACCAAAATTTTAAAGAAAAGCATGGCTTTCAAATGGACGGCAGAAGGCAAGGAGATTTTTGAAGCAATCAAAGAAGCCATCTCCCAGGCACCCACTCTCATCAACCCAGACTTTTCCAAGGATTTCATCCTCTATGCATTTGGAGGTGATGACACTATTTCTGCCATTCTGGTACAGTAGAACAAAGATAATGATGAACAACCAATTGCCTTCTTCAGCCAGAGCCTAGGTGACTGCGAAGTGAGGTACTCTTTTATTGAAAAGCATGTGCTTGCAGTAATCAGAAGCTTGAAGAAATTCAAGCATTTAGTCTCAAACAACAAGGTCCAGTTATTGGTCTCACATGCTGGGGTTAAGGACTTCCTCCTCAACAAGGATTTGAATGAGAAAAGGGCAGGATGGATCACCCGTGTCATGGAGTATGACATTGAGATCAAGATCACCAAGCTGGTAAGAGGCAAAGGTTTGTGTGAGCAGCTCGCTTCCAAACAACCAGACAACCCATAAGATGAAGAAGACGATGTCCTGCTATTACAAGATGATCAAAGACAGGAAAATGATGATGTGTCCACTCCCTGTTGGACTCAGAATATGATACATTTCCTACAGACGGGCATGTGCCCTCCAGAAATGAGCAAAGCAAAAAGAAGGTACTTCAGATTACAAGTAGTTCCATATGTGCTTGTTGATGGTGTTTTGTTTAAAAAGGACATCAACGGTGTTCTATTAAGATGCATTGGGATAGGTCAGGTTGAGAGGATCTTACATGAGTTCCATGACGGGGAGGCAAGAGGCCATTTCACCCCATGAGTAACAGCTCTCAAAATCATGAAAGCTGGTTACTATTGGCCTACTGTATTCAATGATTGCTACTCTTGGGTTAAGAAATGCAGGAAATGTGCATGCTTCACAGGGAAAGGAAGGTTAACAACTCTGCCCCTTCATCCAATTTCAGTAGATCATCCATTCATGCAATGGGGATTGGACTTCATTGGAGTCATCAATCCCAATTCGAGTCAAGGACACAAGTGGATTCTTACAGCGACAAACTATTTCACCAAGTGGACCAAAGCAGTAGCGCTCAAAGAGGCAAGTGAGTCTAACATACTAGACTTTTATGAAGGAATAGTAACCAGGTTCAGTGTGCCAGCCACCATCATATCAGATAATGCATTAGCATTCATAGGTTCAAAGATTACAGAATGGGATGTCAAGAATGGAATCTATTTGAGCACCTCTTCAAATTATTACCCGCAGGGTAATGGACACGCAGAGTCCACAAACAAGAATTTGCTAAAAATCATCAGGACTCTGGATGAAAATCAAAGAACATGGCATACAAGGCTAAAATCAGCGTTATGGGCTGACAGGATAACACCAAAGAGGTCTACAGGTAATGCTCCCTACAAGTTGGTCTATGGGAAGGAGGCAGTATTGCCTATATCATTAGAATTGCCAGCCTTGGAGCTCATGAAGTAGTTTGAGTTATCTGAGTTCGAACCAATGGAGGTCAGGTATGCAGAATTGATGGAATTAGAAGAAATCAGAGAACATGCAGTTCAGACGATTGAAAAGGATCAGGCCTTAGTAAAAAGATGGTTTGATAAGAGAGCAGGAGCAAGGACCTTCCAGGAAGGGGACCTAGTTCTGAAATGGGATGCATATCGGGAAAAACCAGGAAGGCATTCCAAGTTTGATGCCATCTGGAGTGGTCCCTACATGGTCACAGGATGCAAAAATAGCAATGCCTTCCAATTGTCTGCATTGGATGGAAAGGAACTTCCGATTCCGGTTAACGGAATCTATCTTAAACATTGCTACTAAAAAGAAAGGTTTGCCCTTGTAAATATTAGTTTAGTTTTCTTAATTCCTCTAAGTGCGTATGCACATTGTCCTGTGGTAGTTAGGTTTCTATTTCCCTAAGTGCTTTGGCACAGGTTTTGCTGCTCTCAGGTTGTTTTTTATAGTTCAGAGTGTTGCTGGAGAAGAAGTTGCAGATCAGGCTCGTTTCAGGTTATCGCTTATAACTCCATGCCCAATGGATCGCTAAAAGGCCACTGATCTTCTACCTAGCAGGTAGGTGACCCCGCTGATTCATCAAAACTGTTGTCAAAATTTCACCCCCCCAGGGTAAATTTCGATAACATGCATCAGAGTTTTGCAGTTCCAGGCAAGTAGGTTGATCCAGAAAAAATTGTGAAAATCGGCTAAGTCCTAGTCCTAGGAGCAATTGGGACATGTGGGATAGAAAAACGCGGATCGGCCGAAAAGCCTCCAGGCGGCCCAAACAGCATTTGGGACAAGTGGGACAAATGGACGCGGCGGGCGCGAGAAGCCGATCCGGCCGAAAGAGGAAGAAATTGGCTAACTGCTGAGTTCGGGACAGGAATACGTGAAGGACCCGAACCGGCCGGATTGGCCGAAATGAGAACGAATGGTCCGAAAGAATTTGGGACATCTGGGATAAAAAGGCGCGAACCGGGTGAAAAAGGTCAAGACGGTCCGAAAGCATTTGGGACGTAGGGACGCGTGGGACGCGGAAAGGCGGTTCGGTCGAAGGAAAGGAAAATCGAACTGTATCTGGGACAGTTGGAACAAATAGACCCGAACCAGCCGGATCGGCCGAATTGAGCACAAACAGCCCACTAAGCGAATGGGACATTTGGGCCGCGAGTACGCGAACCGGCCGAACCCGGCGAAAAAGGTCAAGGCAGCCCGAAACAGTTTGGGACATTTAGGACAAATGGACGCGAACCGGCCAGTTCGGCTGAAATCAGCACAAGGAGCACAAGGAAAAATGGTACATAAGGACATGCGGGATGCGAAGGGCGTGAAGGAGCTGAAAGGGCCGAGAACCAACCAGATCACGCCACGTCTCACAAGGAGAAAAGTCAAAAAAAAGTCAAAGGGGCGAGTTTTTGAGCACTGATCCAAACCAATGGGATAGTGCCACGTGTCCCAGCTAGGGCCCACAAGGAAATTTCAAAGAAGAACCCACCGAGAGGTGGAGGAGAGAGAGTTTCTCAATGAGCTAGAACCTGCCACGTGTCATCCAGGTGGCAGAGCGCGGGAAGAAATTTAAAAATCTGTTTTGGCCCGTTTTTTCCCTAAATCTTCAGATCGCCATAACTTTCGATCCAGAGCTCGGATTGGCACATTCTTTATATCAATGGAAAGCTGGTAAGATTCTCTATACGATTCCAGGGGTAATCTCGAGTTTTGGTGTAGTCTGGAGAGAGAAAATCAAGAAATGCCTCTGGCACGAAATAACAAGCAGAAGTAATGCTTCAACAAACAACTTTAATGCAGCAGATAGTTCGCCGCTTCTGTTAGGCAGCCCACCGTTTTGCCAGGACCCGTCGCTTCTGCCATTATGAGATGATTTGAATGCAACCTGGAGGTGGTTGGGGTAGATTTGGTTTTCCCTTCTCTCTTTCCTCTCTCATTCTTTTCTATATATTGCAAGGAGGAGCTTCTTTTCAAGGTCGAACATTTTTTCTGTTTTGCTCCTCCCTTCTTCTCCTATCAGGAAAATTTGTGGAGTTCGAACCTCTCATTTGAACTATAATATGACTCTACCTCTTGGAATTCTGCAATGTATTGTATCAATATTTGGAGCAAGTAATACACATCTGTGGATGATTCTCAACCCTCTCTGTGTTCATCTTGCATCCTCCTGGTCTTTCACTACAAGTTTTGTTATCTGTGCATGATCTATATTACATTTGAATGGTCTGTGTTCACTGGAAAAATAGGTGTTCTTCATTCCTCGGTGCATCACCTCTATTAGCTTAGATTTATTTTATGCATCTTCTTCCTTGTCTCCTTGGTAGATTAGATTAGGTTTTGAGAAAACCCTCTGCATATTTCGTGTGCATCTGAACAGAGGAATAGGAACCAGCCTTCTCTGGAGAATCCTTTCTCATTTTTCAAGTCCCACACTTGGAGAAAGGATTCAATGTTATGCAATCACACTGGATGCTAAAGTGATCAACATAGAAACCTGATCTGCATCCAGGGGTGCTATGATTTTGCATCAACAGTATTTACATATATAATTTGCAAGGGACATTACCAGGGTTTGGTATACATTCAAATATCTCAAATAGGTATGCACATGGATCAGATTGAACTAAGAGAATATCAAACTCAGAACCCTACTCTTCATTCCAATATTATAAATCTAATCAGAAGATGATACTCAGATTTGTAATTGCACATAAATCACACAAGAAGAATTACCAGGGATCTGAAATACTGAAATACTGAATAATGTCCTTGAAAGTGGTGCTAGAAAGTTGTTGGTACCCAAATTTGTTCTCCTTTTCAGTCTGAGTAGCATAAAAAATATGGCATGAATCTTGAAGGTAGATAGATGTTGATATATGTTGTTTTGTAGCCGAGGATGTGATCTAATTGGCACTCAGATTTGTGGAGATATGGATAGAACTTTGAAAGGATTGATCTAAACCTCACTATTTTAGGTTGTGCATTTTCAACCAAGGTAAGAGAACCTATATTACAGCCTCTGTTTTGTGAAGGAGGTAGAGATATCCTTATACTGTGCATATTGTATGGAGATGGCCTTGGGAAAACATGATCAATTTTCCATTATTCAAACTCAACAGAGCTGTCACTGCTAAATGATGGAAATGCTTTCAAGACAAGACTGAGGCTGCTAGAGACATTATATGATCTTGATTTTCTTTGTACATTTTTATAGACGGGTTAGATTCTTTTGTTGACACGTAATGCAATGTAGGGGTAGTATGGGTGAGATTAGTTATTCAGATGATTTTTTAGTGGGGTATTGATAAGACAAACTTAGATATATAAAATCTTTGACAACCTCTACAATACTTGAACAACTATTAGATAAAATGCTTCAAATAATCAGGATGTTCTATCAACTAGAAGATGCATAAATGGAAGCCCGGGTTGAACTCTTCACACAATCTTTGAGAACTCACCAAATAAGTTTGAAGTAAAGAACTCAATTAAACACAAAAATCCTTGATCAGACCATGCCTAAGATACCCCCAAAGGGCCTGAGAATTTCCTAGACTCAAAATATTCAGAACCTCATTATTGAAGGGGACTCCCTGAATGTCATTAATCTTCTTAAACAATGCTCATCTCCTAGTTGGAGCATTAAGGATTTTATCTCAGAGTCCATAAGTATTAGTCCTACTTTCAATAACATCAGGATCATGCATACTTATAGGGAGGGTAACAAATTGGCGGATGCGCTGGCTAATTATGGAATTAATGTTAACCTCACTATTTGGGATAATAATAGCATCCCTAAGCAGCTCCATAATAGCATTCATGTGGATTTCTATCCGCAAACAATATCTAGAGCTGAGTCATGATCTTTGGGTGTGGATCAGCATCAATAATACTCCCACACGTATTAACTTAATGAATATGATGATGCAAATCATGTCAAATAAACATGTTAGTGTGAAATATATGGGGAACTCCAAGTGGAGTTATATTGATTTGAAAATCATGCATGCGGGCTGCATTGCAACTGCTAAAATCCGGATACAAAGCTACACGGAAACTGAAGATAGTAGTAATGTGATTGATGACAGGGAGCGGGCTATTCCCACATGTGATTTTCTACAGGCTCAGTTCAGAAGACACGCAGTCATTCATGGGAAAAGCAATGGCTCTCATTTCCAATCTTGTGCGGATTACAATAGCAAGAAGCGGATGGGTCTCAGTGCTCACAAGAATTTGGGAATTTTTTACAATCAGTTAAGCACAAAGAAGATGGGGGGACCTCCCTACCAAATTGAGCCAGGTGTGGACCCTGAATGGAAGGATAATCTTGAGCTATGGAGCATTCTCAGCAAGGGTGGCATTACAAAATTCATGGAGAAGGTTCAGGGGCATGATCAAAGAATTTCTGTGCGTTTTGCAAAGGAATGGAAGGAGCAGACTGTTGATTATGGGGGAAAAAGATCTTGGTCAATGAAGAACTTGTTGTTGAAGCGACCGGCCTTAGTTTGGAAGGATACCGTTTCTTTAACAAAATGGTTGACAAAGATGCTGAAGAGAGGATATTTGTCGAAGGATCTGAGAAGCTAATATATGTTATAGTGGACCTACTTGTTAGCTCGATTCCTCTGCCCTATGATGAGGTTACTCACATGATGATACGGTTCATCTCCCTGGAAGGTAGGTTTGTCACTGTTCCTGCTAAACATCTTATCTTTCTTAACCACTTCCGTAGGAATCGTTTGGTTTGTTTTCCCCATTACTTGCTGAACTCTCTTGAATGCTCCATTTTGGAGTTTCAGAAGCATACCTGGGCGGTTCCCTTACACCAAGGGCTTATTTTTTTGCTCCATAAATGCTGTCTTCTTAAGTACCCTGGTCTCCCTTCCTCTCCTAGCTCGGTTCCCCCTCTGCTGGGCTCTGCTGCTGCCAACCCTGTTTCTCCATCTACCCCCGCCACCGCTGCAGTCACCCCCTTGCCGGCTGTCCAAGATTCTCCTTCCATTCCCCCTTCTATTTCTCCCACCACCCACCTTGCCTCTACCTCTATAAGACCAGTTACCAGGGCCTCTAGAAAGCTTAACCTTGAGACTCTTGCTGTGGAGAAGGGGCCTCATGAAATTTAAATTGCACATGACCTTCTGAATATCAGCAGTTCCAATCCCCGGGATGTGTATATGGAAAGTTCTTTAAAAAGGTTGGATGTCTTAGAGGCTGATATGAAACTACTAAAGGATGAGGTTAAGAACTTGGCTAAACAGAAAGGCAAGAGAAAAAAGGAGGAGGAGGATTTTGATAGCAGCCAGATTGGTGATATCTACAAGAAGCTGACCTCCTTAGACTTCCGTTTAGGGAAGGCTAAAACTTGACATGATTACAACATGGTCATCTTTAGAGCGATTGAGGAGTTCATCAAACAACATGTCAAAAGTGTCTCCAACCTCAGCGGTGTTCCAGCTACACTTTGGGGAAACGAAAAGGAAAGAAAAAGGACCATTGAGTAGCTGGATAATACTGATGCTGCCCACATGACAACTTTGGGTATGTTCCACTCCTGGAAGAATATCAAGACCAACATTGACAAAGCTACCAAGAAGTAGTTGTAGTTGCTTTTGCTGTTCTTGTTTGTTTTTATGCTGTTTTTTTGCGGTCTCTCTACTACTTTTTTGTAGTAATTTTTTTGTTTTGTCTCGTTTGGGTAGCTATTTTTAGGCTACTTCGAGCTTCATTGTAACACTTGGATTTTGATCCTTTTCTTTCTGGTTCACACTGCTATTCTGGCTCCTAGGCCATATTTTGTTCTCAAGGGTATAGTCCCTTTCAAAAAACTATTTGCCAATAATAAAAAAAAATACCCCCAAAGGCTTAAAAGAAATCCCAATCAACAAATGAAGGTGGAGTGATTTTAAACTGCTTATTTTCAATGCCAGATTAAAGCTCTTCTGACAAAAAAAAACTGCAAGTGCCACTAAACTATCAATAAGGATGAGATTCTGTGTGATTTCTAAAGACTTTCAATGTAAGATTGCAACAAGATTAATGAAAATTATTTGCAGGTATTTAAAATGATAACAAAAATCATATTGCCCAGAAAAACACAGATTTTACTCAAAATCTTGTGAGATTCATCAGCAGGGGAGAGTTTTATGAACAATCTTAGAGTTTTGTGATGGATATACAGTTGTAACTAACTCACATACATGAAGATCCAACATAGAAGAAATTAACCTAGTTCTTTGGTGGGTTTCTTAGAAAAATGAGTTTTCTCTCAGAATTTTCTCGTGATTTTCAACTTCCCAACCCTTTGCATTTCTCCAAAATGCATTATATACCTCTTGCCACATTGGAGCCTTATTTCCCAAGTAAAGCATATGCCAAGGGATCAAGTTTGTTAGAACACTTCATCATGATTCACTGAAAATGACATTTAACAAATTTGCAACGAAAGTTGCCAGGTGTTTTAAAAAGATTGAATCATTACAAATATTCGGATCACTATCTTTCCTAGAGGCATGTTTTTCATCATCAAAGAATGCAGATTCCTTTCCTCTCATCATTTCACCTTTTTACCTTTTAAAATTACCTCTATAACTTTCAAATTTGACATTTCACATGTCTCGATGGATTAGGAAAAAACTTTGTTTCAAAAACACCTCAAATCTACAAATTGAGTTATGAAACCGATTCCAATTATCCTAGAAGGCCAAAACAACATGGAATCACCAAGAATTTGATGAAATTTGATGCAAAGTTTGCAATTCCAAGTTTCCTGGAGCAAAAATGGTGGCCAAAAATGAAAATGTATAGTTACCCTTGATCTACTCTTTCTCCTTCAATTTGGGCCCTCCACGTGTCAAAATATGATTGAGAATCAATACGGGCTCACCAAAAGATTTTTTGACATTTTTGGAAAATTGGAAAAAAATGATTTTTTTCTCCGCCCCTCCACCCTTGAATTTTGGTGATGACACATGGCACATGGTGGGTCCCATTAGGATTGTGCTTCAATTCTGCGCATTTTAACATTTTTTGGAAAATTTGAAAATTTTCATCTTTTACCCCGTGGGTCTGCACACCTGATTTCTCCCTTGTCATGTGTCGCTCGATGATTCATCATGGGGCCACGCTTTTAATTTTCCATTCCAAGTCTTTTTTGCAAAAGGGAAAAATTTCCCTTTTACCTCTGTCGCCTTTCCGACCTTCTCTACCTTTGCTACATGTCTCCCTGTGGCTCATTCGCGGGCCAGCGGCTCAATATTTTGCCTTAACTCCTTTTACCAAAAAGGGAAAAATTCCCCATTTCCTTCCATAGCCCCCACTTCCCTCTGACTTTTCATGGACATGTTTCCACCTGTGATTGGCCATGGGGCCGCACTGTAAAATTTCACCTTAGCATCTTTTTCCTCTAAAGGATTTTTTTTTTGAAAAACCTCCACTACCCGCATTTCCCCGCTCTACCACAGTGCCGCCACGTGTCCACCCTCTGCTCCATTCAGACCCACGGGCCTTTCCACACCATTTTTCCCTTCACTAAAAAAAATGGCAAAAAATGCCTGAGTTCCCCACCAATTTCCCATTCCGCCTTCGCATAAGAACATGACACGTGTCCCCTCACGGAGTTGCGGGGGGAATTTTGAACTTTTTACCAAAGATAAAAATGGCTAAGTTTTTCAGAGAAACCCACCGATCCTTGTCCAATCAGAAGTGGCCACGTAGGAGGAGAATTTTGAGCCTAATTTTGATGGTCAAATGACACCCGTACGACAGTCAAAAAACACAAAATTTAGCAGAGATGCCCGAATTTGATTTTCTCTTCATGGGTGATGGATTTTTTGCTTAAAAAACAAGGGGAAGTTGATTTTAGGAAAGTTTCAACCATGGGGAAGGGTTTTTGAAGGCATATATGCTTGAAACGAACAAATTTGATTTTTCATAATCAGGAAAGAGTGAAAACATGGCATAGCCCACAGATTTGGAAAAATTAGGGCACAAACAAGGCATACATGAGTGTTTCTTCACAAATGAGGAATGGAAAATGATTTTTCAAATGAATTAAGGCATGGGAGCAGAGGAAGAAACTTCATTTCACCCATTAAAACTATATAAAATGTTTCAGGAATTGCAGAGTGAAAGGAAAATTAGGGAAAAAGCATAGAGGATCAAAATGGACATCAACACAATCCATGCACCATAGACCAATACGAGTCTCATACGCTGAGTTCACAGATAGCTTCTCCAGCTAATTTTCCATTGTAGTAATCTGAGCCTCAAAGAAGGGGATAACACTGGTATCTATGCTTCTGACAGCCTCAACATGTAGGGTAGCTTCGAAGGCAATGCGTGGGTCTGTGAAAGTCTTGTGTGTAAGCGTTCTCCTAAACATTGTTATCAATCCTCCAAAAAACCACTGTGTATGATGAGAGGGGTGAATATCATAGGATATATTTGATAAGAGAGTTTTTAAACGTGCATCGTATTCCTACACACTCTTTATCATTCCTTGTTGGAACTCCTTCAGCACACTGATGCTCTTTTGTTCAAACCCAGGGATATGAAATTAAGATAAGAAAGGATTCTGTAATGTTGTGTAGTTTACCACTGTTTGATGGGGGTCATAATTCTGGTACCAACTATGCACGCGTTCCTGCAACGTTGTTGATAAATCACTTACCTTCTATTTCAGGGTAGTGATCCCCTTCCCTCATCATAGCATCTAACATTTGGGTACATGTTCTGCAACACCCTAAACACATATTTAATCTAAAAATGCAAAGACATTTCAAAAAATACTTGTTGAGGTGGTTAAGGCCCTTGTCTATCTGATCTAGAACCTTGATTCCCTCTAATGTTTCATCTACCACCAGACCCACTAGATCCACCAAATCCTATCCCTCCTAACCCACTAGATCCTCTAGATCCACCTAGGTCCACTAGGTTCTCTAGCTCTTACGTGACCCACCAGATCCTCCTCTTGTAGATGGTAAAGGTCCTATAATGGTCAGTCGCTAACTTATGTCCCGAAATTGTTACACTAAACTACATGCCAACAGTCTATGATATTGCACCGTTACTAGATGTGTGTCCCACGTATCACTTCTAGATGTGATACCCAAGATTTTTGTATCTCACACTTTTCAAAAATGTCACTCTATAAAATATACCTCCAAACACAAGAAATTATTATGCAGAGCCATAGATGTTCCAAATGAGAAATTTATACCTGTTAGGTGATAAATCAGTCACTTCCACCAATACCAACTTGGGATAGTAATACTCATCTCTTGAATTTGGAAAAATAACGCACCAAGGTTTGGTCACCATGTGGATCCAGATGCACGTCGATGGATCTTATTTCTCCAAGTGATGAACTCTCATTAGAAGCTAAAGGATTCTCTCTCCCAAACTTGCCAAGATGGGGTAGCACAGACTCCTCAGGATCCACGTCCTCTATGTAAACCTCAATTCCTTCCTGCATTACATCTTCCTCCTTAAATTCATCGCTCCTATAACTTCACATTAACTATCTAACTCCCTCTCATGATGCCTCACTATACACTTGAGTCATTTCTCTTCCTCCATCTCCTTTTTCGGAACTGCAAGGTCTGCCCTCTTCCTCCACTCTAGCTTTCTCTCCCAAGGCTTAATCAGATAATATTAGCCAACCATAAGAAATGCTTCCAAACTTAGTGTACTGATTAAGATATTTATAGCTAAATGAATAACATGCAAGACTGATCCTCTATGGCTCCTTTAAGGAACTCACACTCAATGCAATCTATAGGATAGGAATATATAGAAATAGTGCATACTTCCATAGGTGTAACGTGTGAACAATACTACTCTTCTACCAATGATCAACAACACATGTCCAAGTCAAATCAGCAACTTACAACCTCTAATATTAATCTTTGGTCCACACAGTGAGGATTTATATTACCATCTTGATCTAGATGCATATGTTGAGATCCATTCATACAATTCCACTGGAAAGCAACAAAATGAGGTCTCATATAACTCATGATACATATACTCTTATACCCATTTACATACATCAAACTCTAGGTTCAATACCAAATCTTTGAGAAAACTGCATCCTCCTTGCTTGTATAAGCCATGCTTCGACACTATGTCCAAATTCAAGCGCTCTATCATCACTCACCATTCTCACAACTTTCAAAAGAGGTCTCGGAAATGGAATCAAGATGTAGTAATTTTTATGTACCCTTAATACAACTTTCTAACCCAAAGCACGTTGGAATGCTCATGCAAAAGGCACCAGGCTCTCACTTGAGGCACGCGGTGGGCATGAAGCCCATTCTTTATGTCAGCTTTATGAGAAGGTTTTTCCATTAATGGAGGATTAGTTTCATAGAAAGTAGAAGTACATTAACTTATGTGAAAATGTAGAAGATGCAACTAACAAATCCTTACATCCATTAATGCAAATCAGAGAAACAATGCTAAATAACATTATAAGAAGTAAAATAAACTGGATCTGAGCCATAGTATAAGTCATATGAAAATGAGAGCTTACACCCATAAACAGGATAATCCAGAATGATACCCATATATATATATATTGATTATATATATATGTATGTATATGGTGGCCAAATGTACAGTCATATATAGGGTCTATTTCAGACCATATTACATTCAAAATGACAAAGGCCAAGTCTGATACAATAAATGCAAGGGATCCGACCCATACCATATATGTAAAAATGAATACCTCACTCATATATTAGGAGTCCTAACTATTCCTCCCCTATTACATAAATTTTACAGGTCTACCCCTTAGACATGGTGACCATCTTGTAACTCCCTAATACAAACCCCAAACGTAGGTCCTACTAATAATTTTTGCAAATATTTTCCTTCCCCATGTTATATGTCTTCATTGGGTTGTGTCTTTCTTGCTCCAGAGAATCTCTATATATAGATTCAATAACCACAGTCATGCTTTCCTTCAAGAGTAGATCGTATCCCAAGTGTCCATGTGGTCCTTCATTGGTGAATGCTTATCCAATTCTGAGATCTTCCACTTTCTGTAATGATGTCTTCCTAGGAATATTCCTTCCATGGAATATCCTTTTCTTGACTACCAAGGTTCTAGACTGGCACCCTATCCACTCAACATGCCTAGTCGGGTCACATTTTTCCTCAAGTTCCTCTAGAATGCTAAATATAAATAAGTCCTTAGATCATGTTGTTCTACCTTACACGTGCGCCCTGGTTTCTCCAAAACCCTTCTTAAACCTCTATCCTATGCACTTATCCTTACATGCCCTTCTTACTTATTGGTCCTATGTGCTCACACACCCTTTGGTACTTAGCCAATATTCAAGGCCCAACAGACATCCATAGCCCTGACAGAGATATTGGAAATACCCCTAGAGAGAGTTATATATCAATTGCTGATTTTTATTTTTGATTATTATATTTAATTTTTGAAAACTTTTTTTAGCTCTCTTGATTTATTTGAAATGGGGTTAAGAACCACTAATGGCTTGATGTAAGGATGTAAAGTGATTACTATGACGACATTGGCTAGTGTCAACAAATACGCCTAAAATTTTCTTCGCAACAAGTTTATTAGATTTATATAGTGATAAGATCTCTAAGAGGTCAGTCATTGATTTAATTTACTAAGGGGATAAAAGAAAAAGGTCAAACAGATACCATAGAGATAAATGTCACAAAATGAGTTCCAATAAACAAACCAAAATACCATCAAAGGGATGAAAATGGTGGATGAATTGCAGATGAATGGAAATAAAGGGAAGAAATAACATCCCATGTGTATGCAATACCTTATTGCAATGTTTTATCTTTTTACCTTTGATTTTTCTTGTTTTTGTGCTTGAATGTTTTCTCATTTTTTGTATTTTTGAACTATTTTATGATTTTTTTAGATTTTTAAAGATTTTTATAGTCTTTTGGGAGATTGGGACCAACCATGTCACTCTGTGTGATAAGATCCAACAACAATATTTACGTTTCCTTGATAAGGAAGAATAGGAGATTTTGCTTATCAAGAGTGATATTATCTCCAATCTTGATGACCACGGTGAGCTCATATTTGATAAGTGATAGTAACTTATCTTGAACCATGGATTTAATATGTTGGAGCTTGAGTTCTATATACATAGGTTTCTACACTTTATGCCATACTTTATGGGTATGTTAGTGTGCATTATGAAATCGTGTTTGATTTTAAACTTTATAATTGTTTGAGGTTTTGGGATCTTTGGAGCTTTTTGCAGTTTTGATGTTAGCTTTATAAAGAACATGTCTGGATTTTTTATAAGATAATGTTTGACTTGTTTGATCCCAAGAAGTGGGAGGAGAATGTGGATGTTTAGAATTGATGAGAGGTATGTGAGGAATGATAGTGGGATTGCCACAACTATTTATAGAAGAATAATGTGATGGATTAAAGGGATATGGTTCAAGAATTGAAGAAGATGGGATACCAAGAGGTGAGCTAAAAATAGAAGATGAAGGGATGCTAGGATTTGGCCCAAAAATAGAAGGTGGTGGGATATTAGGATGCAACCCAAGAATAGAAGATGATGGGCCACCCGAAGGTGTCATATTGATAAAATACAAGGAGCTACTTGGACATGGACCCATCATAGAAGGTAATGGGCTACTCAGAGGAGACCCACATATAGATGATGAAGGACAACTTGGAGGTTGCCCATATATAGAAGAATATGATGGGCTACTTAGTGATGACCCATAGTGTGATTATGATTAAGGAATTGTGATATGTAAAGAAGGATTAGGTCATGAGAAGATGGGCCATGGCTCAATACTAGACCTAGATAGTTCATCACATAATGAATAATGTGAGGATGAAATAATAAGATGAGGATCAAGTTGCATGATCTGGGGCTCTTCCTCTATTTATTGATAAAAGGAATCAACCTTTTCCCCACAATAAATGAATGCATCAAGGTCTAAGATAATCCTTTATTATAATTTTTTAGAGGGATATCTTTGTGTGCCCCTATAAATACCATGATCACTCCTTCATTCTACAAGAAATCAATCTATATGGTTGTGTTAGTACCCAATTTTTTTCTCCTTTTTAGTCTAAGCAACATTAGAGATATGGCAATAATCTTGAAGATAGATAGATCATGATGTATGTATTTTTGTAGCCATGGATGTGATTATGACATTCCCATTTTAAGACTTTAGAAACAAGGGAATTTTAAAAAAAAAATATAATGTTCACTATTCTAAATAAAGCATTATTTAGAACAAACATTCCATGCCAATTGAATTCAAATAGATAACCATATGCAGCTGTAATGACTTGGTGATCCACCGATCTATTCATTCAATAACTCGGTAAGCTACCGATCTATTTATATTATTTTATGTATTGAATACATATCGTATAATTCATATACTTGGTTTTCCTACCCTACACCAGGTACTGATTGATTTGTTTAAAGAACATATATAAATACTTGTTACCAATATTCATCTGATATCACGTTGTTTTAAACTTGGTGACATAGGACAATGTAACTAGCAGCTTGCGATACTTTGGCCAAAGATTTACAACATACTGTGTATGTCACTATTTCTAGATGACATACTCATCATATTGGAATACGTCCTTCACCTCACTCCTCTATTATCATGATTGGTCTTTACTGACTACCACCAGTCCACTTGTCCTAGGTTTAACCCTAGCCCTAGATAGAAACATAATTTATTATAGCAAGACACTCACAATGGCTTAGGGTAAATGGGCATACTCGGTTGACCTAAGTCAACCAGATGTGCTAACGTACCCTGAGCCATTGGAAGCTAATTCCTATCCTAAATATGCTCCTATCCTAACCTAGAGAGAAACTAAGTTCAAGTCCGAGTTCCTATTGTGTGTAGATCTGGATGATCAATGTGGAAGGGTGATACCACATGTCAACTAAAATGTTGAATTATCGAGAAGACCCAAGTCTTCTCAAAAGTACATCCCTGTAGTTGGCGTGTGCCAACATCCTATAGAAACTGCCTCATCAAGATCTACATAACCCAAGGATATTTTTAATACGTTGTTAGTTTGGATTATTTCTTGATTACAGTAACCTTGCTAAACCCTAATCTAACACTCAATAAGTTCTTTAATAAATTTGTTTCATTTATTCCATGAATAACTTCATTAAACTTATGGTTGCTTTTAATGTTTGATTTCTTATTTAAACTGGGAATTAACCAAAACAAGACAACGTTATCATAAATATCATTTAAAATGTACCTTAACTTTTAGAAAGGTTTAATGTCTGAATATATCCAATTAAAGTAGACTTTATACAAAATGAAGTCTAATAATTTGTAATCATATCTCCAAACCTTTTAGGTTTATATTCAATTGAGAGAGAGAAAGTGTCTTTCTCTATATGATTAAGTATTAGGGTATATCATTTCCAATATCCCTATTTCATACTCCATGTTCATCATGCAACATATTACTATGTTAAATTGTTACATAAATCACATCATATTATGCAACTCACAAGTTGCTTCATTATAAGGGAAATTGAACTAATTCCCATTATCCATCTTACCAAGATAACAAAGTAAGGATAACATACTATAAAGAATAACAACAAGATGGAATTTTCATTTTCTTTATAAAAGAACAAGATAACTTATGTAACAAATGCAAATAGATCACAACTAGCAATTCATCATAACAACTTATAAAGTTTACAAGACTATGCACTTTTAGGCATACTGCATAAGAACAACCTTCATTATATAAAGTATACAACTTTCTTTTAAAATTAAACAAAATGAATTAGATGTTAGGAATTAGAGAAAAAATATGCAGAAACAATTCCTCAAACCACAACAGTAGGAAAATATATAACAAAATTATACTTGCATAAATATAACAACATAAATAAATAATGCACAAAATAAGAAAAAACAAGATTTAACATGTTTCACCCAATGTGGGCTATGTCCACCAAGAACTTGCTCAAATTTTATTATCAACAAGAGTAAAACAACTCTCATAGTCTTACCTCAGTTATGAACTCACAACAGAATTCCAAAGATGTTAAACCACATCTAAACCACAATTGACACCTAATTGCTTAACCTTGATCACTCTTGATCACCTCTTGATCATTAAGACTTAAGGCCTCTTGAACACTCAATATATCTTCAAGATACCCTAATACCTCTATTTATAGGATTAAAATACTCTTAAGAAGTCTTAAAGCTGACCCTATAAGTTTGAAAGTCACGATCTTTCAACTTCCCACGGCTCGAAAAATAGTCCCGAAATTAACAACCAATTAACATCATGTTAACAAAAATGTCGGAGTAACAACATAGTGACTGCACAACAATGTCATATAAAATGACTGTAGAATGCTTCTAAAGTCTCCAAACTTAACCATTCAAGCTCCAACACTTCAACACTTATTCAAGAAGACCAAAAACATGCTCCACTCCCCAACAATCTCCCACTTGGAGACTATTTCCACTGAGAAAAGTTCTTAATCCTTCATTATCAACCATGAAGGCTAATCAAAGTTGAACACAACTTCAACTTCTCCCTTGTGACTGCCTTGGTCATCATATTTGCAGGATTCTGACTGGTATGAATCTTTTCTAACTTCAACTTATCTTCTTCCAAATCTACCCTGATGAAATGATATCTCAGCTAAATTTGCTTCATCCTAGAGTGGAAAGTGGAGTTCTTCACCAAATGAATAGTGCTCTGACTATCACTGTGTAGTATCCCAACTTCTTTCTTATACCCTAACTCATCAAGCAACTATTGTAACCAAATCATCTCCTTGCTTACCTCTGTGGAAGCAACATACTCATCCTATGTGGTTGAAAAAGCCACAACCTTTTGTAACTGTGAAATCCAACTCACCACTATATCACTAACCATAAATACATAACTTGTTGTGCCCCTCCTTCTATCTAAATCTTCTACCATGTCTTAATCTACATATCCACATAATGTATTTTCTGATCCACTAAAACACAATGTTGCTCCCATGGTCCCTCTCAAATACGAAAGGATCCACTTTACTGCCTATCAGTGCTCTCTACCAGGATCACTCATAAACCTGCTCACTGCTCCTACTATATGGGAAATGTCAGGCCTAGTGCATACCATAGCATACATAAAGCTACCAACTATTGATGAGTACGGTACCTTGAACATCTGGATTCTATCCTCCTCAGTCTTGGGACTCTACTCCTTTGATAATTTAAAGTGACCTACCAAAGGAGCACCAACCAGTTTAGCATCCTGCATACTAAACCTCTCTAAGACCTTCTTTATGTACTCTTCTTGAGATAATACCAACTTCCTCTCCTTCCTGTTCTAAGTTATTCTCATACCAAGGATTTGTTTTTCTACCCCCAAATCCTTCATAGCAAAGGAGTCACCTAGCTATTTATTAAGTACCTTTATTTTCTGTATGTTCGTCCCTGCAACAAGCATATCATCTACATACAAGCACAAAATAATATAAACACCATCAAGAAACTTCTTGATGTACACAAAATGGTCTGAGTGACACCTGGAGTAACCCTACTCCTGTATAAAACTATCAAACTTCATGTACCACTACCGTGGAGCTTGTTCCAGGCCATACAAGCTCTTCTTTAATTTGCACACTAACATCTCATTCCCTTTGACCTCATAACCCTGTGGCTACTACATGTATGATTCCTCGTCCAACTCACCATAAAGGAATGCTGTCTTCACATCCAATTGTTCTAAGTGAAGGTATTCTGCTACAACTAAACCAAGAACAGTCCTAATAGAAGTCATTTTAACAACCAGAGAAAAAATTTCATAAAATTCTATACCTTTATTCTATGTAAATACTTTGACCACCAACAAATACTTTTATCATTTCCTGCCTCCATCTTCCTCTTTGATTCTATACACCCACTTTTTCTTCAATTCTCTCTTGCCCTTGAGTAGCTCTACCAGATCCCAAGTCTTATTTTCCATAAGAGATCTATGCTCTTCATCCATGGCCTACTCCCACTTCTTCCTAGCATCCACCTACACTGCTTCCTCAAAGCACTCTGGCTCTCCACTGTTAGTGAGCAGTAAATAATTCAAAGATGGAGTAAATCATTTAGATTCCCTTCTCACCCTATAAGATCTTCTCACCTTAGGAGTTTGGGGTTCCTGATGAGTAGGCACTTGAATTGGCTATGTTGGAACATGTTGTACCTAAACCGACACCTTGGACACCTTGTTTTCCATAATTTCCTCTAACACTATGTATTATTTCTTTGATTCCTCTTTATGTTCCTGTAACTGATCTTTATAGATGATTTTTTCATTAAAGACAATATCTCTAGACCAAAATATTTTCTTGTCTTTAAGACTCCAAATACGGAAACCAAAATCATCTTCACCATATCCAACAAAGGTGCATTTTTTAGATTTAGCCTCTAACTTGGTCCTATCATCTTTATCAATGTGAAAAAATACCTCACTTCCAAATACTCTAATAAATGAGTAATCAATTTTCTTACCAGACCAAGCCTCCTCAGGCATACCTCCATCCAAAGCCATAGAGTGTCCTTTGTTAATCAAATAAATAGTTGTGCTTACTGCTTTCGCCCAAGACATGAGTGGCAGCCCCGCATGTAATCTCATGCACCTAGCATGCTCCATGATTGTCCCGGTCATTTTCTCTGACACTCCATTTTCCTGTGGAGTATTTAGAACCGTTCTTTACCTGCGAATCCCATTTACCGAAAAATAATCAAGAAACTCATTGCTGTAATATTCCCCTCCATTATCTGACCTAAGACATTTCAACTTAAGACCTGTTTCATTCTCAACAGGTGGAAGGCTTTCCATCTTTTTAAAGTTTCAAACACATCAAATTTCTTTCTAATGCAATATACCCAAACTTTTCTAGTTGTATCATCAATGAAAGTGAAATAATAACATGAAGCACTAATAGAGTTACCTTAGCTATCCCCCATACATCTGTATGTAATAACTTAACTTAACCTCCTTCCTGGTAGGTCCAACCTTTAGGAATCTCACCCGCTTCGGTTTCCCATAAACACAGTCCTCACAGAAGTCCAAATATAAATCCTTTAATTAGAGCAACTTTTCCTTTATAATCTGCATGCCCTTATGACTCATATGATTGAGTCTCTGGTGCCACAAATTTGTATCTCCATCTGTAGCAACTAAATTGCAATAATCAACACCACTGGTTAAATACAAAGTATCATTTTTCTTACCTCTTGCAACCACAAGGGCTCCCTTGGTAACCTTCCAAGAATCCACTGTAAAACTGACCGTACAACCATCACTACCAAGTTTTCCCACTGATATCAAGTTCCACCTCAACTTAGACACATGCCTGACGTCCTTAAGTAGCCATGTGTTCCCATTCTACATTTTCAATTGAACACAACCTTTCCCTACTATGTTGCATGGTTCATCATCACTGAGATATACATGTCCAAAATCACCTTGAACAAAATCAGTAAAGTAATGTCTATGTGGGGTGGCATGGAAAGAATCCCCTAAATCTAACACCCAAGATTCAACAATATTATCTAAAGAAATAATTAAGGCATCCTGACAAACATCACCTACTACCAAATTTACCTCTTTAGTTTCCTCCTTGTTCTTCTTATCCCGAAGAGCCCAGCAATCTTTCTTAGCATGACCAACCTTCCCACAGTGCCAATATTATAACTTACTCTTGGACTTTGACGTTCCATGATCATTCAACTTCCCACAGTCACCTTTACCTCTATTCTTTTGTCTCCCTTTTCTCTCCACTGTCAAATCATATCCAGAAGTAGAATAATCTTTGGTGCTCTTCCTTTGCATTTCCTCGCTTAGGATCACACATATCACATCCTCATACTTCATCTTTGAGTTATTAGATATTGAATTACTTACAACCATAACCAAGTTGTCCCAGCTATCTGGAAAGGAGCAAAAAATCAACAAATCCCTAACCTCATCATCAAAGTCAATTTTTACTGAGTTTAACATACTCAAAACCATATGAAATTCATTGAAATGATCAGCAACAGAACCATTCTTAGACATAATCATATTAAATAACTTTTTCATCAAAAATATTTTATTAGAGGTAGAGGGTTTTTGATATAAATTCCCCAACACATTCATGAGACCTTCCGTGTTCTTCTCCTATGATATGTTGAAAGCAACCAAAGATGTAAGGAATAAAAAAATTTCCCCGAGCACCTTTCTATCAAGAAACTCCCAATCCTCATCCGACATGGTTGTAGGTTTCTTTTCTTTTCCATCCAAAGGAACATGGAGGTCCTTCTTATATAAGTAATCCTCCATTTTCATCTTCCATAAACTAAAGTTCTTCCCATTCAACATCTCAACCCTCGATCTTCCCTCACCTACCATAGCTTGAACTCAAGCTAAAATTTCCCTGTGATTTACAACTTCAGCAAAAAACCCACCAAAGATCTAATACCAATTGTTAGGAATTAGAGAACAAATATGCGGAAATAATTCCTTAAACCACAACAGTAGGAAACTATATAACAAAATGATACTTGTAGAAATATAACAACATAAATAAAAAAATGCACAAAAGAAGACAAGACAATATTTAACATGGTTCACCCAATGTGCGCTATGTCCACCAAGAACTTGCTCCAATTTTATTATCAACAAGAGTAAAACAACTCTCACAGTATTCTCTCAGTTATGAACTCAAAACAGAATTCCAAAGATGTTAAACCACATCTAAACCACAATTGACACCCAACTACTTAACCTTGATCACTCTTGATCACCTCATGATCATTAAGACTCAAGACCTCTTGAACACTCAAGATATCTTCAAGATACCCTAACACCTCTATTTATAGGATTAAAATCCTCTTAAGAAGTCCTAAATCTGACCCTAGAAGTTTTAAAGTCGTGATCTTTCAACTTTCCAAGGCTGGAAAAATAGTCCCGACATTAACAGCCAATTAACAGTATGTTAACAATAACGTTGCAGCAATGACACATCGATTTCACAACAACATAGTAGAAAATGACTGCAGAATGCTCCTGAAGTCTCCAAAATTAACTGTTCGAGCTCCAACACTTCAACACTAATTCAAGAAGACCAAAAATAGGCTCCACACCCCAGCATTAGAATTCTTTACTAAGAATTAGACATATATCAACCAATGCATCATATAAGTTTTTGCCTTCCTTTACCACTTAATTCGTCCATCTACAAAAATAGTTAGCACGGGTCAGTTCAATGAATTGAGCATGATAAACACTAATCACTAAAATGAAGTGCATTCTAGTAATTGTTTCATTAAAGAAACACTGCTTTAATGAGATAATTAAGTCATCATAAAATCAGCATAAATTATAACAAAATAAAGGAAGTACATTAGAAAACTTAGATCAACTTTAAAAAGAAGAGTAGAATATATTAAACAATATCTTCCTAATATTTTAAGTTCTATTACTTCTATCAATGGCTTGTAATCAACAATATATCTTGCCATCCCATTGTCTCAAAATTCTATCCTAATAGAATACCACAATTATCTTTTCTAAGAGACAAAATAAATGTATACAACATGGTTCCTTCAAGTATGATTCATCTAAATCATAAGTAAAGAATAAAAAGAACCATTATATTCCTTGCCCAAACCTATAACATCAGATAAACAAACCATATTATAACATGAGTACCTGTTCCTTTCTGGGATACCAATATTACACATTCATCATTAGAATATACATCAAATAGAATTCCATAGCCAAAAAGGAAGGTATAGAAAATCAGAACAGGCCATCTACACTTCCAATTCCAACTATTCATGTTAGAAGTTTCAATCAAATATCAAACAACAATGTTCACAAACAAATTACTCCAAAGAGGAGTTATTCTCTTCTCATGTTCTTCACAAAAGATAAGGAGTACAAGAGACAAACCTAATATTTTCCAAAAAAGCTACGCAAGACTAGTCAACAACAGTCAAACCCATAAGTATAAGTGTACTTAACAACAGAACCCTCTTGGCTACTAGTTCTCAACATTATTTTATCAATGGTTTGACAAGGTAGACCAACAGGTCAAAAGAATTCTCCATCTCAAAAGAGATTTGAGTACAAAAAAGTTAAAACAACGAGCATATCTAGGGATAGAAGGATGGTAACTCAAATAATAAGAGAACCAATGAGAAATTGTATCATTTTAACTAAACAAGAAGTCCAGTTTCAAACTAATTTAGGATGGAAGCACACTGCAAACCCGAATCAATAAACTATTCACAAAAGAATACACACACACATATATATTTTCTTTCTCTAAGAGAAGCCAAGGTCTATTCACTGTTTCTGTCAAGGATAACATCCCAAAACAATAAACGGTAAGGTTCAGAATTAACCACGAACCAAGATTGATGTATCACAAATTCTTTACCAAATAATACAAAAAGTAAACAATCCGATATTCAAAGGAATCAAACTCAATACAAATGAGCAGAGAAGGGATCCTTTCTTATTATTCCAGTGTCCATGGTAATATCCTAAATTTTCCACTAAAAACTAATTTATTCAAAGAGACAAAAGAGTTGGAGAGCTAGAACCCAAAATGTCCAATACAGAAGTTGTCTCGGTCTTAAATTCCCAAGCAAAAAAAATAGAATATCAAAAAATAACTTCACAACCACTAAATTACAAAAGTGGTTCCTTAGTACAACTTTATACAGTCAACCCAAAACACAGGTTTCTTCCAAACAGCGGGGAGAGAACACTTCCTCAAATTCCCATGCTCATACAATCTCAAGAAGTTGATATAGTCAAAACATAACAAAATTTCAACATTCCTTAAGACGTTTCCAGTTCCAAATCTCAGAAGAGAGATTTAAACTACTCAAACAAGTTCCCACATAGTTCCTTGGTGAGTACCCACTCCAGTAAAGAGCTATAACTCAGTCATTACTAAAGAATAACCCAATACGAAATACCAAGACATGTTCAAACAAATCAACCCAAATACAAGTCCATAATACTCAGTGTTAAACAAAAGTACATAGACGAACCTGAGCTTTGAATCAAAAACATTTAGAGCTACACTAACACAGTAATGTGTGTACAGTGCTAAAAATCAACTCCAAGCAACCATTCAACAAACACAAGTTTTCTAAACACTGGTTCAAGAAAAGTGAAGCTCCAACACGGGTCTACATCTAAAAATAACACGCAACCCAGAATCAATAAAAATAGAAGCCAAGTTTCCCTAATCTCATATGCTTTTATTGTCACAAAGGTCAGCTCAAAGCACATAACCATTAAATACAAGATCTAGAGAGCATAATAAATATAAAAAACAAGCTCAATGCCATTTTTACTTGCATGTAGGTTGTAAAACTAGCACAAAAAGCCAGTTTCAAAAATAAAACTATTTTTCCATGAATTCAAATCAAACACATAGGGATCCATAAAACCCAACAAGATAAATAACCAGATAAGCAAGAAAACAAGAATCTCATGAGATCAAAGTTGTTCTAATGAATCATTTAGAAGAACACAAAGAATTTTAATAGTTAGAGCCTGTCATGCCTGATAGTGCTTCCACCAAATCGAAGGATACTTCTAGCCGAGCTTCCAACTCTTTTTCTCCTCCAAAATAGAACAAAAATCAAACATCTCTTCCTCCTTCACCTCAAATACTTTCCTTCGATCAAAAATAGGCCGAAGAAACCAAAAATAGCTTTAAAGTGAAGGTCAAACTACTGGTTTGAAGAACCAGTTAGCTCTATGTAGAGTAAAATCTGCCATGCAAGAAAAACCAAATGACCTCCTACAAATTCGACTCCTATGTTTCCAAGATGGTTTGAACGTGAATACTGAGGCTCATAAATGCCATAAATGTCATTCAACCCAAAATTCCCACTTATATTTCCTTACCACCACCTCCTAAATTTGGCTAATGCCAAATCAACATAAAATAAAATTTCATCAATTAGTGGAGTTTCCACGTAGGCCTCCACCAATTCTACCAGCCCTCTACCAAATCTGGTAGTACCTTATCATTTAAACCCCCTTTCAAATCATTTAAAATCCATTGGAACCATCACCCTTATGTCATGCAACCCCTTTAGGTTCCCTTTAGTTTAGGTTAGATTCAAATAGAACTTAGGTTAATTTATAAATTACCAACATAGGTCTTAGAACATTAGCCATTAGAATTCCCACCTTAGGTTAGGTTCAAATCACAACCCTTTAGTAATAGATAGTAGCTAAAATAGCTTAGTATCCCCCTTAGTAACTCTTCCCTTATTTTCTTAGCATAAAACTTAGGATAGGATGCCAATCCCATAATAGAATAAGAGACTTAGGTTAGAATAGTATTCATATAGGTAAACATAGCTAGAACTTATATGTTCTCACCTAGCTTAGGTTACCATTAGAATATTCCTTAGATTTTTACGACTTCGAACTTCTCCATAGAGAATTAAATTTTTTTGAAGTCCTTAATGTCCCAGAAAGATCAATCACCAAAGACTTGGGCACAAACATACAATTGAATGAAAACACTTTGCAACAAGGCTAAGAATTAGTATCATGTGAAATTCAGTCTTCTATGTTCCTTAAGCTACAAAATGTCAATTTTTACCATTCAGTCTATGAAGAAGACTTGAAACATTCCTTGGATCACTGAAATTGATCCAAGAATGAGTCAGAAGAAGAAATAAGTCTACAACTCTTGATACCAGATTGTAGTTCATCTTTTCGAAGTGAAAATAGATTTTTGACAACCATATAATTTCAGTCTAATGATTTTTAAGAACAGAAAATATTTATCCCAATCAAGCATGATCTTTAACAGTCAAAAGAACACATCTTTATCCAGAAAATCACATGTCAACACTTGAATGCAAAGTGGAATATATCAGTTTTCGAGGGTGTTACATGCTTCCCTCCTAAAAAGAATCATCATCCCGATGATTATCTCATTTTTAATAGATTGCATCAAGGAAAAATCATCTTATTCAAAAACATATCAGCATTAATTAAGTTCTTGAAATCAGCATTATATAGCTGTTTATTCAAAGTAATAAAAATCTACCCAAAACTGACATACTTATTATGTTACAAAGATAAAATCACACATTTTTATCAGTCAACAGAATCAATCATGTTCAAATAGATATGGAAATGTAGTTTTCATATCCTCAAGGTTTTCCCAAGTTGCACTTTCTTCATTAAATTGGTCCCATTGGACCTTGCATTGACTTATCTCACGATTTCTCAAATGTAACTAGTGAGTTTCAAGCACTCGTATGGGTTTAACCATGATTATTCCTAGGTCCTGGACCTGCAAGGAATTCCAATTTAACACATGTGATAAATCTGAAACGTATTTCTTAAGGAAAGAAATATGGAAAACATCATGCATTCGTGAAAAAGTAGGAGGTAATGCTAAACGATAAGCTACAGGGTTGATTACTTCAACTATCTCAAAAGGTCCCACATAACGAGGTGATAACTTGGCAGCCTTGCTAAAAGTTATAGAACTCTTTTTCAGTTTAACCCAAAGAAAGACTTTCTCACCAAGTTCAAATTTCCTATCAACCCTCTTTAAGTCAGCATAACTCTTTTGCCTATCTGCTACTTCTTTCAAGCATTCACGAATCAATTTAACTTGTTCCATTTTAGTAAGAATTTCAGGTCCAATTACCTCTCTATCCTCTATGTTGTCCCAACTAACAGGGGTTCTGCATTTTCTTTCGTATAATGCCTCGAAAGGTGTAATCTTAAGAGAAGCATGATATATATTATTGTAAGTGAATTCAACTAATGGAAGGTACTCTTCCCACTTATACTGTTGATCCATGTAATACATCCATAACATATCTTCCAAAACTTGATTTACTCTTTCAGTCTATCCATCTGTTTTTGGATGATACATAGAACTGAAATTCAACTTAGTTCCTAGAGCTGCATTAAGTGTTTGCCAAAATCTTGATGTCATTCTAGGATCTTTATCTGAAATGATTAACTTAGGTACTCCATGTAATCTAAAAATTTCATGTACAAATATTCTTTCCAAAATAGGGGAATCATCCTTCAGATTCCCAACAAAAAAATATGCTACTTTTGTTAGTTTATCCACAACTACTAAAATAACATCATCCTTATTTCTTGGCATAGGCAACCCTTGTACAAAATCTATGCTTATTACTTTCCATTTGTACTGCGGTATGCTATGAGGATACAACAATTTGGTTGGGTGCATATGTTCTTCCTTAACACATTGACATTCAAGGTAATGTGTCATAAAGTCTAGAATGTCCTTTTTCATTCCTTTCTAGAAATATTGTTGTTTTATATCAACAATCATTTTTGTAATACCAGGGTGTCTAGAAAAAGGTGAATTATGAATTTCTGGTAACAATTTCTTTCTCAAATCATTTAGCGAAGGTACATAGACTCTGTTTTCAAATAATAATATTCCTTCTTTATCAAAGTGAAAACCTTTATACCTCAAATCATTCGAATCTGCAGCAAGTGCTACTTTTACTTGCTGAAAGTAAGAGTCAGATTCCATACCACTTTTTACTTCATCCTTAAACTGAGTTCTTAACATTATAAGAGAAAAAATGTGCTTCCTACGACTTAGAGCATTAGCCACTCTATTTTCTTTACCCTTTATATGAATGATGTCAAAATTATACTGAGATAAAAACTCTAACCACCTTCATTGTTTTGCATTAAGATTTGGCTGAGTGAAGATGTAGTTTAGTCCAAGGTGATTAGTTTTCAATTCAAAAGGCTTACCAAGCAAATAATGTCTCCAAACTTGTAGTGCATGAATAATAGCAGCAAGCTCTAAATCATGTGGAGCATAATTCAACTCATGTAACTTTATTTTTCTACTTTCATAAGCTATGACATGATTGTTTTGTAACAAAATACCTCCTAGACCTTCACCCGATGCATCAGTTACCACCATAAAATCTCCATTAGGATTTGGTACTATAAGAATAGGTGTTGAAGTTAACTATTCCTTCAAGGTTTTAAATGTAATTTCACATTTCTCACTCCAAACAAACTATTTATCTTTCTTCTGTAAGGAAGTTATTGGTGCAGCTATCTTAGAAAAATCCTTTACAAATTTCCTATAGTAGCCAACAAGTCCCATGAAGCTTCTAACTTCATGTACATTCTTAGGCGCAGGCCACTCTGTTATAGCTATAATTTTTGAGGGATCTACAGAAATTCCATCTTTACTTATTACATGTCCAAAATAGTGTACTTCTATGTCATAAAAATAACATTTAGACAGCTTACCAAATAACCATATCTTTCTTAATATTCCCAAAACTATCTTTAAATTCTCATGGCGTTCCTCAATAATTTTTGAATATATGAGAATGTCGTCCAAGAATACAAGCATGAATATGTCCAAGTATTCTTGAAAGATATTATTCATTAAATTCATAAATGTTGTAGGTGCATTAGTTAATCCAAAAGTTAAAACCATAAACTCATAATGTCCATACCTTGTTCTGAAATCTATTTTATGAATATCCTCATCCTTAATTCATAATTGATGATATCCAGATCGAAGATATATCTTGGAATATACCAATTCTCCATGCATCTGATAAAATAAATCATCAATCCTAGAGAGTGGGTATCTATTCTTGATTATTTCCTTGTTTAACATTCTATAATCAATGCATAATCTAAGTGTTCCATCTTTCTTTTTCACAAAACTTATAGGTGCTCCCCAAGGTGAAACACTTGGTCTAATCAAACCTTGAGACAAAAGTTCATGCAATTGAGCCTAAAGCTCTACTAATTCTATAGTAGTCATTCGATACTGTGCTTTAGAAATAGGTTCAGTTCCAGGCTTGATCTCAATCATGAAATCAAACTCCCTTTTGGGTGGAAGACCTAGCAATTATTCTAAAAATACGTCATTGAAGTTTTGTAACAACAGATATCGTTTAATAATATCACTACTCTCTTCTATTGATTCAGTAATTTTTACTACATACAAGGTACATCCTTTATTTTTGGCCTTTTTAATTTACATAGCTAATAGTTTTCTAACAGAAATCTCACGTTTCACACCTTGAATCACCTTGAATCTCTGTTGTTTTCTCCAGGTTGTCTAAACAACTAATGTGTTTTTCAAAACAGTCCACTTTAGCCTTATGTTCTGCTAACTAATTAACACCTATGATTACATCATAAGACCCCAAAGGTGCAACATAAAGATCAACCTTAGTGGAAAAGTTAGGTAAATCAAGTACTGCTCCAAAAAGACACATACTAACTGTATGAACAACATTATTCCCATACTATACAATACATGTTTTATCCATGTTTCCATCTTTTCTTTTTAATTTTGATGCTAATTTACTAGAAATAAAACATTCAATAGCTCCGGTATTAAAAATAATAGTTATAAGTAAGCCAAATAACTTACCTGGAACTTCTATGGGTGTGGCATGTTTCTCAGCCTTGTTGTCAGAGCTACTATAGTGTGTATCTTGTGTTGCTAATTACGATCATCCTTCTTCAAAGGACATTGATTCACGTAATGGTCTTTGCCACAGTTATAACAGCCTCCTATAGGTCCTTTCCTAGGCTCAAGTTTATTTCCAGCCTTAGATTTATCGTTCTGAACCCCATAAGACTTATGCCTGTTATTATTATTCTTGGAAAAGTTGTTCCATGCATTACCAACAAACTTGTTTGTTGCTACTTTCTTGTTTGTATCAGATGAAAAATTACATTTCATTCTGAATATCTTCCATGGTCCTTTCTTGGGTGCCAGAGATGATGAAGAGGAGTTGGGATTTTTATTCCTTACTTCCTCCTTGTGATCAAAAATTGCCTTTAATTTATGTTCCTGCCTTAAGGATTTTTCAACAACCCCTTCCATCATGGTTGGGCTGTGAAAATCCACCTCTCCCCGTATAATGGGATTCAATCCCATGATGAATTTTCATATTCTAAACTTCTCATTAGTTTGGTACTGAGGCACATACTTAAGAATTTTTTTAAATCACTCCCAATACTCAGTTACAGTTAGCTTTCCTTGAGCTATGTTCTGGAATTCAGTCATTTTCTGATCATAGTAGAGTTGTGGCAGCCATCGTTGCCTAAAGTAACCTTTAAATTGGTCCCATGTGATATTAGATTCATCAATGTTCAACTCATCCTTGCGGTTGTCCCACCATGAATATGCTTCGTGAGAAAGATGATATGCTCCCCATATCACATTTGTTTCTTTTGAGAAATTTCTTATTGTAAAGTATTTCTCCATTTTGCTAAGCCAATTCTCAGCCCCATATCCTAATGTGGTGCCATCAAAATTAGGTGGACTTAACCTTTTTATGTCATTAGTGAGTTTTGTTGCTAGCCTAGCCTTTTTGTTCTTAGACTGAACAGGTATGTTAACATTGTTATTATCAACACCCACATTAGCGTTGTCCCCTAGAGGTGGCTGATTATTGTTATCAACTTCTTATTCCTCCTCATTACCCATTACATGCTATTCAAGAACATCCAAATGATCTCTTATGTCCTACAAGGAAACAAGGATCTCATCGATTTTCTGGGTAGTTGCTGCTCCTTCCTCAGGCGGAGGGTTATTTGCAATATTTCCTCTTGTTCTCACCATTTTCTGTTACAAGAAAATTTAAGTTTCATCAAATTATGGACACAATAGGTCCAAGAGTTGCAACCTTCAGCTCTGATACCAAGATGTAACATTCCCATTTTAAAACTTTAGAAACAAGGGAATTTTTTAAAAAAAATATATAATGTTCACTATTCTAAATAAAGCATTATTTAGAACAAACATTCCATGCCAATTGAATTCAAATAGATAACCATATGCAGCTGTAATGACTCGGTGATCCACTGATCTATTCATTCCATAACTTGGTAAGCTACCGATCTATTTATATTATTTTATGTATTGAATACATATCGTATACTTCATATACTTGGTTTTCCTACCCTACACCAGGTACTGAGTGATCTGTTTAAGGAACATATATGAATATCTATTACCAATATTCATCTGATATCACATTGTTTTAAACTTGGTGACATAAGACAATGCAACTAATAGCTTGCGATACTTTGGCCAAATATTTACAACAATGTATGTCACTATTCCTAGAGGGCATACTCATCATATTGGAATAGGTCCTTCACCTCACTCCTCTATTATCATGATTTTTTTTTACTGACTACCGTCAGTCCACTTGTCCCAGGTTTAACCCTAGCTCTAGATAGAAACATAACTTATTATAACAAGACACTCACAATGGATTAGGGTAAATGGGCATACTCGGTTGACCGACCCTAATCCAACACTCAATAAGTTCTTTCCTAAAAAAATTTCATGTTTGATTTATCAGTTAAACTTATGGTTGCTTTTAATGTTCGATTTCTCAGTTAAACCGGCAATTAACCAAAACAGGATAGCGTTATCATAAGTTTCATTTTAAATGTACCTTAACTTTTAGAAAGGTTTAACATCTGAATATATCTAATTAAAGTAGAATTCATACGAAATGAAGTCTAATAATTTGTAATCATATATCCAAACCTTTTAGGTTTATATTCAATTGAGAGAGAGAAAGTGTCTTTCTCTATATGATTAAGTATTAGGGTATATCATTTCCAATATCCCTATTTCATACTCCATGTTCATCATGCAACATATTACTATGTTAAATTGTTAGATAAATCAAATCATATTATGCAACTCACAAGTTGCTTCATTATAAGAGAAATTGAACTAATTCCCATTATCCATCTTACCCAAGATAACAAAGTAATCATAACATACTATAAAGAATAACAATAAGATGGAATTTTCATCTTCTTTATAAAAGTACAAGATAACTTACGCAACAAATGCAAATAGATCACAACTCGTAATTCATCATAACAACTTATAAAGTTTACAAGACTATGCACTTTTAGGCATATTGCATAACAACAACCTTCATTATATAAAGTATACAACTTTATTTTACAATTAAACAAAATAATGAATTAGAATTATTTACTAAGAATTAGACATATATCAGCTAATGCATCATATAATTTTTTACCTTCCTTTACCACTTAAGTCATTTGTCTTTAAAAATAGATAGCACGGGTTAGTTCAATGAACTGAGCCTGATAAGCACTAATCACTAAAATGAATTGCATTCCACTAATTGTTTCATTAAAGCAACACTGCTTTAATGAGATAATTAAGTCATCATAAAATCAGCATAAATTATAACAAAATAAAGGAAGTACATTAGAAAACTTAGATCAACTTTAAAAAGAAGAGTAGAATATATTAAACAATATCTTCCTAATATTTTAAGTTCTATTACTTCTATCAATGGCTTGTAATCAACAATATATCTTGTCATCCCATTGTCTCAAAATTCTATCCTAATAGAATACCGTAATTATCTTTTCTAAGAGACAAAATAAATGTATACAACGTGGTTCCTTCAAGGATGATTCATCTAAATCATAAGTAAAGAATAAAAAGAACCATTATATTCCCTGTCAAAACCTATAACATCAGATAAACAAACCAGATTATAACATGAGTACCTTTTCCTTTCTGGGATAACAATATTACACATTCATCATTAGAATATACATCAAACATAATTCCATAACCAAACAGGAAGGTATATAAAATTAGAACAGGCCATCTACACTTCCAATTCCAACTATTCATGTTAGAAGTTTCAATCAAATATCAAAAAACAATGTTCACAAACAAAGCAGCTCCAAAGAGGAGTTATTATCTTCTCATGTTCTTCACAAAAGATAAGGAGTACAAGAGACAAACCTACTCTTTTCCAAAAAAAGCTAGGCAAGACTAGTCAACAACAGTCAAACCCATAAGTATAAGTTTACTTAACAACAAAACCCTCTTGGCTACTAGTTCTCAACATTATTTTATCAATGGTTTGACAAGGTAGACCAACATGTCAAAATAATTCTCCATCTCGAAAGATATTTGAGTACAAAAAATTTCAAACAACTAGCATATCCGGAGACAGAGGGATGGTAACTCAAATAAGAAGAGAACCAATGATAAATTGTATCGTTTCAACTAAACAAGAAGTCCAGTTTTAAACTAATTTAGGATGGAAGCACACTGCAGACCTGAATCAATAAACCATTCACAAAATAATACACACACATATATATTTTCTTTCTATAAGAGAAGCCAAGGTCTATTCACTAGTTCCATCGAGGATAACATCCAAAAACAATAAATGGTAAGGTTCAGAATTACCCACAAACCAAGATTGAAGTCTCACAAATGCTTCAGCAAATAATACAATCTAATATTCAAAGGAATCAAAATCAATACAACTGAGTAGAGAAGGGATCCTTTCTTATTATTCCAGTGTCCATGGTAATATCCTAAATTTTCCACTAAAACCTAATTTATTCAAAGAGACAGAAGAGTGGGAGAGCTAGAACCCAAAACGTCCAATACAGAAGCTGTCTCGGTCTTAAATTCCCAAGCAACAAAAATAGAATATCAAAACAGAACTTCACAACCATGAAATTACAACAGTGGTTCCTTAGTAAAAAATTATACAGTCAACCCAAAATGCGGGTTTCTTCCAAACAGCGGGGAGAGAATACTTCCTTAAATTCCCACGCTCATACAATCTTAAGAAGTCAATACAGTCAAAACATAACAAAATTTCAACATTCCTTAAGATGTTTCTAGTTCTAAAGCTCAAAAGAGAGATTTAAACGACTCAAACACGTTCCCACATAGTTCCCTGGTGATTATTCACTCCAGTAAGGAGCTATAACTCAGTCATTACTAAAGAATAACCCAATACGAAATACTAGGATAGGTTCAAATGAATCTGCCTAAATACAAGTCCATAACACTCAGTGTTAAACCAAAGTATAGAGATGAACTTTAGCTTTGAATCACAAACATTCAGAGCTACACTAACAGTTTAATGCATGTACAATGCTAAAAATGAACTCCAAGAAACAATTCAACAAGCATGAGTTTTCTAAACACTGGTTCAAGAAAAGCGACGCTCCAACATTGGTCTACGTCTAAAAAGAACATGCAACCCAGAATCAATATGATTTTATTGTCACGAAGGTCAGCTCAAAGCACATAACCATTGAATACAAGATCTAGAGAGCATAATAGAGATACAAAACAAGTTCAATACCATTTTTACTTGCATGTAGGTTGTAAAACTCGCACAGAAATCCAGTTTCCAAAACACATTTTTTTTGCCATGAATTCAAATCAAACACACAAGGATCCATAAAACCCAACAAGAAAAACAACCAGACATGTAAGAAAATAAGAATCTCATTAGCGCGGAGTTTTTCTAATGAATCATTTAGAAGAACATAAAGAATTTTAATAGTTAGAGCCTATCATGCCTGATAGTGGTTCCACCAAATCAAAGGAGACTTCTAGCCGAGCTTCCAACTCTTTTTCTCCTCTAAGACAAATAAAAAATACAACATATCTTCCTCCTTCACCTCAATTACTTTCCTTTGATCAAAAATAGGCCGAAGAAACCAAAAATAGCTTTGAAGTGAAGGTCAAACTACTGTTTCAAAGAACCAATTAGCTCTATGCAAGAAAAACCAAATGACCTCCTACAAACCCACCTCCTATGTTTCTAAGATGTTTTGCATATCAAGACCGAGGTTCATAAATGCCATAAATGTCATTTAATCCAAAATTCCTAATTATATTTCCTTGCCACCACCTCCTAAATCTAGTAAATGCCAAATCAACACAAAAATTAAATTTCATTCGTTAGTGGAGTTTCCATGTAGGCCTCCACCAAGTTCACTAGCTCTCTACCAAATTTGGTAGTACATTATCATTTAAACCCCCTTTCAAATCATTTAAAATCCATTAGAACTGTCGCCCTTATGTCATGCGACCCCTTTAGGTTCCCTTTAGTTTAGGTTAGATTCAAATAGAACTTAGGTTAATTTAAAATTACCAACATAGGTCTTAGAACATTAGCCATTAGAATTCCCACCTTAGGTTAGGTTCAAATCAAAACCATTTAGTAACAGGTAGTAGCTAAAATAGCTTAGTATCCCCCTTAATAACTCTTCCCTTATTTTCTTAGCATAACACTTAGGTTAGGATGCCAATCCCATAATATAATAAGAGACTTAGGTTAGAAAAATATTCATATAAGTAAACATAGCTAGAACTTAGCTGTTCTCACCTAGCTTAGGTTACCATTAGGATAGTCCTTAGATTTTTAGGACTCTGAAATTCTCCACAGAGAATTGAATTGTTCTCAAGTCCTTAATGTCCCACCAAGATCAATCACTAAAGACCCAGGCACAAACATACAACTGAACGAAAACACGTCGTAATAAGGCCAATAATTAGTATCATGGAAAATTCAATCTTCTATGTTCCTTAAGCTATTGAATGTCAATTTTTACAATTTAGTCTATGAAGAAGACTTGAAACATTCCTTGGATCACTGAAATTGATCCAAGGATGAGTCAGAAGAAGAAATAAGTCTACAACTCTTGATACCAGATTGCAGCTCATCTTTCCGAAGTGAAAATGTATTCTTGACACCCATATAATTTTAGTGTAATGATTTTTAAGAACAGAAAATATTTATCCCAATCAAGCATGATCTTCAATAGTAAAAAGAACACATATTTATCCAGAAAATCACATGTCAACACTTGAATGCAAAGAGGAATATATCATTCGTCGAGTGTGTTACATGATCTAACTAGCACTCAGATTTGTGGAGAGATGGATAACACTCAAATAGGACTTGATCTTTTCCTAACTGTTTCAGGTTGTGCCTTTTCAACCAAGGTAAAAGGACCTATTTTGTAACCCTCAAATAGTGAAGGAGATGAAGATATCCCTCAATTTGTGCAAATAGTATGAAGGGGCCTTGGGAAAATATGATCAACACTCCAAATCTGACTTTCACAAGTTGTCACTCCCAAATTATGGAGATATTTTCAATACAAGGCAAGGGTTAATGAAGACATTTTGAAATATTGATCTGTTCTACATACTTTAGGAAATGGATTTTGATCTTTTGTGGGTATACAGGTCAAAACAGGGGTAGTATGGGGTAGGATTAGTTGTTTAGAATGATTTTTTGTGGGATATTGACAAGGCAAACTTGACTATGCTAGATCTTTGACAACCTCTACAACATTTTAACAACCATAAGATAAAATGCTTCAAAATAGTCTGGATGTTCTTTCAACTAGAAAAGATACACAAATGGAGGCCCAGGTTTGCACTCTTCACACAATATTTGAGACCTCTACAAAAAATCTTTATTTAAAGTACTTAATTAAACATCAAAATCTTTGATCAAATCACGCCTAAGGTACCCCCAAAGGATTACAAGTAATCTCTGTCAACAAATGAAGGTGAAGTGATTTGAAACTACTTATTCTCAATGGTAGATGATAGCTCTTCTGATAAATAAAATGTCAAATGCCACTAACCTATCAATAAGGATGAGATTTGTGTGATTCCTAAAGATTTCAATGCAATATTGCAATAAGAACAAGGAAAATTGTTTGCATACATTTAAACATGATAATAGACATCATATTGCCCAAAATAACACAGATTAATTCAAAATATTATTAGATTCATCAGCAGGGGAGAGTTTCAGGAACAATCTCAGAGCTGTGTGATGGCTATACACTTGTAACCAACTCAACATGAATGAAGATCTAACATAAAAGACATTAACTAGGTTTTTTGGAGGGTTTCATAGAAGATGAGCTTCTCTCAAAATTTCCTCATATTTTTTAATTTCCTGACCTTTTGCATGTCTCAAAACATGCATTATATATCTCTCTATCACATTTGATCCTTCTTTCCCAAGAAAAGAATATCCTATGGCATCTTAGTTTGTTAGAAATTCACTCATGACTTGCAGAAATGGACATCTAACAGAAAAATGTTCAAAAAGTTGCCAAGTGCCTCAAAAAGGTGAATATTTGCAAAATTCACATCATTATTTCAACTGGGAGCATGCTTTTCCTTCTCAAAGCATGTAGATCCCCTTCCTTTCATTATTTCATCCTTATCCCTCCAAAATTTGACTATGCAACTTTTGGATTTGATGTTTCACATTTCTGCTCGAGCCTGAACAAAATTTCATCTCAAAAGTACCTCAGATATGTAAATTGAATTTTCAAATTGATTCCATTAATCCTTGAAGGCAAAAATGACATGAATTCACCAAAAATTTGATCAAAATCAATGCAACAAACAAATTTCCACACTTCCTGGAGGAAAAATGGCGGCTGAATTGAAAAATGCACAGTTACCGATGATTTTCCTTTCTCCCTTCAATCTGAGCCCTCCACGTGTCATAATGTGATTGGAAATGGGTTTGGGATCACTTTTTGACTTTTTAACACTTTTTGAAAAAATGTAAAAATTTGACATTTTTCTTCACCCCTCCAAACTTGACACGTGTCCCAATGTGGGCCCCATTGGAATCATAAATCGATTCCACACATTTCCACATTTTTGGAAAAGGTATTTTTTTCCAAAATATCCCCGCATCTCCACCCTTGAGATTTTACGTTGACATGTGTCCTAAGGTGGGTCCCATCAGAATCGCGGCTCGATTCTACACATTTCCACATTTTTTAGGAAAAAGGAAATTTTCACATTTTTCCCCACGGACCCGCACCTCCACTTATGTCCTTGGCACGTGGCAATCGTTGACTCGCTGCGGGCTTACATTCCTCCTTTTAAACTTTACTCAAATCCTCAAAATTTTCAAAAGTTTCAAAACTCACCGGCAGCCCGCACTCCTCTCTCGCATTGGTTTTGACATGTGTCTCCCTCTGATTCATTGCGGAGCCACGCTTCAAATTACCTCTTTAACACACTTTTCCAAAAAGGCAATAATTCCTTTTTTCCTCTGGTGACCCACACTCCCTTCTGCCCCTGATCCTACCACGTGTCCTCTCCTGATTGGCCTGATGGACCCTTGGCCTTTTTCACAACTTTTGTTCCCATTTTCCAAAAGGAAATTTTTTTCTAATTCCTTCGCTATCCTTACATCCTGCTTTTGATGAAAACATGACACGTGTCCACCTCTGATTCATTGCGGAGCCACACTTTAAATTACCACTTTAACACACTTTTCCAAAAAGGAAACATTTCCTTTTTTCCTCCGGCGGCCCGCACTCTCTTTTGCCACTGATCCTTCCACGTGTCCTCCCCTGATTGGCCCAACGGACCCACGACCTTTTTCACAAATTTTGTTCCCATTTGCTAAAATTCAAAAATTTTCTAAGTCCTCCGTCAGCCTTCCATCCCACTTTGGATGAAAACATGACATGTGTCCACCTCTAATTCGTTGAGGGCCTGCGCTCTAAAGCCGCCACATGTTCCATTCTGATTCGTTGTGGGCCTTAGGCATTTTTTTGTACTTTAACTCTTTTTTCCAAAATTCCTTAAGGCAAAAAAAGACCCACCCATCCACCTTTACCTTGCTTGCGACACGCGTACCTCCTCTCGGGCTTGCAGAGCTGCGGGGGCAGCTTGCAAATTTTTCCAAAAACAAAAAATGTTAAGTTTTCTAGAAATGACCTGCCAATCCTTGTCTAATTACAAATGGCCACATTGCTGATGAATGCTAAGGAATAATTTAATGGGAAAATGATGCCCATATGATCGTCAAAAACACAGAAATTACTAGCGATACCCATAAATCAATTTTTTCACCAAGGATAGGAAAAAACTCAAAACAAATCCAGATGAATCATGATTCTAAGAATTTTTTGACCATTGGGATAGATTTTCAAAGGCAAACAAGCATAAATCGATCATTTTCAAGCATCCACGATCGGAAAAAATGGAAATACAGCAGAGCCCGTGGATTTGGAAAAAAATTAGTGCATGACCATGGCAAACTTGGAGATTTCTTGAAAATGGATGGAAAAATGGAGAAAAATGAAAAACTCAAAGCATTCAAACACAGATAAAAGTTGTTTTTCATCAAATTCAAATGATGGGAAGATCAAAGGCCATTTTTTCTTAGAAATAGGGTAAAAATGCACTTCTACTTAGCAAATTAGGGTAATGTAATGAATTTGCAAACAATCCAATGCATAAGAATGGATTTACAACTTCACACCATTGATTTCATTATGAAAAAACATTTCAGAGGACAAAGAGAAAAGGTGAAACATGGAAAAATGACAGAGGATGAAAATGGGCACCAACATTGGCTCCTACTCTAGAATGGGCACTCTCAGTGAGTACCACAAGAACAAAAGTAGACCAAGTGCAAAAATAATCCATTGGGAAAATGGAGTCATGAGACAAAGACACCAAAAAAGTAGCTGAGAAACCGATAAAAATGGCTGCCACACACCAAGGAAAAGCACAAAACAAAAAAACACAAAAAAAAATAGAACAAAAGCCAAACACTATACTTTGTACAAGTTGGCGCATACCTTAAATTTGGGGATTAATCCAAGAAATGCTTCAGATGCCTACCATTAACAGGAAGTTCAAGAAATTCCCCATCTAAGTCCTTGATAAAAAAGGTATTTTCACCAATTTTGATATCAATGGAGTAAGGGCCCATCCACAATTCATCAAATTTACCATGTTTTCCCTTATCTTCATTTCTACTATCCCATAACAAAACTAGATCTCCAACATTGAAGGCCCTAAGAGTGACCTTCTTGTCAAACAACCTCTTCAAATTTTCTCTAAATTTGACATGCCTTTGGTGGGAGGCTCTTCTTTCTTCATCCAGCTCAACAATCTTATAAATCCTTGCTTCATATGGACTGACCTCTTGATCTTCAAGTTGTTGAACAAACTAAAATGAATATCATTGTAGATGTAAGGGCAACAGAGCTTGAGTTCCATACACTAACTCAAATGGACTCTTACTAGTAGCTCTTTTGGCAGTAATTCTATCAGTAGAAACTACAAATTTCAGTTGTTTACCCCATTTTCTCTTGTTTAACTCCTAGGTTCTCTTAATGATCTTCAATAAGTTCTTATTGTTGGACTCAACTTTTCCATTTCCTTGAGGGTTATAGTTTGAAGCATAAGTTAGATTAGTTCTATACTCCTTGCACATTTCCATTAAGGGTTTAGCTTTGAAACACATGGCATTTTTAGCAACAATCTTGAATGGCACACAAAATCTGCATATGATATGATTCAACAAGAAGTCCATAACAACTTGGTGTGTTTCTTTCTTGGTGGGGATTTCCTCTACCCACTTGGTGAAATAATTTGTGTCTACAAGAATCCACTTATGTCCAGCACTAGAAGGGTATGAAATCTCACCAATGAATTCTACTCCCCATTGTTTGAAAGGAGCTTCAATTGATACAAGATGTAAAGGAAGGGAGCCTGAAGCTTTCATTCTTCCAGAGAAACGTTGGCAGCTTTCACATTTTTTAACCAATAGGGTTGCATCTTTAAAAAGAGTTGGCCACCAATAACCATCTCTTAAAACTTTGTGTGTTGTAACCCTTCTAGCAAATTTTCCTCCACAAACTCCCCCATGGAAATAAGAAACTATTTTGGGAGCTTCATCTTCAGTTACACATTTCAAGAGGATACCTTCAGAGTTCTTCCAAGCCAGCCCAAAGTCAGTGATGATGTACTTTTAAGAAGCCAACTTGAGGGCTATTTTCTAATTTTTATTTAAATGATCAGGGAAAAATAGGTGTCTGAGGTAAAATATTAAATCCTTGTACCACTCAGAACTTACCAACTTATCAAGAACATCTTCCCTTTCTTCCTCTACTTCATTCACTTAAATTGTCTGCAGGTTGCTCTTAGCCATGAGCTTAGCAAGACCCAAACCTCTCACCAACTTTGTGGTTTGGATGTCCATGTCATACTCCTATAATTTGTTCACCCCTCTACATATTTTTCTTGAGATCTCCATCTCTGATCAAATGTCTTTTACCATGGTGTGGGGAATGTAAGAAACAACTTTTGAAGTTAAGATATAAGGCCTGAAAACCTTTGTTACTTTCACCAAGACAAATGCTTGTTTTTCCATGATTGTGTACTGTAACTTAACAACTTGTAAAGCCTTTCTAAATAAGGCAATAGGCCTCTCAGCCCCATCTTCATTCTTTTGCAGCAAAACTGATGCAATGGTATTTTCAGAAGCAAACGAGAAGATTTGGAAAGTCTTCTTGTAATTTGGAGTTTCCAAGATAGGTGCATGTTTAAGTGCTTATTTGATTCCTTCAAAAGCCTGAATAACAGCCTCCTCCCATTTGATAACTTGATATTTCTTTAACATGCATGTAATAGGAAGAGTCAATTCAGAAAAATTAGACACAAACCTTCTAATGAAATTGATCTGCTCAAATAAGGATTGGATGCCTTCTTTGCTCTTGGAATTGGAACTTTGCTGATTGCTTCTACCCTTTGAGGGTCAATCATGACACCAACCTTTGAAATAATATTACCAAGAAACTTGGCCTTTTGCACCCAAAAATGGAACTTCTTTGGATTCAAAGATATTCCAAATTCTCTACATCTGATCAACATTCTTTCCAAGTGCTACAAGTGATCTTTTCTGCTCCTTAAAAACATAGTCACATCATCCTGATAAACTGCAATGAAGTCATTTATGTAACCAGATAAAGTAACATCCATTTCTCTTTGGAAAGTAGCTCCAGCATTCATGAGACCAAAAGGCATTTTTACATAAACATATGTTCCCCAAGGAGTGGTAAAGGTAGTTTTAAATCTTTCTAACTCCTTGAAAACAACTTGATTGTAGCCAAAGAAACCATCCAAGGTAGACAACAATTTAGATCCAGTCACTAAATACAATTTTTTTTTCATTTTTGGCAAAGGATAATTTTCCTTTAATGAAGCTCTATTCAAATTTCTGAAGTCAACACAAAGTCTTATATCTCCATTTTTCTTTTTGACTGGCACAAGGTTGGTAACCCAAGATGAATACCTTGTGGGCTGAATGATCCCTCCCTCCTTCAGTTTCTTTAATTCATCTTGCATTTTCATGGAGAGAAGTGGATTAATTGGCCTTTGCTTTTGTCTAAAGGGATTGAAATTTGTTTCAAGAGGAATCTCATGCTGGAATAAGTCTTTTCTATATGCTTTCAGCTCAGAGTAAGACCAAGCTAAATAGTCTTGATATTGTTTCAAGAATTGGAGGTAGGACTATTTTTATTCTTTGTTTAGATTTCTTCCCAACCACACTTTTCTTGGTTTATCATAAGTGCTCAAGTTGTACTCTTCCACATCCCTTGAGGAAGACATGTTTCTATTGATGATGTAATCAGTATTGTTAAAATTTGACTCAAGATCAACCAACCCTCTAGGAATGGTGTTAGTTTTCAATTGGATGATATCCTTTCCAAACAAAGTCTCTCTTCCTTTAGTCACACATACCATTGGTTCCCAATCAATATTTTGACCTACAAACTCACCTTGATTTTGTAAGAACCTTTGCACTTGAGCATCATCATTAAACACTTTCCAATGCTTGATGTTGTCAGGGATAGCTGGCCTAGTTAAAACTTCAATATTGTACTCACAATAAGGTGAAATGGTAAAATTTCCAAATCTTGACCCCAACACTGCCAACTTTTTAGAAACAAAATTGAAACTTCTGTCATGATGCACAATGTTGAAAGAATCAAACATCTCAATTAGATCCCAAACTGCATTTTTGTACTGTTTTATCCACTAATTTTTTATAGCATAAAGTTTTCTTATTTTTTTGACAACTAGCTCTAAATATCCTTTTACGATGATGTCATTAAAACCATACTTCCATGCAATTCTCAGACCCAATAACAAGGCTTCATACTCAGCAATGTTGTTAGTACATTCAAAATTAATCTTGAAGGAAAAAATAAACTCTTCCAAACTAGGAGAAATCAGAATTATACTAGCACCATTTCCAAATTTAGAGCAAGCTCCATCAAATGGCAAGGTCCAAGGAGAACCTACATGTTCAAGGAACTTTTACTAATCCATCTTGTGCTCCTTACCATCAGCAAACCCAATAAAATTATCAACATCAACATCAGCAAATAATACTTCATAAGAAGCATTTGTTTAGATCCTCAATTAGATGCAACATTTTCTTCTCTCCATATAATTTTACAAGGCTGCCTTCAATGGGAATAGTGGAAAAATACATTTACATTTGGACACTCCCTCCAACACTTGTAGCCCACTTTCTTGACAAAAGCATACCCCATTTGGCAGGGAAATCAATAATCACAACATCCAATTTTAAATTCCTCTCAGGATAAGATGCAAGCTGCACCACCAGACCCTTCACACAACCAACTACTGGCACTTCTCTTGATTCTATGGCAGTACACTTTCCATAGGCTATTTTCACTTTGATATCTAACTCATTCATGACTTCTAGAGGCATGACATTACATGATGCACTGGAATCAAACATACAATTGTGAAGTAGTCTATCCTTTATGATCAAAGTTGTAAAGAATGGATCAACATTCAATTGGGAATCAACCAAGGATGTCCCCAAGTATACCTCAGGTGTTTCAAGGTCTGCAATGATCTAAGGATGATTTTCAACAATGTTTACATTTCTGCTTGGATTACTCTTTTCTTCTTTCAAACGTGGGTACTCAAATGCTCTCTTCTTATGCCTAGGAATCCTAAGCAAATCAATTATTGGAACACTCACTTTTATTTGTCTCAATACTTGGGATATGTCATATGGAACACTCTTTTGCAAGGCAACATTGGAATGGATACAAGTAGATTCATTAGATGGTATGGGATTCTTGGCAGCTTGGGCATGAGGAGGACTATAATTTTTTCTTAGGACATAAGAGCTTTTAGCAAGTGTTTCCCTTCTAGGAGCTTCTTTGGGAATGTTTGTGAGTAAGGGTGTTTTAGGTTAGGCCTGAGGCCCAACTCCATTAACAAATTTTCTCCTAGTGGTATAGTCTTTCTCTTGAGCTACAACAACATTCATCAACAATTATCTATCTTCCTCCGAAGGGATACCACCATCATACTTTTTAATCATCAAAGCTCTTAAGTATTCAAAGTCATTGTTAGGAATTTTAAAAGCTTGCACTACATCAAATTCAAGGGTATGAGGGGGAAGAAAGACTTGTACCCATTTGATGCAATCCCAAAAGGTTATAGCTGTCCTTAAACTTATTACCTCAGTTGTTGTTGCTCCTTCTTGTGAGCTTGAAGAATAACCCACCATGTATATATCATCATCATTACCATCATCATTACCAGCTTCACCATCTTTCCGGTCCACTTCACATGGAGGATGGGATAGAAAACACATATCACACCAATCGATATCAATAACTTCCTCAACAGTAGCAACCCTAACAGTTAGGGGATCAGGTAACACTCTTCCTTCACATGCTTGAGGATGTATATTTGTAGACCCCATGGGTCCTTTCCCTCTATCATATACCCTTTGATCACCCCTAGGATGATTGGAAAATATGTCATGGTTTTGTGCCTTTTACTGACCCTATGAAGTCTAACCAATTCCCTTCTCATCTCTTGCCAACTTATAGGAAATCTCTTTGACAACCCCTGCCAAAGTTTTCACCGCTTCCACCCAGTCTACACTCTTTCTTTCTTAAGGCTTTTCAGGGTTTATCAACTTTACACCATCTCTCTTGAGAGGTTTCTGAATGGCCTTAATGTTATTTTCAATCTGTAGTGCCGTGGTAAAGGCCTACCTTAAATTAGTAGGATTTTTGTCTCTTAGGTAATAGGTTGCCTTCTTATCAAATGCATCTACATATTTGATCAAGAATGACTGATCACATGGCCTCAAATTAACTGGAAACCTTCTCAAAGTTTTGTTAAACCTTATATTAAATTCATGAACTAATTCATTGGGGTTCTTCTTGATATTTTCAAATATAGACAGGAGAAATCTAAGATCAGTCTTATCACCATATTACAATCTGAATGCATTTTTCATCTCAGTCCAAGAATCAATAAATTTATCTGGCATATCCTTGTACCAATCCCTTGCATCCTCTTCTAATGTATGAATGAACAACTTAATATACACATCTTAATGCTCAATTTCAAAATCTTCCATCATGTTAATAAAAAGTTTGATATATTGATCACCTGTTATAGCATTGTTACCTTGGAACTTTGGCAACCTATTCCTCACATCTTGTGGGACAGAATTTGGGTAACCATCCATTCCTCTAAAGTCTATAGGACTAAAGATGTTAACAAAAAATGGAGGCCTAGGCTGAGCCATATTATTTAGTGGAGGTGATCTTGGAGGAGAAACAAGCTGATGAGGAGTGCGAGGTCTTTGTGGCTCAAGAATGTGGTTCACAAGATTGGTATTCTCTAGGTGCTAATTTTATTGGAAAGTTTTATTTGAATTGAAGCACACAAGTGTAGATTGAGAAAAGAACTTACTAGGTATAGTAGAAGGACCTTCACTAGTTGAGGTAAAAAAACTTGTAAGAATATTGCTTGAATCATAATCACTGGAAGAAGAGTGATAATACTCTACTAAAGACTAATCTCTCTCACCAATGGATATACCTTTTCCTAATTTCTAACCCTCAACAACCTTCCAAACCTTTCTTTCTTCTAAAACTTTATTTTCCAATTCTTGAAATAACTTTCTACTTGGGTCCCTCCTTCCTTCCAATTTTCTAGAGATTAGCAACATAAAAATAAATGATAGAAAGCCAAGACATTGGTATTTATCAAGATCAAATCAGCATGGAGTCACCACTAAGGACTTTCACCCTAGTTGTACAAATGCACTAAAATACTCTGTCAAATACCTATCAGCACTAAAAATCTTGCCAAACTTTATAGATCAGACCTTCCCTTTCCTTGAATCTATCAACCACAAATGCAAATGAAGTGCAACTACTGCTGGAAACTGATAAAATTATAGGTAGAAAATATATCTTCACTTAATTCTTACAAATATGATTATTAAAAAATGCTTCAACAATGTACTTGCATGTAGTATTTGTAAGAAACATTACCAGGGTTTGACCATGTATCCAAATATCTCAAATATTTTCAACAACTCCCCGGAAATGGTGCCACTGGTGTTGGTACCCAAATTTGTTCTTCTTTTCAGTATGAGCAGCATCAGAGATATGGCATGAAGCTTGAATACAGATAGATCATGATGAATGACATTTTTTAGCTGGGGATGTGATCTACCTAGCACTCAGATTTGTGGAGAGATGGATAACACTCAAATAGGACTTGATCTTGTCCTAACTATTTTAGGTTATGCCTTTTCAACCAAGGTAAGAGGGCCTATTTTGTAACCCTAAAATGGTGAAGGAGATGAAGATATCCCTCAATTTTTTCAAATAGTATGAAAGGGCCTTAGGAAAATATGAACAACACTCCAAATATGACTTTTACAAGTTGTCACTCCCAGATTATGGAGATATTTTCAATGCAAGACAAGGGTTACTGAAGACATTTTGAAATCCTGATCTATTTACATACTTTAGCAAATGGATTATGATCTTTTGTGGGTATACAAGTCAAAACAGGGGTAGTATGGGGTAGTATTAGTTATTTAGAATGCTTTTTGGTGGGATATTGACAAGACAAACTTGACTATGCTAGATCTTTGACAACGTATACAACATTTGAACAACTATAAGATAAAATGCTTCAAAACAGTCAGGATGTTCTTTCAACCAAAAGAGATACACAAATGGAGGAATAGGTTTGCACTCTTCACACAATCTTTCAGGCCTCTACACAAAATCTTGAGTTAAAGGACTCAATTAAACATCAAAATCTTTGATCAAATCATGCTTAAGGTACCCCCAAAGGCTTACAAGAAATATCTCTTAACAAATGAAGGTGAATTGATTTTAAAATTCTTATTTTCAATGCCAGATGAAAGATCTTCTGACAAATAAAATTGCAAATGCCACTAAACTATCAATAAGGATGAGATTTGTGTGATTCCTAAAGATTTCAATGTAAGATTGCAACAATAACAAGGAAAACTGTTTGCAAACATTTAAACATGATAACAGACATCATATTGCCCAAAATAACACAAATTAATTCAAAATATTGTAAGATTCATCAGTAGGGGAGAGTTTCTGGAACAATTTTAGAGCCGTGTGATGGCTATGCACTTGTAACCAACTCAACATGAATGAAGATCTAACACAGAAGACATTAACCAGGTTTTTTGGAGGGTTTCTCTGAAGATGAGATTCTCTCAAAATTTCCTTGTGATTTTCAATTTCCCGACCTTTTGCATGTCTCAAAACATGCATTATATATCTCTCTATCAAAATTGATCCTTCTTTCCCAAGAAAATAAAATCCTAGATGGCATATTAGTTTGTTACAAATTCACTCATGACTTGTAGAAAGGGACATCTAATAGAAAAACATTCAAAAAGTTGTCAGGTGTCTCAAAAAGGTGAATCGTTGCAAAATTCACATCATTATTTCAACTGGGAGCACATTTTTCCTCCTCAAAGTATGTAGACCCCCTTCCTTTCATTTTTTCATCCTTATCTCTCCAAAAGTTGACTCTGCAACTTTTGGATTTGATATTTCACGTTTCTGCTCAAGATCGAACAAAATTTCATCTCAAAAGTACATAAAATCTACAACTTGAATTTTCAAATTGATTCCATTGATCCTTAAAGGAAAAAACGACATGAATTCACCAAAACTTTGATCAAAATCGATGAAAAAAATGCATTTCAACACTTCCTAGAGAAAAAATGGCAGCCAAATTAAAAAATACACAGTTACCATTGATTTTCCTTTCTCCCTTCAATCTGAGGCCTACACATGTCATAATTCGATTGGAAATGGGTTTGGGATCACTTTTTGAAAAAATGTAAAAATTTGAAAAAAAATTCCACCCCTCCAAGCTTGACAGGTGTCCTAATGTGGGCCCCATTGGAATCGCGGATCGATTCCACACATTTCCATCTTTTTTGGAAAAAGGAAAAATTTCCAAAATATCCCCGCATCTCCGCTCTTGAGATTTGATGCTGAAACGTGTCCTAAGGTGGGTCCCATCAAAATCATGGCTCAATTCTACACATTTCCACCTTTTTGGAAATAAGGAAATTTTTCACATTTTTCCCTGCGGACCTGCACCTCCGCTTCTATCCTTGATACGTGGCAATCACTGACTCACTACGGGCTTACATTCCTCCTTTTAAACTTTACTCAACTCTTCAAAAATTTCAAAAATTTCAAAACTCACTGGCGGCCTGCACTTCCCTCTCACATTACTTTTGACACATGTCTCCCTCTGATTCATTGCGTAGCCACACTTCAAATTACCACTTTAACACACTTTGCCAAAAAGGCAACAATTCATTTTTCCCTCTGATGGCCTACACTCCCTTCTGCCCCTGATCCTACCACGTGTCCTCTCCTGATTGTCCCGACAGACCCGAGGTATTTTTCACAACTTTTGTTCCCATTTGCCAAAAGGAAAATTTTTTCTAAGTCCTCCACCATCCTTCCATCCCACTTTTGATGAAAAAATGACACGTGTCCACCTCTGATTGATTATAGAGCCATGCTTCAAATTACCACTTTAACACACTTTTCCAAAAAGGAAACATTTCCTTTTTTCCTCCGGTGGCCCACACTCTCTTCTGCCCCTGATCCTACCATGTGTCCTCTCCTGATTGGCCCGACGGACTCGCAGCCTTTTCACAACTTTTGTTCCCATTTGTCAAAAGTAAAATTTTTCTAAGTCCTCCATCAGCTTTCCGTCCCACTTTTGATGAAAACATGACACATGTCCAACTCTGATTCGCTGAGGGCTTACGCTTTGAAGCTGCCACGTGTTTCATTCTATCTCATTGTGGGCTTATACTCTGAAACTGCCACATGTTCCATTCTGATTCATTATGGGCCCCAGGCATTTTCTTTATAATTTATGTCTTTTTTCCAAAATGAATTAAGGCAAAAAAATACATGCCTGTTCGCCTTTACTTTGCTTGTAACACGTGTACCTCCTTTGGGGCCTGCGGAGCTGCGGGGGCAACTTGTAAATTTTTCCAAAACCAAAAAAAAATTAAGTTTTGTAGAAATGACCCACCGATCCCTATCTAATTACAAACAACCATGTTGCTGATGAATGCTGAGGAAGAATTTGACGAGAAAACAACGCCCGTATGACCATCAAAAACACAAAAATTTCTAGTGATACCCAGAAATCGATTTTTTCACTAAGGATGGGAAAAACCTCGAAACAAAGCAAAATGAATCATGATTCCAAGAATTTTTTGACCATGGGGATAGATTTTCAAAGGAAAACAATAATAAATTGATCATTTTTAAGCATCCACAATTGGAAAAAATGGAAAAATAGTAGAGCCCGTAGATTTGGAAAAAATTTAGGGCATGGCCATGGAAAACTTGGAGATTTCTTCAAAATGGATGCAAAAATGAAGAAAAATGAACAACTCAAAGCATTCAAACACAGATACAAGTTTTTTTTCATCAAATTCAAAGGATGGGAAGATCAAAGGCCATTTCTTCTCAAAAACAGGGCAAAAATGCACTTCTCCTTAGCAAATTAGGGCAATGTAATGAGTTTACAAACAATCCAATGCACAAGAATGGAGCTACAACTTCACACCATTGATTTCATGAGGAAAAAATGTTTCAGAGCACAAAGAACAAAGGGGAAACATGGAAAATTGGTAGAGGATCAAAATGGGCACCAACAGGTTGTTGGTTGACCACATGGGTTTGATTGGAAGAAAAAATTCCAACTGGCATGGAAGATTGAAAATATATTTTATGATGATTGAAAGAAGAAGATGACACTGGAAATTATGTAGACATGGAGCTAGATGTCTCGTGAATAGAAGAAGATGAAATGGAATTACCTAAATGAGGATATAGTGTTAGTAAACTAGTAGGATTAAGTCCAAAGTCTGCACTTTGTGACATGGGAGTAGACTCGGATGATTGAATAGAAGGAATTTGAGTCACACAAATATTTAAAGAAGGAAAAGTGTTTTGATATGACTGATGAAAGAGGTCCTATGAAGAAAGGGTGGACTATGACTTAGGAGTTGTATTAGATAATTCATTGGAAGAATTAGGAGTAGCACATATCTTCAAAGGAGGAAGACACCATTGAAGCGACTGATAAAGGAGATCCTGTGAGGAAAGGGAGGACCACGATTCAAGAATCACATTCGATGAATGATTAAAGGGGTCATGTGAAGAAAGGGAGGAAAGTGACTTCGGATTTGAATTAGAAATTTGATTAAGGGGGTACTATGAAGAAAGGGAGGACTATGATTTGACAATTACATTATATGAATGATAAAGGGGTCCTGCGAAGAAAGAGAGGACAAAAATTCGAGAATCACATTAGATGAATGATGTGGAGAGTTTGTGGCAACAAAAATATTTAGAGGAAAAATTGATTTAGGTGACTGATTACTCCTTAGAAGAAGGTTAATTGGATGAAGTTCAAGAGACTAAGGAAAATATGAATAATAGCTTAGATTAGAATAATCAAATGAATGGTTTGGATTAGAATCCTCAGAATCTGAAGAAATATTTGGATTAGAATTAACAGAATCATACCACTGACCATGAGAAGGAGGTGGAGAAAAGTGTAGCTGAATGGGTTCTCTGGTGTGAAGAACTAAATGTGGTTTAGTCATGATGGATACATTTTGATGTGAACTCCAAATTTTTCATTCTTTATTATTGTACGTATAAGGAACCCTGCGATAATCAATCATGGTTAGAGTTCATGAAGTTGAATTTCCTTTACCTAGACACTGTGATTGAACTCTAAATAGAACGAAGTTCCATGTCAATTCAGGTAGCATAACGATAACCAACTAGACATTTTACAAATATATAGGATATGCTTATATCATTTTCTAAAGGGGTTCTAAGGAAAACATACATTGTGGTAACATAATTTCAACAATCCAACAATGTTCAGACAACAAATTGCAAGTGCAAATTTCAAATTTGTTAATAAAAAAGATTGTCCTTAACAACATAAGTATACAAGATGAACTATCACAAGGAACAATCATGAAAATTTAAAACATAAAGCCAATCTACGAGGAAATACTCCCTATGTAAATGTGACTCAAAGGTAGTTCAATGCAAGATGATCAAATCATAGTCAACACTTAAGTCAAATTTAAAACAAACAAGATGTAAGTATTAACAAAGGGTTGATGTGATTTCCAATCAAAGTATACTAATAGCAAGTTTAGATCCAAACAAGACCAAAATGTCAAAAAGTAGAGGTTACGCATGTGAGTGACGCATCAATACCAATAAGATACACTAACCAAAATTTGTGAAAAATTAAGGTTATATTAGAATAATATTAGTACAATGCGTACAAGGTAACAAAAACACCTTTCAAGGTCAAGTTAATGTTTGAAACAAACCAAGGACAAAGTATACCAAGGAATTGCTAATATTCCCATAGCGCAACATTACAATCAAGACACTTAGACCAAGTTTGTAAGAAACTAGACATAAGTATCAAAATTGTTTCGACATGATATAAGAAATGTAACACTTTAAAGGATAATCAAATGAAGAATCAAGGATAACTACAATTATGATCTTGACTTGGGTATCAAGATCAAATGAATATCAAGATATGAACACGTACCAACACACTTTCAACATTTACAATCCATTCTCAAGCAAGGATGAATGTAAATGGGTGTAAAATTGGTGGACACGATCGATTGATAACACATATATTGTTTCTCTTCTTCTGATCAACAAAATGTCAAAATAAAGCAAAGGAAGTAGATCAAGTGGGGTTGAAAAATAATTGGCTTCATTTCAATAAATTTTTGCCTTGTCTTAGGGTGAGTGAAAAACTAAGCAAAATAAATGCTTCACAAATTTTGTAGTCTCTATTTAATATTTTCTTAACAACCATTCCCAAACGCGCTAGCATATCATCTAGATTAGTATGGAAGCTCACCCGAGGTGCACACAGACGCCGATCCCCTCCTTTATGTGATCTTCATGAGAATGTTCTTTCTTAGCACAAGGATGTAATCCAACCAGAGAATAGGTGTATTCATCCATGGGATTTAAGATGTAAGCATTAACCCCTAGTCTAATGCATTCCAAGCATAGATTAACATGATAAACTAGTAGAATCAACCCATGAATATCATCAAGAAAACCCATAACACACACAATAACATAAGGAAAAAAACATATCAAGATCCACTACATGAGTGTTTCAAAATCACTTCATTATATGTATGAGCCAAAATATGGTAGCCAAGATTACATAAAAAAGAGTTCCATTCATAGGAATGTTCATAATCATAGAGTTTTCCATACATCTTAGAGCTATTCACATCACAAAGCTCTCCATTACACTTTACATAATAACTCTATATTTTTCTCTCTTCTCTCATTTATTTTTCCCTACTAACTTATCCATACCAAGAAAAACCAAAAATATTCTCTCTTAACCGCTCTTTATTACCTATGAAATCATGAAAGAATCCTTTCATGATTGCTCTACCACTACCTAGGATTATGCATGATGTTTCCATACATTTCCCTCAATCAAGTGCCTTTAACATGCATGTGCTAGCTAAACCTTAACAACTTCAACCCCTTATCCTTTCATGATAACCATATTGATGCCTTGGAATATCCTTTCCTTAATCCATAAGTCTCCATATATTATCCACATTTGTATTTGGTCACTTTTCTGTTTGCTCCCTATGTGCATCTTTTCCTATTGTCCAAAACTCACTAAGTCCCAAATACATCCTACCTAGGCACGAGCCTTCGTGCCTCCTGAAGAAATAATTTTGCGCGTGCCTTCACACCATGCTTCCATGTGCCACAAGGCTTCACACCTTAGGTACTTAGTTACTTTTAGGGATCCAACATCACCCCACACTAAACTAGTTACCACCCCGGAAAGCCATTGCGTTTCTTGAACAAAAACTTGTCGACCAAAACCTGCTAAGGTAAGAATGTTGCTCCAAAGAATAAAGAATAATGGTAAATAAAGAATATGAAAAAATAATTAAAGAATGGGGGATGTTATATGACTAATTGGAGGAGTTCAGGAATTCCATGTTTATCTTATCCTTCAATTTCTCCCAGGCCTTCAATTCTGGCAAGGCCTTCCATGGCGCTTCACCTATGAAACTAGGCACTTGGTTTGGGATGATTTCTTCCACCTTCCCCTTCAAATTGTTGATGGACACCCCCAACTCCATGCATATACCTTTGAACTCATCTATCCATTCAGTGACGGAGTCCCCGAGTTTTCCAATTCTGAAGTCCAATTTCTCATGATTTGTATTGACTTTCTCCTTTTGGGTCATGGTGTTAACAACCAATTCTACGCACTCTACATTATTGGTGGGGATGGTCTCTTGAAAAACCTTGAGGGATGTTTCTTCCTTTGTCACCTATACATTGATAATTGGCTCACATTTTCTACAGCTATTGAAGCCCCTATCTACTAATATATTTACCTCCTTGAGTTAGGAGAGTAAGTATTCCAAATTAGTGATCTAGGCTTCAATGATGACCTTGTTCTCTTATTTTTATTTTTTGAGATTTGCAACTATGGGGCCTACACCATCCTTGATGTTAACAAGTAACATCCCCATGAGGTCTTCAAGGTACTCCATTTCATCCCCATAATCAGTCCTGGCTTGGGCTTACCAATTCCTGACATTAACCCAAAAGGATTTTCATGAGGGTGTTAGCTCAGTCATACACATCCTTCATCCGTGCATGTTCTCCCCTTAACCCCTAGCACAACCTATCTATTTTCTTATCCTTTCTCTTATTCTCTACAATCAGGATCCAAACAGTGTCCCTTGTGTCCAAAGTGTGCCAAATCTCTTGAAGATATATTTTGCAAAGCATTACATTCCTTCTTATCTATTAGGTGGTTAGGATCCACCATGTTATATACATCTCCTCATTTCTTATTCAAATGAATGGTCTCGATTTCATGATCATTGACCTCGAAGTCAGGTTCCTCAAAGTGGAAATGCATATTCTAGCTGAGCACCTTTCTGGTATTGGGAACACTCCTGTCTTGATGCATTAAATCCCAACCATGACCCTTTTTTGGTGGGAGGGTGGATTAGAATCTTGCTCTCAAGACCTTCATGCGGTCATCCAAAAATTCCATGTGTGGGACACCGGTTTCTTCTTCTTCCTTATAACTTTGCACTTGGTTATTTTCTTCTTTGCCCTAGGGGTGAATCCCTTATCCTCATTTATAGTAAAGGATTCTCCTTTATTTCCCTTTAGGTTGAAATTCTAAGTTGGGGAGGACTCACGTGCTGGAATCTTCTCAGTCCTTGAATAATGTTACTTTTCTTCTCATGCCTCATCTGCAGTCATGGCTTCCACCTCAGCTTCCTGCTCTTTTAGCTCTACTTCTAATATTACCTTGAAGGTAGCAGGGTTTTCTTCTTCTCCTTATTTCAATCCTATTATGGGGCTCAATGTATTGTGATTTTTTCGATTCTTCTCTTTAGGTTCCTTCTCTTCCTTCTCATAGTTTCATTCTTTTTCTTCCTCGCACCCTGATAATGAGGCCTAGGTGCAATCCTATACCAAATTTATGACACCATTGCTATCATTTTGATAGATGTAGTATGTAGTCAATTTTATCCTCCTACTATCTTCTAACCCCATGCGCATTGTCTTATCACCTAGCAGGTGTTCGGCACTCACCCCAAGAATGCGCAGGTGGCGATACCCTCCTTTATGTGAGCATTGTGATAAGATATTTTCATTGTTAGAGGATTAGATGTAGAAAAATAAATGTTCATGCATTCCTGTAAAATCATAGGATGAGCTATCACATCTATATACCCATGCATTTAATAACAAGGGAAACATAATGGCATGAAATACAAAGAACAAATATGCCTTATAAGTATGAGGAAATAACACTAGAATTTGCACCCATGAACCAGATGTTTAGAATAGATCTGTATATTTGTATTTATCATAGTCTCAGTAACCACATTAAATTAAAAAGGGTCATATCAGACCGAACATATCAAGATAAATAGATAACCCATATACCAGAAGTCCTAGCTATGCTTCCCTTATTACAAAAATTTAATAGACCCATCCCTTATACATGATAACATTCCTACAGTCCTCTAATGAGAACCCTAACTCCTAGGGCCTCCTAATATTTTTTACAGAGCTTCACTATCCTCATGTTATATGTCTTCCATCTATGTCTTCCTTAGTGTCCCTTCTTTGCTTCCAAGCATCTCTCTTTAGAGTATCAACACCCACCACCATGCCTTTTCTTAGGAGTAGATCAGGTGCCAAGTGTCCATGTGGTCCTTGCTTATACTATTTCGAGCTCTCCACTTTCTATAATGATGTCTTCATAGGAATATTCCCTACATGGAATATCCATTTCTTGACCACTAAGGTTCCACGTTGACTCCATAGCCACTTAACACGCCTATTCGGGTCATGTTTTTCTTCAAGTGCCTAAAGAATGCCAAATATGACTAAGTCATTAGATCTTATTGTCCTGCGTAGAACGCGCACCCTATTTTCTCCTAAAACCTTTTTAAATGATTTTCCTATGCCCTTATCCCTCTACACCCTTATTCTTACTGGCCCCACACACACACATGCCCTTTGGTACTCAACCAATATTTTGAGGCCCAACATCACCCCACACTAAGATTGTTCTTCATCCTTAAAAAAATCTTGATTCCACAAATAAAAAAGAATGGTGGGATTTGGAAAGACTAAAAGAATGGAAAAAATTTGAAAAATGGAAAAAATATGCTATTACTGCAAGAGGAGGGGGATCTCTTTCCTCATTGTGGCCTCAATCTTCTCCCAGGCATCCACTTCACCTTGTATCTACTGGAGTAAGTAACCCACTAGAGTGCTTACTTCCTCAAAGCTCAATTCACTGCCCTTAGCATTCAACATATCTACAATTCCTTCTTGTTGCTTGCTAAGGTCATCCAACACATGCATTTTGAGTGTGACCTGGGGGTACAGTTCCTTAATCCTATTTTAACCAAACCTCCTAAGGTTTCGACGGCTTCCATTTTCTTCTCAAATTTTGATAGGATTTTATTCCCCCTCTACCCTATTCCCCTTATTCTTCTCCTAGAATTCCTTTAGATCCTCCTCATGTGTAGTAACTAGTATACTTGCTACCTTGTCTCTGTTAGCGCAATTATCATATACGGCTTCATCCATGCACTTAACGGTTTATACATTGGAAAGGATTTTAGAATATCGAGTGAATGTCTCCTTGATATTATTTTTCACTTTTTCATTTTGGTGCACCAAGAAATCTTCTACTAACTCCAACATGAGTGGCTACCTCTCCATGGTAAGGATGCGGTTTAAGTCTTCTAAGAATTGCAAGGTTGACCCGTAAATCTACTCACATGGTGCTAGGTCTGGGTGTTTTAAGATGATGTCATCCATGATCATCTCAATCTTAATATACACCTCACATTCCTTTTCCTTTACCTCTCTTATTTCACGCCTTAACTGTGTGTTGATCAACTCCTCCTACTTTAGATGCTTGCTTTTCTTAATGATCTCTTCCTTCTTCTTCTCCAGCTCTTCCTCTAGGGACCTTACCCTATCATTAATTTTGAATATTCTCACCTCAACCTCCACCAATAAATTTTTTAATTTGGGCTCATTGACATGGGACTCAAAATCCCAAGATAACATCTTCCTTGATCCTATGTATGTGCATTCTTCTTCGAATGAAGACCATGCAAGGAGTTGGTTTGTATGCATGGTAATTTGGAAGTGCGTGCGTAGTATCTTATTTGGATCATTGATATAACTCATTCCCTACTCATGTGCCACTACCACACCTTTTCCTCCTATGCGCACTACCTTTGGAAAACTTACCGCCAAGTTGGGGTCTCCACCCATGCTCCCATATTATTTTTTAATGCTTTCCTCCTCTATCACCTTGAACACATTGTTAGAGCTATGTTCTACCTCCTGTTTCACTAAATCCTTTATTATGCCCACTAATTCCCTTTTAGTGGCATATTATATCTACTCCTTGGTGACTCTTGGGGTCCTTTGATCCTTGGTATTCACCTCCTCAATTTCCCCCTTTCCTTGAGCACCTTTTTCTTTCCCATCCTTTTCTTCGTTTTCTTCATTTGAGTCATGTACATCATACATGGGATGGTCCTAAGTATCTTCATCATCCTTGTCACCCCTGTAAGCCTACAAGCTCTATGTTCCTTCTAAGTCCACTTTCTCTACTACCTTCTGATTCTTCCTAATTGGTGATTCCAGTATAGGAGACTCTTCCCTCTCTTCTTCTTTTATAGGTGACTCCTTCCTTACTGGAAACTATTCTTCTACAGGGGGCACTTCTAGTTTTGGTGCCTCCCCTTCTAGTGTCTTTTCATTTTCTTTAGTAGGGGACTTATTCATTTGTGCATATGTGCTATGTTTCACGCATGACTATTTCACGTCCATAGATTGTGCTGGTTGCACACTTGTTGCCTTCTTCTCTAGTGCCTCCTCCCTTTGCCTTTTCCTTGGTGCAACCTTCCTCCTCCAAATGGGGTATTTTGGGATGGATAAATCATTCTCCACATAGGAACCCTTCTCATATTTGGTCCTAATGCGTTAGTATACATTTTTTGTGGTCATTTTAGTAATTGGAAACGTCACAGGTTTCACATATGCACCTCATGGTATAATAGATTTCTACACATCTCGCAGTGGTCTTGGTCTACCTTGCTGAGGTAGAACCTTAGTCTTTAGCCTCCTTGAAGTAGTTGACCCCTACTTGGAAATATTTTGTAGTGAAGGAGAATGGTATTTTACACCATGGGCTATTGGTCCCATCTGACAAAGTGAACTTGCTAATGCAAGAGTGCTAGTAAATAAGAAACTCAACCTCTCCTTACGCTAGTGCTAGAATTTTTTTGGGTATCCTCCATTTAGCCATGAACACATAGTACATCCTCTTGTACCATTTCTCCAAGTACGATTTATGGGTGGATGTCATGAAATCACAATTATACTTTTAAATTTTTTTTACAGGGGAAGGGTCTTCATCTAGATATTCCTATTAAAAAATTTCTAGCCCATCGGGCACTCCAATCTCCAAGAAGACAATTGTGAGGAGAAAATTTCCAAACATGATCTTTTCTCCTCCATACACGAAACTAATGATTTATTCAGTAATGAAGGTGAACATGTTATAGATGGTTCCTTCAGAAATGTTTTAGCACACATTAAACCAGGACTTGTTTGTCTATGTCCACCTTTCTTGTCAAGTTAGATTGGATAGAAATCATGTGGCCATCCTCTTCACTGGGTCAAAGATATCAGGGATGTCGAAGTAGAGAGACCTCTTCTTATAGTCATAAGTATTTATAGTTTTTTTGATGGCTTCCTTTTCCTCCAAGTTTTCCTCCAACACCCCCCCCCCTCGCAAATAAGACTGATGAACTTAGAGATCAGTTGGAGAGTTATTCACATTCTCTAACATGTGAAGTGGAAATGATCATCGCGCATGTGTGACATCATCCATTGGTATAGTCACTTGGGTTTTCCAAAGGGAAACTCATAAAGTTGCAACAACTAGCTTTCTCCAATTTTACCTTCACTTCAACACTATAGATTGGCATCCCTTATAGTGTCCTTTTGTTTGTCAGGTAAACAAGTTCCAATGCCATCTCTTTCTCAGTGGTGATTTTTTAATGGTTTTAATCACTCACTCTAATCTTTACTTGGGATACCCATTCTCTTCCGAGAAATAAACCATCTAGGAATTACATCTCCGCATACCACTCCTCATTGAAACTGGTGGCAAAAATATATTTCCCTTTTCCCTTTCCCTTCTTTGGTGAAACACTTACCTTCTTTAGTGTCATCTGCTTTTCGGGTTATTAAAAATAAAATATTCCTTTCTCTGCTCAAATTTGTGGCCTACCTTCATGAAAAATCCCTTTAATCTTGTGCCCTAGCTACAGAACCCTAACCTAGACAACCCTTCCACAAAATGACATACTCTACTGAAACCTTGCTCCCTATTCTAGTGTACTTTATCCATTTTGGTTCACAAATCACACTAGTCATGCACTCATATTTTCACATTTTTTCCTTCACAAAAATCTTCTTCATGGATGCCTTAGTTTGCAAGAGTTCTTCTTTATCACAAATGCAAGGTAATAACAATGTATATAGATGTTCTACTTATAGCTTTTGCTTCTCTTCCATGATAGATTTTATGCCACCTAATAATGTAATTTTGTAATAAATGAATATTTTTCTACTAAAGCCAACCTTAAGTGCTCTTACCCCTATACCCAATCCTATGTGAAAAACCCTTACAACCTTCTAGCGTGTAAAAATCCTTAACTAATCAAAGATCCTCACACACATGCATGCAGTGCCAAAGGCACTTCATATTTCCTTGACTTGATTTTTGACCTCACCTACCTCATTATGTTACTAAATTTCTCATCCTTTGTACGTGGTCTTTGTAAATCTATCTTGACACAAAAATTCATTATGTGCACCTTTTCTACAAGTGCTCTTCTACACTACGTGATTTTCATTGTTCAATCCATGTACCATCTTTGGCATGGTTGTTACTACGATGGCTTCCACTCTTGACATTGAAAATGTTGACATGTGATTTGTCTTAGGAATGAGTAATCTTATGACTTTTGGAAATCATGTTTGTAATTGATAATTCATTATTTGTAGAAAAGGTCAATTTTGTTGTGATTTTTGCTTACTTAAAAATAAGGCCATTCATCTCTATGAAAAAAATATATTCACTTTAAAAAATATATAATGAACTTGCATCGTTGTTTTCAAACTTATCTTGTGTTGATAGAAAAACCTTAGATCAATTCCATTGATCCAAGGTATACTTCAGTTCTTCTTACCTGCTCATCTTGTTGTCTTGGCATTCAGAAATGGAAAGGTGAAGATGGACTGATTTTTAATTTGTTTACAAAATTGTGAAGGACCCTTCTTTAGGTATTCTTTCTTTACAAAAAGTTGTAAGTGATAGGACTGGGTCTTCTTGTTAGTAATAAAACACTAAATAGTGTATAATGACCTTGGACCTATAAGTTAAACTATTAAGGTTGACACCCTATTGTAAAGTTTAGATCTAACCTAAGTTGGTATGTTTATATTTATTGAGTTTGGAAACAACCTAAGGTAAATAAGATTTACCTAGGAAATAAGGTTGATTTCTAACCTAATAATAATCTAACCTAAACTATTGCTAACCTAAGGGGTACCTATGGACTATCATGATCTTTAATTCATTGTATGAAACCATTGGTTGAAAGTTGATTCTGATTATATCATGATCTTTTCTTAATGAAGATATAGATTATTACTTTTTTTCTCTCTCTTATGATTATCATTTATTTAAGATGTGTCTTTCTGTAATGCTTTAACTTTTTCATAAAAGTAGAGTTCTTTTTATGAAACAGTTAGTTAAAAGGACAACGTTTTAATTCTTGGTGCTTATCATACCCAGTTCAATGAACTGACCCGTGCTAGCAATTTTTGTAGATGGAATTCATAAGTGGTAAAAGGAGACCAAATCTTTTATGATGAAACATGAATCATTGTTGAAAAGTATTTGTGGAAAGGAAATTTGTATTCTTAATTAAGCTTATTGATACTATTTGACACTAAAGATGTCTGAAGTGTTTCAACTTGTAATGTATGAATTCCAGTTTGAAGAATGGAAAATATTGTGGGTTTATATATATGTGATGTGTAATCCTTTTGGTATATTATGTGAATGGAAATGATAAGCTTATCTCTATTCTTTAAATATATATACATGTAATAAACCCTCATGGGTTGATTTAAAATGAACTAGAGGATAAAGGTACTAGATGTAATATCCTGTTATTAATGTAACTTATTAAGTTGGCATACATGATTGGCCATTCAATTAAATCACTATGGTTTTACTAAAATGATGTTAATGGGTAAATGGAATCTTGAAAAAAACTTGTAAAAATGTTATGAGGTTCCAAATGAACCCTAACTCTAAATAAGTAAAAGGAAAGGAAAATATTCCGCAATGTTAAGCAGTCTGTTTAAGACATTTTGGAATTAAATCCTAATGTTATTTTGGATAGACAGAGGTGTGCTTCCTCATGATTAATTTCTTAATCTGAGTAAAACAAATGAAAATAATATATATATATATATATATAATAAGTAGACTTCATCTCAATGAATTCTATTATAAAATAATTTGATTCAAAACTTAAACAAGCGAAGAATTGGATAAGTTAAATAAGTTCAACTCACTGTTAGTAGGCATATTCTATTGTAAAATTGAATCTTAAATTAGGAAGTTAATGAGTGAAAAAATATCTTTGAAAAGGGGTTGGAGGTAGATATATCTGCATAACAATTACAATTTATTTATTTCTTACAACCCTAATTGTTAATGAAACTAGGGATTCAACAGGGCTGTTGTAATTAAAATTTAATTAAAGAAAATAATTAAGTAATTAACTTATTTCTTGGGTATGCACATCCAAATGGGATGACTCGGTCAGATGTTAGCACATGCCAAGTGCAGTACATTACCTTCATGAAGACTTAGGTCTTCATGAGGATACTATGTTGCAGTTGACATGTTATAACACCCTTTAGAGTTGAATCACCTAGATCTACATAAATTCAGAATAGATCTTAGTTATAGACTAGGTTACGTTAGAAGCATGATCAAATCTCATGATGACTTAGGATAACTACATGCACGTAATTGAATTTGGTCAATTGAGTATGTCTATGTACCCTTAGTCACCGTGAGTAGTGTTTTACACTAAACTATGTTGTTAACCTTGAACAAGTAGACTTCCAGGAGTTAGTGAAGACCATTATAGGTAATAGATGAAATGGGGTGAAGGACATATTTTTTTTAATGAGTATGACATCTAGAAATATTAACATGAACAATATGTTGAAAATCTTTGTCCAAATTATCGCAAGTTGCTGGTTACGTTGTCCAAAATCTCCTAGTTTAATAAGAAAGATTTTAAATGAATATTGGTAACAAATATTTAGATAGGCCTCATAGAAAGATCACTTAATACAACACTTAACACTTAAGAGTCATGAAATGAGAGATCGGTGTCTCACCGAGTCATTACAACTGCATATGGCTATCTATTATGAGATCAATTGACATGGAATGTTTGTTCTAAATTATGATTATTTAGAAGAGAGAACATTATTCAGGGGTAAGACCTGAATATCTCACTCCAATTTGCTACTGAGTGGAAGGATAAGAGAGTTAAGTATGGTGGGCATAGAATTATTATCAATGAAGAACTGATAGTTGGGGCAATAGGCCTGGAATTGGAGGGATTTCAGTTTTTTTGTAAGAGGGTGGATAGGGCAGCAGAGGCCAAGAAGTTTATAGACGTGGGAGAAGAGCTAGATTTTGTTGTTGAGGGTTTAAAAGTAAGTTCCATCCCTACACCGTTTAATGAGGTGACTAACATGATGGTTAGATACATTTAACTAGAGGGGTGGTATAAAATGGTCCCCATAAAACATCTTGTTTTTTTAAATCATTTCAGAAGAGATCTCATTGTCTATTTCCCACACTATCTCCTTAACTCTCTTCATCATTCTGTGCTTGACTTACAAAATCATGCCTGAGCTATTCCCTTACATCAGGGCCTTATCCTTTTACTTCACAAGATCTGTATTGCCAATTACCCTGATCCTCCAATCACTCCTAGTGATCTACTCATTGCCGCCTCCTCTGTGCCCTTTACCATGCATGTCGCCCCTTCCAAGTCTAATTCTAAGAACCCCATGAAAGATGAAATTCCTACTACTAGCCGGGTCCTCAGAAGCTTCATGGATTTGGAGGTTTCCCAAAACCTACTTCAAATCAGTAATGTAGGTACTGAACAGGCCCTACATCTGGATACTATTAGACTAGATTCCCTGGAGATTGAGATTAAATAGATGCATAAGGACTTTCAGAAATTGAGCAAGTAAAAATGGAAGAGAAAATTTGAGGAAGAGAGTGACATTGATAAGGAACAATTCTCTGATATTTACAAGAAGTTGAGCTCTCTTGATATTAGGCTAGGAAGAGAAAAAGATAGACACGAACATAATCTGGCTATTTTTAAAGCCATAAGTTATTTCTTAGAACAATAGGTCCGAAGCATTGTGGGGTTAAGTGGGATGCCTGCTACTCTATGGGGAAATGAAAAAGAGAGGAATATGACCCTTACACATTTGGATGCTTCGGACACAACACACACAACTACTTTAGCACTTTTCACCTCATTGTAGATGATTCAATCTAGAATTAAAAGGGCTTCCAAAAAATAATCTATCTTGGGCTAGTGGAATTTGGTTTTGTGGTTGTTTCTGTGCTTTCCTTTGGTTGTATAGTTGCTTCTTTTTTTGCGGTCTAGCTACGAGATACGTCCTTCTTTTGTTCCTTGTTGTTCCCCAATTTTGGTTACCTTGGGTAACGATGTTTCTTCTAGTTTTTGATCTTTTGTTGTTGTATTCTCATTGTTATATCTTGCTGGTGAGCCTTCCTTGTAATTGGGTATAGTCCCACCAAAACTATTTACCAATAATAAAAAACACATTATTAAAAAAAAAAACATTTATGTTACTTCTAAAGTCTTAAAATGGAAATGTTACATCTTGGTATTAGAGATGAATGTTACAGCTCTTAGACCTATTGTGTCCATAATATGTTAAAACTTAAATTTTCATGTTAAAAAAAATGGTTAGAACAAGAGGAAATGATGAAAACAACCCACCCCCTGGTGGAGAAGCAGTTACTGCCCAAGAACTTGATGAGATCCTTTCTGCCCTGTTAGACACAAGAGATCATTTAGCTGTACTTGATTAACAAGTAATGAGAAATGAGGAGGAAGAAGATGCTGGTAATAACAATTAGCCACCTCCTATGGACAATGCCAATGTTGAAAATTTGGGAGTTGATAACAATAATGCAGCCAATGCTAATATGCTAAGTCACCTAATACACCTGAAAATAAAAAGGAAAGATTGGCAGTTGAACTCACTAATGACATAAAAAGGATAAGTCCACCCAAGTTTGATGACACTACATTAGGAGATGGAGCTGAGAATAGGCGCAGTGAAATGGAGAAGTACTTTGCAATAAGGAACTTCTCAGAGGAAACAAAGGCAATATGGGGAGCATATCAACTTTCCCATGAAGCATATTCATGGTGGGATAACCGTAAGGATGAGTTAAACATTGATTAGATGAATATTACTTGGGATCAGTTTAAAAAATATTCTACGCAATGATGGCTGCCACAACTTTACTAGGATCAGAAAATGACTAAATTTCAGAACTTAGCTTTGGGAAACTTAACTATAATAGAGTACTAGGAGAGGTTTACTAAACTCCTTAAGTATGTAACTCACTATCAAAATGATGAGAAGTTCAGGATACAAAAATTTATCATGGGATTAAATTCCATTATAGGTGGAGAAGTGGATGTTCACAACCCAACCACTATAGAAGGGGTTGTGGAAAAATTCATAAGGTAGGAGCAGAAATTGAAAGCGATCTCTACCCATAAGGAGGAAATTAGAAAGAAAGTTCCAAACTCTTCTTCATCTGTTGCACCCAAAAATGGAGCAAGGAAAAATTTTGGTATGAAACAAAAAATTGTTACTAAAAACAACCAGGAAACAACAACAAATAAACCTTCTGCTAATGTGTACAATAACTTCTTCAAGAACAATAATAATGGACATAAGTCCTAATGATAAATTTGAGCCTAAGAAGGGACCTATATGAGGCTATTACAATTATGGCAAGGATCATTACGTAAATCAATGTTCTTTGAAGAAGGATGACCACAATCAACAATATAAGATACAAGCTGTAGTACTATTGATGCATAATCACAACACCCCTGAGTGTCTGCAAATCGATGGGTTGAGACTTTCAGTGTGATTGCATAACATGGAGGATATCTCAAAGTGTGGGACTTTGTGAATCAAGAGAGATCTCTGAATGAAGGCTGGTTCCTATTCCTCTGTTCAGGTGCACATGTTCAAATTGTAGAGGATCTACTATACAACCTACTCTAACTTGCCAAGGAGATAGGGTTAAGGAGATACAAGAATTAAAACCTAAACTAACAAGGGTGATGCACCAAAGGAATGCTGAAACACATAATTTACACTAAACACAAACCATAAAAAATATAATACAATCACAATGCACAAATAACTAGGACTGCAATGAAATATCATAAAGGAGACAATGAACATAAGATAGGGTTAAAAATTATCCACAGACATGTATTATCGCTTCAAAATTTGATACAATGCATTACAATGGCCAAGAGGGACAAAATTGTATTACAATTTTAATGGGAGGCTTGGACTCCACAAATCCATTTACGGGCAAGAGAAGAAGGGAGGGTGCAGAGCAGAAATGTCCAACCTTTAAAAAAATACACCTCCTTACAATGTATAGGAAGAATGAGAGGAGGTAGAAGAAATCCAGACTCTTGTTCAACCACCCAAGAGATGCATTGAATCCACCTGCAAAATTAATGGTTCTCATGACACAACCCACACCTCCATTACTGTTTCTTGTTGGACAAGAAATACCTCATTACGAAGGTGGGTGAGAAATGTGATAGCCTCAAGAATGGTGGCCTATATTTACTCTAGTCATAGTCAAGGTCATCTCAAGGTCAGGATTGGGCACCCAACACAGGCTCTCACAATATTTTAAGATCCAATCATTTAAAAATATTTGCGGGCTTTATGATTCACCAAATCCTTTTCCAAACATACTTTGGATTTGGACTCTACCCCTTGAGATCTACATAGAGCCCCGCGTATTCTTAAGATTTTATTGCCCCCTTTCACTCCTGAAGTTACACTGAACTGACATGTGGTGTTGTCTATGGGAATTTTTTTCCTTTGTATTCTACATAAGCCCCTCTTATTCATGGAGACATTATGCCTGACCTATGACACATGGAGGCTCAACGCACATTTAGGACCTGCTTTTGGATGTCCCCTAAAAGAGTACCGAAGGGACACCTAGGGCTTTCTGCTGGTTCTCCTTCCTTAGATAATTCAATGGCCACTTCTGCCCCCCCTTTTCACTTCTAGCCACATGGCGAGCCTGTGCTTATTTGGGGACCACCTCCGGATTTTAACTTTGAAGTTGTGCTGAACTGACCCATGGAGGCTTCCTTCATCCTATCCTAAGCTTGAAATTTTCAATAGCCAATGTTCCCTTTTCAAACTTGGGACATGTGGAGGGTTGGAACTCATTTGGGAACCCACTCCAAATTTTTCCTTTGAAGTTGCATGGACAAGGCACGTGGAGTATTCCGCTGACCTTGTTGTACTTAGCTAATTCAGGCATACTTCCTTTCTTGGTACCTAACTACGTGGCAGGCTGGTGTTCATTTTAGGATCACCTTTAGATTCGACCCTTGAGGGTGCATTGATGAGACACATGGTATAATCCACTAGTCTATTTTGAGTTTGGAATTTTCAACGGCTGGTGAAACTGTTTCAAACTCTGGCCATGTGGTGAGCTTGCCCGCGTTTGGGGACTCGCTCTAGATTTTAACTTTGAAGTTATGCTGAAGAAACACGTGGAGGCCTCCGCTGATCTTTACACTTTTCAACGGCCAGGTCAATTTTTTGGGATTTAGACCATGTGGAGGGCCCGCGCTTGTTTGGGGACTCCTCCTCTATCGTACCTTTGACATTGTGCCATTGAGACACATGGAGGCTTCCGCTGGCCTTTTTATACTTAGCCAATTCAGGCCTTGAGTGAACAAATTATATGCACTTCCTTGGTGGGTCCCTCATTATTGACTCCACATGGAATTCTCGTGGGGTTTTGAGTTTCACTGTTCGCTCTCACTCTTGGAATTGCACCGAGATAAGACATAGTGCCTTCCGCAAGTCCACTAGATTGCTTAGGGTTAAATCATTTTGGATTGTCATTACCATACTTGTTTATAACCTGATTTCTAATTTTGAAATGTGGGATCGCACAACTGAACCGAATCTTCAATTTTATTCTATGCAGGGTCGTGTTTGATTAATTTTTCCTAAGGGGAAAAATTGGTCAACAATCTGGAAACTTGCGCGGTCACCTGCCTGCTAGGTGAAAAGATCAGTTGCTTTGAAGTATCCATTAGGTGTGGAGTCATGAATTGATAGCATGGTACTAATCCTGTTCCTGAAACCTCGAGCCCAAATGCTTATGACCTGTTGGCCATTAACCTACTCTGCCATTTACACTCTTAATTTTTATAATAAAATATTAAAGGTGAGATTTTATGAGAGTAGAAAATTGTCTTGACCTGGAGCATTCACATACTTCTGGAAATAAACTTTAGGAACACCTTCACCTTTAGAGGCACACTGATCTACATAATGATTCAAACTAGGAGCAATGAGACCTGTGCCGAAGCACTTAGGGAAATTGAAAACTATACTATAATAAGACAATGTGCATATGCACTTAGAGGAATGTTGGAAAGGAAATTTGTTGGGTGGACAAACTTGTGGATTCCTTACCAATGCTCTAAGAATCTAAGTCCCTCTACTTAACTGGTGTAGCTTTCGTATATGCATGCACATGAAAAGGTAGATTTTTGTGGTGGCCTTTCGGCCGGGGATCCAACAGGGGCACTCCATTGACCCTACGAAAAATGCTTGCAGTTATCTACAAGGGGGAATTTTCTATGAAGGTGGGAAGGGAGTGAGAAGAGAGGTAGGAGAACTAATGGTGTAGGTAGAAAATTATATTCCTACATGCACTAGTTAGAAATTTCAACACATGTATTCATGAGAAGAAATTTGCAAATGGCAATAAGATGAGATAAGATTGTGAATTCAAAGTTTCTAAAATCTCCTCATAAAAGAGGCTACAAAATCCTTCTTCTTGTATTGATGCTTAAACAGAAGTTATACATAATGAGGGAATGGAAGAAATTTGAGAATGGAGGAAATTAGAAGAAAATGGCTATCTCCTTTGCTTTCTCTAAGTACAATACACTCCTGATTTTACAAGATCAATTGCCAGCCCTTATAATGGTGTGAAGAAGACATTAAATATATTACAAGAAATAGTTATAACTTCTTCTTTGTTAGCAAGAAATGATTTACAATTTATTTTCAATCATTTGATTCCATTCAGATTTTTGATTCACAAAGAAATGCCAATGGCGAGAAAAACCAGACTCTTCATAATGTAGCCATTACACTTGTTTTGTAACTTTAAATTTGAACCATTCATCTTACCTTTGAAACTTTAAACCAGATTTGCACACAAGGGAGAAATTTACTGGAGCGGGCATGGAGGATTCCTTTTGCATTTTGTGACTTTATAGAGATTTGGCATTTTGGAACATTTTGGCCTACTCGCCCACTTTTGATATGGTCTTAACACATGGCCTCGCTTGAGTGGAGATAGAGTCACGGGCCACTTTTATAATTTTACCTTTTTTCAATGTGGGCTCAAAAACAGAAATTGCTCCACCGGCCCACCCTCTTGTTTTGACCTTTGATGCGGGCTTAATATTTAACTTTTTCCTTTGTGCTTAGCGGGGCTGTGGGTCACTTTATGACTTTTAGACCTTTAAGCCTAATCGGGGTTGTGGGTCACTTTATGACTTTTAGCCCTTTTGGAAACAAGGCTCAAATTCTCAAATTGCTCCACCGGCCTGCCTCCAATTAGATATTTCCACGTACCCATGGATAATGGGGCAAAAATTTGATGGGGAAGAAAGTTCCTGTCATTTGTGATTGTGGAAAAATGCAGAGAAGAAGAAAACTCCACCATTTTCGTGATCTAATTTTCAAATTTATTTCGTGAACCAAGGAATTGAAAAAAATACAAAGTTTGATGATCCATGGCCATGAAAAGATTCACAATTTCATTCAAAGGAGGACAACAATAAAATTCTCACACATCCAAACAAGAAAATGGAAAATTCATCAAAAAGTGTAGACTGGAGAGTTTAAACAACTTCAAAGCATGAATTTCTCTATCTTTTCAGACTTCTAACTTTACTCAGACACTTCTGGAGGGTGTGAGCTCAATTTTTTTGAATTTTAACTAAAAATGAGGGGGATATTTTGAGGGGGATAAAAATTGGCTCTAGGTTGGGGACATGAGATGGACTGAGCATAGTGAAGACATAACTTGGGAATCTAGAATCTCAATCTCTAAACCCTATAATTCATTGACTAGTGCCTTATCCATTGGGCCTTTTAGAGTCATGTACAACCTATAACAAGAGAGAAAGAAGACAGAAACACACACGCACATGAAAAGGATGAAAAAGGAAACACACGACACACAATAGGAAGGGAAACACACCTATCAATCACCTATGGTACAAGGCGGGGAAAAAACTACTTTCACTAATGATACAATTTTAAGTATCACCCACTTCGAGGAAATTCCAATGGCGTTCCATCCAAATATGAGAGAATAAAAGTGTTCTCACTGCAAGCTTCATGAATCTGGAATGGGTTAAGCCATAATTAATCAAACTTTCCATGGCTGCCTTTTGGTTCTCTTCTCTTGTCCCATAGCATGATGAAGTCTCTAACTTTTAATTCTCTTACCTTGGCCTTCTTATCAAAGATCTTCTTTACTTTCAATTGGTGCTCTGTAATGCGATCCACCACTTGGAGTCTATTTTCTTCCATCTTCTCAAGAAAGAGGCTCCTCTTGTCAATGGAATCCTTGTACTGACCATCTTCTATTTCCTGTAATATATTGAGAGCTAGCATCTCGATCGTGAGAGGTATTTCTACTTCGACTCGATACAATATTTGGAATGGTGACATACCTATTGCCTTCTTGGGAGTGATCCTATCTACCCACAATGTGTCATACAACCTTTTGTGCCAATTCCTTTGATTCTTGTTTACAAGCTTGTGGACAATGGTCACAATGTTCTTATTTCTTGATTCGGCCTGTCTGTTTCCTTGTGGATAGTAGTTAGAAGAATGATATAGGGAGATTCTGTAGCTATAGCAAAACTCAGTCAGATCTCTTGAAGATAAATAGTTAGCATTATCTGCTATAATCTTCTGTGGCACTCTGAAATGGACTATGATATTCTCCTTGATGAAGTTGCATATTATTTCAGTGTTGGCTTCTTTGGATGGAATGGCTTCCACCCATTTGATGAAGTATTCTATTGCTGTGAGTACATACGTGTGCCCTATGCTTGAGTGAGGGTTCAGAACACCAATGAAGTCCAACCCTAATTGTTGAAATGGTTCTTCAATAACCACAGGTCTGAGTGGTAATTTAGTGAGTTGTGGTCTTCTAATGAACTGTTGGCATGCTTTGCATTTAGAGACCCAATCTTGAGTGTCTACAAAGATGGTGGACCAATAATACCTTCCTCGGAGGATCTTGTGTGCAGTGACCATTGCTGAAAAATTTCCACCACATGCTTGGTCATGGTATGCTATAAGAAACTTTTCGTGTTGCTCTTTATCTATGCACCTGAGGAAACAACCATATAGACCTCTTTTGTAAAGTGCATGATTCCAGATTACAAATTTAGCTTCCTCCAACTTGAGTGTTCTCCTTTTCTTGTAATCAAGATGGGGGGGAATTCTCCATAAGTCAAGTAATAGGAAATATCAGCGTACCACTCATCAGTAGTGGTAACAAAGAGAACCTGTGCATTTTCTTCTGAACAAGTTGAGAAAGCATAGTTTTCTTCCCCATGTTGAACTTTGAGTGTTTCATCTTCAGCAATAAATTTTCACAAACCATTTCCCCTTACCAGATTAGAGGGTCGAATCCCCAAGCTATATTCTCGAGTCTTTTTAATCCAATTTCCTCTTTTAGCTATGGGATCCTGCTGTGTCAAGATGGACTTGATTGCGCTGTCAGGGACCATCACCACCATATGGGAATTGAGGATGTAAAACCTAAATAATTTTATAGTCTTGAACACTGCATAGGCATGCTTCTCCAATTGGCATTATTTTAGCTCATGCTTTTTCAAATGACAACTCATGAAAGAAATAGGTGCTTCCACACCTTCATCATTTTTTTGAACAAGAATGACAGAGAGTGTGTGTTTTGATGCATAAAATTACATGATGAATTATTTGTTAAAATCTTGAGATACAAGAGTCGGAGCTCTGGAAATGGATTTCTTGATCTCTTCAAATGCTTCCTTGCCTTAATTGTTCCATTTGAAGTTTGCTTGTGGTTTCATCATGGAAGTGATGTAATTTCTCAACTAAACAAACTTAGGCAGAAAACAACGAGGAAATTTCACCTTTCCAAAGAATGAATGAACTCGTCTCTTACTTATGGGCAGGGATAATGCTTAAATGGATCTAACCCTCTCAGGATCAATGTGTGCTCCATGTTTTTTCACAATGTGCCCCAATCACTTGCCTTCTGTGACTCCAAAAATGTACTTTTTTGGATTTAATGATATGATATCCCCTCTTTTTTGAAAATATTGTGAGATAATCAAGATATATGACAATTCAATGCTTCAGATCTTTGAAGGCCAAATCCATTTCCCTTTGGAATGTAGCTCCTACATTGACTAGGCCAAAAGGCATTCTACTGTAGGAAAAAGTGCCCCAAGGTGTTATAAATGATGTCTTAGTGTGGTCCTCCTCTGCCACTTTGATTTCATTATATCCTTAGAATCCATCAAGTAATGAAATCATTTCAGATCTAGTGACTGTTTGTAGGATATGGTCCATGATAGGAAGAGAATAATTGTCCTTTAGTGATGCCTGGTTTAGGTTGTGAAAATCTACACATATCCTTATTTCACCATTCTTCTTCCACATTGGCACAATATTATCACCCACATTGAATGGTGGATGGGAAAGATGATCCTTGCATTAAGCATCTTCATTACCTCCTCCTTGATGGTATCATCAATCTTTGGGTTGTACGGCCTTTGTTTCTGCTTGAAGGGCTTAACACCCTACTTCAAAGGAATTGAGTAATGCATTTATTTTGACTGGAAGGATTTGATTTCATCATAAGAGTAGGCCAAGAAATCTTATTATTTCTTGAGTAATGTAACAAACCTTCTTTTTTCTTCAGGAGAGAAAAATTTTACAATATTGACCATCCTTGTCTCCTCCGGGGTACTAATTGTATTCTTTATCAAAATCAGCTAGACACCGAGAAGATTGCTTTTCTTTCTCTTGAATGAATCTGTCATGTTTGTCAAATAGGTATTCTAAAGAGACTAGGCCTTTGGGAATTTTGTTTCCTTTCAGTTTGATTACTCCCTCATCATAAATCCCTTAAATTCCTTCTTTCTCTTCTTTGGGGACTATTTCTCGGTGTGGAATTTCACATCCTTCGAAGAAGAGATTATTGAAATGATCCCTTTGCTCTAAAAAGGCTAGAATTTGGCTATCATCATTGAAGACTTCCCAATGATTTGCATTGTCTGGCACACTAGACCTGAATACCATTTCAATGGTCACTTTTTCTTTACCAAAAGAAGGATGAGGTGTCACTAGGGAAGCTGACATTGCAAGAGAATTAACCTTTTAATTTATTCCCTTAGAATAGATTCAATGGAAAACACATCAAAAGATTCAATGCAATCACAGACTATGTTTCTGTTAATGTCAGAGTCTTGGATTCTTCACCTGATATTATTGGTAGAACTGCTTTACTGACAACCTCTGCATCACTTCGGCATCTCAGTTTCTTGATTTACATGTCCTCCACTACACTCATGCCTAAGATTAGTGCTTCATACTTTGCAGTGTTATTTGTATTATCAAATTGCATCTTGTAGGTAAATGGGTACAACTCATTAGAAGAAGAGTACAACAGTACACCAGCTCTCAGAGCCCACACTGGAATGACTACCATCAAATTCCATTTTTCTGAATTTTATCTTCCTCTTCCTCCATGAGAAGTGGAAATTTCACCTCTTTTTTTGATGTGAGGAAGTAGTTTCCTAGCCCAAAATTTTGAAAGAGAATGTTTGTTTTCGAATCATCATACTTTTGTACTATGAACTTCATATTTCTTACTGGTAGCAGCTTCTTCATCTTTCCTTTTACTAGGATAGTTACAAATGACCAATCCATTTTTATCTCTCCACCCAGGTCTCCATGCAGAAAATCCTACTCAATATCATACCAAAGGATGCTAGGATGTTTACTACCAGTATGGTTAGGAGCACCTACTTGTTTGGAAAATCAGCTAGTGTTACCTTTCAATCTTTGATTCTTCCTACCAATGGCACTTTTTTGGATTCCATTGAGTAGCAGGTGCCATTTACCTGGGTCTTCTTGGTGTGTATTTTCACCTCCTTTGAAGAAGAGATTATTGAAATTATCCCTTTTCTCTAAAAAGGCTAGAATTTGGTTATCATCATTAGCCTTGGATCAGTGGTATTGATCCAAGTGGTGCTTTAAGTTTTTCGTGATGAATTAAAAATTATAAACCTTTCACAAGTTGCAAGGTCTGAATTCGTTGGATAAGCCAATCCCGAGTCTAACTCAGGTTGATCGTGTGAAATGGAATGGTTCCCAATATCGAATTATATCTGGAAGGTCTTGGTCGTTGACCAGGTAATGATTCTGTTGCATATAATTCTGTAGCCTAATGGCAGTACAGGAGTGAACCCTGTTCGAGAATGCAAGTTGTAGGTCTTTTTCTGAGCGTAAGAAATGTTAGACCTAACTAGAATTATTAATGTTAGTAACCTAAAACTAAACTTAACCTAGGGGTTAGATTAGTGATAATCTAACCTAGACCTAGGCTAAGAGCTAATGTCCTAAGTTAGTATCTATGTCCTATGAAGTTAGACTAGGTGTTATCCTAAATTCTAACCTAAGTTACTAACCTAACTATTGAACAAGGATGTAAGGGGACCTATGGAGGGATGCGAACCATGGGCGGATTTTTCTATGTCATTAAATGCAAAGGATAAGTATGAAGGACAGGTATTGGTAGAAGTTTTAGAAACGGCTAACTTGAGCCGACGTGGTAGGTCGCCAAAACTGAAAATGGTCTTGAAATTTTATTTGTCTATCGCCAACTATGGCGGTCGGTGGCAGTGGAGTTTGAGCGGGAAGTTGGGAGTAAATGCAATTAATGAGCTCGGAAGTCGAGCTCAGAATTCGCGAGAAGGCATGCAAATTGGAAATTTAATGTTTTGTTTGGCTTATCACGAATTCCAGTTTTCCCTCTGCCTGTTCACTGGTTCTTCGCACCAGTCTTCTTGGTGTTGCATGGCGAGTATGAGCGTATCTAGCTCTTTCCTCTGGCAAGGAAAATATATATGTCATGGAAATAGCAAAATTTTGTTGGTGGCTCTAACTTGGAAAAGGAAAATAAAGTCCGAGCTCTTTCAGTGGTCTGCTTCGGAATTTTGAGCAAATATCCAGGCATGTTAGGCCCTAACTTTTAAAAATCTTGCTCTTCTTCAAATGATTTCATTAGAACAAATCTGTTCAAATGATTTATGGAAATAGATGGTTTCTATGGTATCCTTGTGTGACTTTTGTCATTGTATCTACATGCTAGTTCGATTTTTCATTTAACCCTTAAAGGGTGTTTATTATATTCGAACTGTTTCTATATTTCTTTGTGTTTTGCATTCTGGCTTAAATATGTGAAATATATGAAAAGAATGTATGCTCGGCCTGCTCTGCGAGAACCCATAAATTATTCTCGTGATGGGTACAGGCCACTGTGATGCTTGTCGATTTATACTCGTAGTCAATGCTTGTTGCTGATACTTGCCGTTGATGTTTGTTGTGGATACTGGTCGGGAGGGATACTGATGGACATTGGTGTGATTGTTCAATTAAATTGAACTTTTTGTAAGCTTGTTGTGGTTATTATTTAGTGGTGATTATTGATTCTTGCTGGGTTTCGTTATGAAATTTTATAGTTATTGTGAAGAGATAACTTACTGTGTTACAGTATTCATTACGACTTTCTTGGAGTTGTTTTTCCCTTGCGAGGAGGTTATGGGGATTCAACCCGTTTTTATATATATATGTTTATTTTATTTGAAACGACTCTGTAGAGTCCATTGAATGATTCGTACACTATGGACCACTGAGGAAGCTTTATATATCTTTGAATATTGGTAATTTGAGTTTCGTTGGAGTCTTGAAGAAGTAACAGGTCATACGACCTCTGTAATTTGTAATAAATTTAGGTACAGACTCCCTGGTTGTACTGTTACGTTTCCTTCTGTGTAAGCTTGTTCGAGAATATTGAAGAGGTTCAGTGGAAATTCTTGTTACGAAATCAGTAATTTGTTTAAGCCTGATTTTTAATGTTTATCATTGTTGGCACAGTTGGGAATCATTGTTTATTATTTATTTGATATACTGTTACTCGGGTTCAGTGGAATCCTTTCTAGGTAACTACAGTACCTGTCTCAAATTAAGCTTGCTTAGTTTTCTATTGTTTCGATACTGTTGGGTTCCTTGAGTTTGGAAAGATATCTAGTATATCGGCTTCTGTAAAAGCTATATTGTGAATACTGATATACGGATTTAGTTTTAAATCCTTGATTGGTAATCTGTGTCTCTGTATCTGTATAAGCCTGAGTATGAACAAGTAATTTTTTTGGCTTTGTTGGATTTCTTAAAATAACTTGACATTATGTATTATGGCTTTTATGAAGTAGGTCGTGAATACCATACTTTCAACTCTGATTGCGTTCAGAGGTGACTATGATATTCTATGTTATGTTTTCTTTCTGATTACATTCCAGTTTGATGTGGCTGTGCATGTTGCGTGGATTTCATTTAAAAATATCTCTGCATAGTCATAGGGAGATAACATTTCTTAAATGATTTCGAGTCTCTTGTTGACTGCGACAACGAAGGAGATCCTTTGAATTCAACCTTGGGTCTAAAATCCTTACAGTGTAGAAAAGGTTTGAATGGGCTGTAGGTTGTTATAGGGATTGTTGGCGTGTTACGTCTTCTTTGCATAGATATCCATTCTTGAGCATGATTGAATTTAGGAGTTGTCGACTGTACCTAAACAGGTAACGACAGTGTTTATCTTCTTATCTGTCGCTTCTTGCGTAAGGTCATACCGAGTCTGCTTGGTAGATAGACACCGTTGTTTGGAAAGAGGGCTACTGTACTGTAGTTGCTTTATTGTAAGTTTTAACAAAACAGTGGTGCTGTTGATGGACTCGACTGATTTATTTGCATGTGTATTAAGTGAATGCCTTGCTCTTGAAAAGACGGTACAGTCATGAGCTAGATCTGAAGGAAATAAGTATTATTTGTTTATTTCTCTTCTGTTATAAAGTATAGGTTGATATAATTGTTTATCTAACTTTTGGAATTTTTCTATCATGCTGATGGAATCATGAAAGGTTATTTATTTATTATGTTGAATATATAATCTGTCTGATGTTGCTGTCCTTGGGATTCAGATGGATAGTTGGTTAGATGCATTTGTCTTCTTGGTCACTAACGTTTTAATGACTTGATCTCATTTAAACAGGGTGTTTAATGAAAACAATTGATGTATTGCAATTGTTTTAAAGGTTAGTGCTTATCATGCTCAGTTCATCGAACTGACCCATGTTGACTATTTTTGCAGATGGTTGCCGTGAGTGGTAAAAGCAATGCAGATCTGACAGGATGATCAGATTGTTTAATTTGATTTATAATGAATTACATCTTGATTTTCTAAATGTACTATATGTGGAAAGATGTTCCTTTTTCGTTGAGCATTTTATCAAGTATGTTGAATGCATAAAATGTATTTGTATAGTTCTGAAAGGAATAGAAATAAGTATTTGCTACTTATGTGTTGTATTCTTATTTTGATAGTTGACCTTCTTCAGTTTATATACCGGAGGGGCAACGTTATCTTTGTGTAATTTGGAGACTTTTGTGATTGTCAATGAAAGCTTACAAGAAAATGTGATTGAATTCTTATGATTGTTTAGCAGTTCTGGTATGTTCTATCAATAGCTAAATTGAAATTTAGGTAACTATCTTTTTGGAAGATAGGGTTAAAATATACCTAAGCAGAATGCTAAACAAACTGAATTAAATTATTAATCCCTAGTTCTGATTATGACAGGACAACATTTAATTGTATTCTGAATCATTTATATTTTATGCTAATAAGTATGATATAAATTCAGTTATGAGAACTGATATAAACCTAATGGGGTTCAGATGGCTATCTCATGTGAAATTTATGAGATATTGACCAATTCCGTTGTTTTAGAATTATGTATATTCTATGAACTCCTTGATGAGACCTTGGCCTTAATAACTCCTCTGAGTAATGGGTTTTATTGAGAAAGGTCATCCTAGGATGAGGAATCCAGGGATTGGGAAAGGCTAACCTTAAGGGAACGTCTTTAATGTAATTTAAACTCAACGTGCGTAACGCATATTATTAAGTAGATCTTTTCGAGGTGGATTTAAAGGTTGACAACACAAGTCAACTGCAGGGTTGTACCTCCGAGAAGATTAGGATCTTCTCGAAGTTACAACAATGCAGGTGACTTATGAAGACACCCTTTTCATTGATCGCTAAGATTTACACTTTGATCTCGTACAAGTTACTTTGGGACCGATTAGGTATGTGGTCACATTATATGGCTGCCTAGGAGACTCGGGGTATCTTGACACACTGGTTTAATTAGGATTGACCCAGTATGTCATCTTATCCATAGTCCTCGGGAGCATCCATATAACGTGGTTACCTTACTAATCCGTTCCTGAGTGATTAACTGTGATAAAAGGGACTGACAGAAGTCGGTATAAGACATTATACATAACATAGGAATGGGGTGAAGGACATATTCCAGATTGACGAGTATGCCGTTAAGGAATACGAGACATAAGCAGTATGTTTCAAATCTTTGGCCAAAGTATCGCAAGCTACTGATTGCGTTGTCCTAATTCACCTGGTCTTTAGAATTAGGAATCGAGAATACATGGTTACCACCACAAACTGTATTGATGAACCTATAAAACTGGGTTGGGTGTGTTTATAGGTATTCATAGAGAATTTACAACTTTGACTGGCATCACACTGTCCGAGACTTCAGAATCTATGATATAATTATTTAGCTGGAAGATGTTAATGAGGAGTGACATGTAGAAAGGTTCAACACTATTGGTTTTGGAGGCACTGAGGGATAACATGTTTTGGGAAAGTGGTGTGGATGGTGTGGGTAGTAAACCTTTAGAATTAGGAATTGAGAATACATGGTTACCACCACAAACTGTATTGATGAACCTATAAAACTGGGCTGGGTGTGTTTATAGGTATTCTATTTATGAGAGTTATACTTTGGTTTTTCTTGCATGTTCCACAAAGTCAAATGGGGTTATGGTGAGCAAGGAAGAGGTTCTGGAAATGGGGAATGATTTAAATGGTAGAGGCTTTGCTACTTTGGGTGTTGAATTCTCCTTTTCGGGTGTAGCAATTGGCTTGGAAGGGGGTGAGGGTGTAGCTTTTGATTAAACCTTAGATGTTTTTACCGGAACAAAATTTAAAGGAGAATTGTTCTTAGCAAATTTTGAGCTAGGAGAAGAATTAGATGACTTACTTGACATAGTAGCATGATCCCTAAAAATCAGTGAGTCTTTTTTTTCATTGGCTGACTCCATAGAAGGTGGTAATGGTGATCCTCTGCTGATGATTTTATTTTGTGTGACCTCTGGAGGAGAATCTTATTTATTATTCTTATCCTTTGCTACAAATGTTGAGGATGAAGAACCTTTCTTGGGTTGCACACGAGTGAAAACAACACATGAAAAACTTAGAGCTCCTTCATCATACTCATCTTCATCATCAATGTACTCAATTAGGCCATTGTGCATATCAACTTCCTCGACCTAAAGATAGTTTTTATAGTCTTCCATATTTTTTTCTTTAATTTCATCAATTTTTGCTTCCTCTTATGGCTCTTTGGTGTCATAGATGGCATTGACTGGTGGTGCTTCAAGAGCAAGCCGATGACAAGGAATAGTAATCCTTGGCCTATCTAGAGGGTTTGGTTTCCTTGAAGCTTTCCACATTGTTATCTTGGATAGCTTCTTCTTCAAGGCATACAAAGTCATTTTCCATTTTTTGGAACATTGGATATGTCATGACAAAATTTTAATTCTAACCCTTTTGCTTTCCATTGGGGCCTTTCACCTTTCTGGAAAGGATTAGATCATCATTGGTTTCTATTGCAAACTCCTGGGCTTACCTTAATGTTCTTGGTTGGGCTCTTCTAAGGAAGAAACCTACTTCTGATGGAAAAGCATTGATGAAAAACCTCTTCAAATTATTTTCAGGAGGCACCACATATTTAGGGATCCTTCTTATCACTATATCATATCTTGTTATGAATTCCCTCATTAAATCAGAGGTTTCTTTCTTCATTTGTACCAATTAGACCAAAATATCCTAAAAATATTTTGTGCTCTTGAACCTGTGTTCAAATGCACTTCTTATATCATCCCAAGAGGTGACGGACCTCGAGGGTAGCATGTAGAACCATTCGGAAACCTTTTCTTGAAGTGACTCCAAAAAGAGTCAAACTAACACATCTTCATCCTCAAGACACAACACACCGCAAGCAGTGATAAATGCTACTACATGCTCTTCAAGAAGTTGAGAACCATCCCCTCTAAAATTTGGGAATTTTTTCCTCGATCCTCTTGGTAGCTCATGGAGTGGTTTAGTAAGAGACAATGGACTGGTGTTTCCTCCCCATGGTACATTAGGCACATGGGCCTCACGATCACATTCATGCTCATGATCCCCCATTCTATTTCTATTTTTATCTTCCAACCTTGCTAAGGTTGCGGCTTCTATTGCTACTCTTTTCTCTACCTCGGCTTGAAGTCTCTTGATTTCTTCGAGTTGAGCTCTTATTTCTTCGTCGGCTCTTGCCTCTATTTCTCTAGCTTCTTCTTCAATATCTAGGTTGGTGAAATATTCAAGGTTCTCGTTGATGTACTAAAATTCATTGTCCAAAGGATTTACAACACTCATGTTCCCAACATGACTGGTTGCTTGAGAAGGAGGCCTATGGATTATGAGTAAATCTTGTCTCCTTTGAAGTTCCTCAAAAATGGGATCAGTTTGTCCTCCTTGTCTCTGTTTATGGGTGTATCTTCTATCCGCCAGCATGAAAATCTATGCTCTTCTTTGTGGTTCCAGAATTTGTATTTACCTCTCCAATTCAGCAACACATTCTTCTTTAAGGTCCAAAACTCTTGTGGCAATGAAGTAGCGATTGAAACTTTGTCTATTATGCCAGATAGCTTCCCTCAAATATGAATCAATGTCTTCTTAGATGTGGAAGAGAAATTTGGGTCTTTCACTAGGAGGATTTCTTGAAATAGCCATGATTTTAATCCATGTGGCTCATATAGCCATTCAAATTCCAGAAATTTTATCTTTTTTGAATTTTGATTTTTTTGACCTTACGGTTACATTTAGGTTGAGATGCTGCTAAATCTATCCCATGGTGTGTGCCAAAAACTATTAGTGAGGAAATTTTTCAGGTGGAAAAACTTGTGGATTCTTTGCCAATGCTCTGGGAATCTAAGTCCCTCTACTTAACCGATGCAGCTGTTGTATATGCATGCACATGAAAAGTTAGATTTCTATGGTGGCCTTTCATCCAAGGATCGAACAGGGGCACTCCATTGACCTTGTGGAAAATGCTTACAGTTATCTGTAAGGGGGGAATTTTTTATGAAGGTGGGAAAGGGTGTGAGAAGAGAGGTAGGAGAACTAATGGTGTAGGTAGAAAATCAGATTCCTGCATGCACTAGTTAGAGATTTCAAGACATGCATTCATGAGAAGAAACAACTCTGCAAATGGCAACAAGATGAGATAAGATTGCGAACTCAAAGTTTCTAAAATATCCTCATCGAAGAGGCTACAAAATCCTTCTTCTTGTATTGATGCTTAAACATAAGTTGTACATAATGAGGGAATGAAAGAAATTTAAGAATGGAGGAAATTAGAAGAAAATGGCTATCTCCTTTGCTTTCTCTAAGTACAATGCACTCTTGAGTTTACAAGATCAATTTCTAGCCCTTATAATGGCATGAAGAAGCCATTAAATATCTTGCAAGAAATAGTTACAAATTATTCTTGGTTAGCAAGAAATATTTTACAATTTCTTTTCAATCATTCGAGTTTGTTCAGATTCTTGATTCGTAAAGAAACGCCAATGGAGAGAAAAACTAGAATCTTCATAATGCACCCGTTACACTCATTTTGTAACTTTGAATTTGAACCATTCATCTCACCTTTAAAACTTTATACCAGAGTCACCCATGTGGGAGAAATTTATTGGAGTAGGCATGGAGGATTCCTTTTGTATTTTGTGACTTTATAAAGATTTGGCATTTTGGAACATTTTGGCCATTTCACTTGTTTTTGAGATGGTCTTGACACGTGGCCTCACTTGAGTTGAGACAGAGTCATGGGCCACTTTTATAATTTTACCTTTTTTCAATGTTGGCTCAAAAACAAAAATTGATCTTCCAGCCCACCCACCTTCTTTGACCTTCGATGTGGGATTAATATTTAACTTTTTCCTTTGTGTTTGGTGCAGCTGCAGGTCACTTTATGACTTTTAGCCCTTTAAGCCTAATCAGTGCTACAGGTCACTTTATGACTTTTAGCCCTTTTGGAAATAAGGCTCAAATTCTCAAATTGCTCCATTGGCCCACCTCCAATTAGATATGTCCATGTACCCATGGATAATGGGGCCAAAATTTTATGGGGAAGAAAGCGCGCGTCATTTACGACTATGGAAAAATGCAGAGAAGAACAAAACTCCACCATTTCACACTAAATTTTCAAATTTCTTTTGCGAACCAAGGATTTGAAAAAAATACAAGGTTTGATGATCCATGGCCATGAAAATATTGAAAATTTCATTCAAAGGATAAAAACAATTAAATTTTCACGCATCCTGATTGGAAAATAGAAAATTCATCAAAAAGTGTAGACTGGAGAGTTTAAACAACTTCAAAGCATGAATTTCTCTATCTTTTCAGACTTCCAAATTTAGTCAAACACTTCTAGAGGGCATGAGATCGATTTTTTTTAATTTTAATTAAAAATGAGGGGGGGATTTTGAGGGTGACAACAAGGAATTAAAATACTAGGCTAATATTTACAATGGTGAAACCTTTTCCTTTCAGTAACAACGTTTAAGATAGATTCCGATAACCATAATCGGAAGCTACTCTCCATCCAATGTAGAAAATTGGAAGGAATTGGTACTCTTACATTCTATTACCATGTAGGGGCCACTCCAAATAGCATTGAATTTAGAATGCCTCCCTAGATTTTCCTGATCTGCATCCCACTTCAAGACTAGGTCCTTGGTCTTAATTTCTTGTCAAACCACCTCTTGAGTAAGGCTTGATATTTTTCTATCATTTGAACTTAATTTTCTCTAATATCTTCCAATTCTATCAGCTCTACATACCTATCCTCTTTTGGTTCAAACTCAGATAATTCCAAATACTTCATGAGTTCCAATGCGGGAAGCTCTAATGATAAAGGAAACACTACCTCCTTCCCATAGACCAACTTGTAAGAGGAATTACCTATATATATCTTTGGTGTGATCCTGTCAGACCATAATGCTGATTTTATCTTTGTATGCCATATCCTTTGATTTTCATCTAGAGTCCTTATGATGATTCTTAGAAAATTCTTGTTTGTGGACTCTGCCTGCCCATTACCCTGTGGGTAATAATTCGAAGAGGTGCTCAAGTAGATCCCATTATTAACAACCCATTCTGTGATCTTGGAGCCTAAGAACATCAAGTAATTTTCTAATATGATAGTTTCCAGTACTCCGAACCTAGTCACTATCCCTTCATAAAAGTCTAGTATGCTAGACTCGTTTGCTTCTTTGAGTGTTACCGCCTCGGTCCACTTGGTGAAATAGTCTATTGCCATGAGAATCCATTTGTGGCCTTGGCTTGATTTTGGATTGATGACCCCAATGAAGTCCAATCCCCATTTCATGAATGTTTGGTCAATTGAAATTGGGTATAATGGGAGTGTTGTTAATCTTTCCTTGCCTATGAAGAATGCACATTTTTTACACTTCTTGATCCAAGTGTAGCAGTCACTGAACATCGTGGCCCAATAATATCCCACCTTCATTATCTTGAGAGTTATTACTCGAGGAGAAAAATGACCTCCAAATTCTCCATCGTGAAAGTCTTGTAACACCTTCTCGATTGGAACTATTCCAATGTATCTCAGTAGAACACTATTGATGTCCCTTTTGAACAAAACACCATCAACGAGCACATATGGAATGGCTTGTAATTTGAAGTATCTCATTTTTTATTTGCTCATTTATGGAGGGCATAGGTTTGTTTGTAAGAAGTGCATCATATTCTGAGTCCAAAAAGGAATAGACACATTATCATTTTCTTGTTCTTGACCATCTTGTAGTACCAAGATAGCTCCATTTTCATTGCTTGCATCAAATTGTTGACTCGAGGCTAGCTGTTCACATAGTCCCTTTCCATGAACCAACTTAGTGACCTTAATTTCAATGTCATATTCCATGACACAAGTGATCCATCCTGCACATTTCTCATTCACATCCTTGTTCAAAAGGAAGTCCCTGACTCCCGCATGAGAAACTAACAATTGGATCTTGTTGTTTGAGACTAGGTGTTTGAACTTCTTTAAGCTCCTAGTCACTCTAAGGACATGTTTCTCGATTAAATAGTACCTCACTTCATATTCCTCCAAGCCTTTACTAAAGAAGGCAACTGGTTGTTCAGACCCCCCTTTGTTTTGTTGCACTAAGATTGTAGAAATTGTGTCCCCACCACCAAAGGCATAAAACATAAAGTCCTTGGAGAATTCTGGATTGACAAGAGTTAGAGCTTGGGATATGGCATCTTTGATGGCTTCAAAACTTTCCTTTCCCTTATTTTTCCACCTAAATTTCATGCTCTTCTTCAACATCAATGTTATTGGCTTCACAAGAGTAGAAAAATTTGGCACAAACCTACGGACAAAATTGATTCTTCCTAGAAAAATTTGAAGAGCCTTCTTATGACTTGGCAAGGGAAATTCTTGAATTGCTTCAACTCTTTCTAGGTCGATCATCAATCCTTCCTTTGACATAATATGGCCTAGGAGCTTACCTTTGTGAGCCAGGAATATGCATTTTTTGGGATTCAATGATACCCCAAATCTCCTACATCTTTGAAATACCTATCTTAGATGGAAAAGGTGATCCGCTACATTTTTGGAGAACACAGTGATATCGTCAAGATATATTAGTACTATTTTATTGATCAACCCCTTGAATTCCATGTCCATCATCCTATAGAAGGTGGCCCTAGAATTAGACGATCCAAACGACATCTTCTTGTAGGCATAGGTGCCCCACTTAGTGGTGAAATCCATTTTGAAATGGTCATCTTATTTCACCATTGTCTGATTATACCCTGAGTATCCATCTAGGAGAGAAAATATTTCTGAGCAGGATACTACCCATAAGATTTGTTTCATTGAAGGGAGTGGTTAGTAGTCTTTGAGAGATTCTTTGTTCAAGTCTCAAAAGTCCATGCACAACCTAATTTCTCCATTCTTTTTCCTAACTGGTACCAAGTTTCCAACCCAGCTTGAATTCTTGATTGGGAATATAATTCTTTCCTCTATCAGTTTTTTCATCTCTTTCTTCATTAGGGGCTAAATGTGTGGGTTGAATAGTCTTTGTTTCTACCTAATGGGCTTAGCCTATGGATCCAGTTATATTGTATATTGTGCCAACTTTGGATTGAAACCTCACACGTCCTCATAAATCCAGGTGAAAATGTTTGGAAATTCTTGGAAAATTTGTATGAATTCATATCTCTCTTTCTTAGTGGTCACCTTACCAATTTGGAGTGTATTTCCTTCCCCAAAAAAATAGGTTTTGAATCATCTCCTTTGAGCTTATTGTTTTCTTTCTCTTTACAAAATTGGTCATTAGGATTGAATATTGACTCTAGTGTCACCAAACCTATGGGAAGCTTGTTGGTTTGCAGTTTCACTACTTGATCTTTGTACTGCTACTCTAATTTATCTTGATTCCTAGCTAAGAATTCAGCCTCTTCTTGCCAAAAATTTATGATCTGTTGATCATTTTCAAACACCTGTTAGCTTGTTTTATTATTTGGAACTACTAGCCTTATAATCACATGGATATGTGGTTTTTTTTTCCCTCTTTTGATACTGTCAACCACATCAAATGTTGCTTCAACTGATGCAAGCCTATCTATAGCTTCAGTTTTTTTCCTCGGTGTGGAAACAATATTGAAAGCTTCAAAGTCTTCAATTAGGTCCCATGCCCTGTTTTTGTAGCTCTTGAGTAGGTCATTCTTTGCAAAATTTTGTCCTCTAAATTGATTCATAATTAGCTCACTATCACCAAATACTTGTAAGTTTTTAATGCCTCTCTTTCTTCCCCAATGTAATCCATGGATTAAGGCTTCATACTCAGCTGTGTTGTTTGAGAAAGAAAACTAGAAATGGAAAGCTGAGTAATATTTCATACCTTGTGGTGAAATGAGCATAGCTCCTCCTCCTGCACCTTTTCTACTCCTTGAGCCATCAAAAAATATTTTCCATACTTCATTATCATCCTTGTGGTCTGGCTTGGTGATGCTAGGAAGAGGTTGATTCTCTTCATGCAAACAATAGACTCCTATCTCAGATTCTTCCATTTTTTTGTAAGGGTCAAAAGCATGCCTTTTTTTTCCATTCATTGAGAGTCAAGTCTGGAATACTTCCGACCTTGGTATCTACCTCATAGGTGCTTGGGTAATCCTCTTGATCAAATGTTGAACAATTTTCACTAGTTAGACTTGGTACATGAGGCTCTATGTGAAAGTTTACAATGGGCTCACATCTGATTATGGCCTTAGCCCCATACCTCGTTCTGAATAACATGTGTGACTAATCAGTAGACAAATAGCCCCCAATTTTGGAAATTAATTCTCTTGAAAAACACAATGCAACGAGTGGTGGTAATTCTATGACTGATATATCTTGTAACACCATTACATTGGGACATGCATGTAATGTGAGGCTCAAATATTTGATTACTTCAACTGTTGTTACTGTTGTTCCATCCAATTACACCACACCTTTGAAGATGACTTTGTATTGAAGACCTAACTGCTCAGCTATTTGTTTTGGCATGAATGAGCTACTTGCTCCCGAATCAATCATGTAATTATGTATCAACTTATCTCCTATGATCAATGAGATATAGAATGGAGGGGGATTCAAATTTTGACCTTGATGACCTCCTCGATCTGATGCTCCTTGATGAGATGCATTGGTAAGTACCTTGTCTTATTGATTGGGTGGCTGATTTGATGTTGACCAGTTTGCCATAGTAGCTTGCAATAGGTCTCTTTATCCTGGGATAGCTAATGACTCCCACATTGAGATGTTTACATTTGTTTTCTTCATCTACTCAATGATGTTGAATGGAGATGAGTTATCTCTCTACTACCCCTTTCCTTGCACATTCTTCTCTTGCACATGGGTTGTTACAAGCAACACTTGAGTCAATCTAGAAAGTGGCTTGGGATGACCCTGCACATTAAGAGCTGCACTTTGATTGCTAACACCTTACGGAGCAATAGAGGGTTGTGGATCATTTGAATTTGATGACTGACTTTCTCCAATATTCCTTCTCTTGGACCATGTATTGGCCGCTACACTTTGAGAAGGGGCTTGGTTCACACCACAAAAATCTTCAACCTTCCAATTGACAAGTGTGGTCTCATTCAGAGGTGCTTCTTGCTGAGTTGATTCCTACTACTTATTTCCTTCTTGGCTTGTCTCTTGTTCTACACTCATTGTTGTTACCATAAGAGCTTGATTCAAGGCACCATTAAAACACATTGACTGATTATGAGGTTGATTACATGGGAAACACCAGTCATATTCTTGAGCCATGTTGTTTTGTGTTGGAACCAAGGCCCTTGATGTTGAAACCATGTTTGGATCATATGGTCAGAATAGCCTAGTGGCTTGAGGTTGTCCTTGGATTTTATTTTGATTTCCATCCTGAGCTGGTGGTCTATTTTGATGGTATGGGGGTTTAGATTGATACTAATTTGGTGGTTGATACGACCTAGAACTTTGAGATTTCTATCTCTTTATAGTCACTATCTCATTTCCTAGGTTCTGCAGTTGCTTCATAACCACTTGTAACTCTTTTGAGGTGCTTGAAGAAGTAGAAGACTCATTATTGCTTTGATTCCTAAGGGCTGGAATGAGATTCAAATATGATATTTGACTAGTTGTAAGAGCTCGTAGTTCTAGATATAGAGGCATATGTAGCCTAGGTGTAAGTTTACCAGCCTAAATTAAACAATTTTTATCTCTAATAACAATGTTATAGGCTGCGGGTATAGTTATACCTCCCATTAATTGAATCATCATGGAAATATCAGAATTTAAAGCTTTGAGGAAGTATAGAAAAGCACCTTTAGCTGTTGGTCTCACGACCACTGATATCCTATACTACGTCCTCTAAAATCTGAATTTGAAGTCCTTTAGCTCTTCATTAGGAGCTCTCTTGATGGTTGTCATTTCTAACAAGGATAGATTGTCCCCCTTTTCTCCAAATTGGTTATGAAGGGTTGTGCACAGATGATCCCAATTCTGGATAGACCATGTTGTTAGACTCCTAAACCATTGCAAAGCTTTACCTTTAAAGGAGGATGCCAATAACTTAATAGCAATGTCCATTTCAACAATATCATGAATTACACATAGCCATTTGTAATGTCTTGGATGTGGTCAATCAGAGTTGTCATGATCTCTCTAGTGAAATATGGAATGTTCTTCAATGTTGCAACTGGAATTTGATTTTGTGCATTGAGATCTAGTGGGCTATTTCCAGTGAATTGGAAATAGGGTTGGGTTGTGCCATCCTAATTGGTTGAAGAACTCTAGTTGATTGAATGAAAGGCCTTCTAGGTGGAGATGGAGACCTTTGAACTCTTCTTCCTCTTTTTGCTTTATCCGGGGATAAATGTAGATAGACAAATAGCCCCTCTTCTCTAGTTCTTGACCTTGTTTGTATTCTTCTCATGAACTTGATAAACTTGGGCTGCTAAAACCACTAGATTTGAGTGAAAAAGTCGTCAGATGTGTTTCTTCAAAGCCTCAAAAGGCTAGAAGTTTACCAAGGACACACACCCAATCTTGATAAAACTGAAATATGAATTTTGGTCCCACTGGGCGTGCCAAAACTATTGATGTAGAATCAAAACACCCCTAAATGCCTACAACTCGATGGGTTGAGATTTTCAGTGTGATTACATAACATGGATAATCTCTCAAAGTGTGAATCAAGAGAGCTCTCTGGATGAAGGTGATTTCCTATTCCTCTGTTTAGGTGCACACATTCATAATAAAGAGGATATACTGTAAAACCTACTCTAACTTGCCAAGGAAATAAGGTTAAGGAGATGCAAGAATTAAAACCTAAACTAACAAGGGTGATAAACTAAAGGAATGTTGAAACACCTGCTTTGTAATAAACACAAACCATAAAAAATACAATACAATCACCATGCACAAATAAATAGGACTGCAATGAGAGATCAGAAAGGAGACAATGAATGTAAGAGAGGGTTGAAAATTATCCACAGACATTCATTTTCACTCCAAAAGTTGATACAGTGCATTACAATGGCCAAGAGGCACAAACTTGTATTAAAATTTCAATGGGAGGCTTGGAATCCACAAATTCACTTATGGGAAAGAGAAGAAGGGAGGGTATAGAGAAGAAATTTCCTACCTTTAGAAAAATGCACCTCCTTACAATATATAAGAAGAATGAGAGAATGAGAGATGCATTGAATCCACCTATGAAAATAATGGGTCTCATGACATAACTCATGCCTCCATTACCATTTCTTATTGGGAAAGAAATACCTCATTATGGCGGTGGGTGAGAAATGTGATAACCTCAAGAATGGCAGCTTATATTTACTCCAGCCGTAGTCGAGTTCATTTGAAGGTCAAGGTTGGGCACCTAATGTGGGCTCTTAAAATCTTTTAAGATCCAAGGATTTAAAAATCTTGGTGGGCTTAATGATTCACCAATTTTTTTTCTAAACATACTTTGGATTTGGAGTCTACCCCTTGAGATCTACATGGAGCCCCACATATTCTTAAGATTTTACTGCCTCCTTTCACTCCTGAAGTTATGTTAAACTGACACGTGGCATCATCTGTGGGCCTACTATGTTTTCTTTGTATTCTACCTAAGCCCCTCTTATTTTTGAAGACATTATGCTTGACCCGAGACACGTGGAGGCTCAACGCACTTTTGGGACCTACTTTTGGATTCATCCCTTAAAAGAGTGCCGAAGGGACACATGGGGCTCTCTACTGGTTCTCCTTCTGTAGCTGATTCAATGGCCATTTCTGCCCCCCCCCTTTTTACTTCTAGCAACACGGCGAGCCTGCGCTTATTTGCCTCTGGATTTTAACTCTGAAGTTGCGCTGAATTGACACGTGGAGGCTTCCTTCATCTTGTCCTGAGATTGGAATTTTCAATGACCGGTGCCCCCTTTTCAGACCTGGGATACGTGGAGGGTTGTCACTCATTTGGGAACCCACTCTAGATTTTTCCTTTGAAATTGCATGGATGAGGCACATGGAGGCTTCTGCTGACCCTATTGTACTTAGTTGATTTGGGCCTGCTATCTTTCTTAGTCCCTGACTATGTGACGGGATGGTGCTCGTTTGGGGACCACCTTTGGATTCAACCCTTGAGGGTTTTCCAATGACACAAGTGGTGTTGTCCACTAGTCTATTTCAATTTTGCAATTTTCAATGGCTGGTGAAACCATTTTGGACTCTAGCCACATGGTGAGCCTGTGCTTGTTTGGGGACTCGATCTAGATTTTAACTCTAAATTTGCGCTGAAGAGTCAAGTGGAGGCCTCTATCGGTCTTTAGAATTTTCAACGGCTGGTTCAATTTTTTTGGATTCAGACCACATGGAGGGCCTGCACTTGTTTGGGGACTCATCCTCTATCTTACCTTTGAAATTGTCCCATTGAGACACGTGGAGGCTTCCACTGGCCTTTTTATACTTAGTCGATTCAGGCCTCGAGTGAAAAAATTATATGCGCTTCCTTGGTGGGTCCCTCATTGTTGACTCCACATGGAATTCCCATGGGTTTTGAGTTTCACTATTCCCTCTCACTCTTGGAATTGTGCCAAGTTGACACGTAGTGACTTCTCTGAGTCTGCTATTTTTCTTAGGGTTGAATCATTCTAGATTTCCATTTTTGATCTTGTTTATAACCTAATTGCTAGTTTTGAAATGTGGACTCACATGACGGAACTGGCTCTTCAATTTTCTTCTGTGCAGGGTTGTGTTTGATTAATTTTGCCTAAGGGGAAACATTGGTCAACAAGTACCTGACAAATAGGCTGAAAAGCAAGTCACATCCATAAAAGTTCTAGGTAAGTTATTTGGTATACTTATAACTATAATTTTTGATACTAGAGCTACTGAATGTTTTATTTCTACTAAATTAGCATCGAAATAAAAAATAATATGGAAAAATAGATAAATCATGGGTTGTACATTATGGAAATAATGTTGTTCACATAGTTAGTATGTATATTTTTTGAGCAGTCCTTGACTTGCCTAGTTTTTCCACTGAAGTTGACCTTTATGTTTTTTCCTTTGGGGTCTTATGATGTAATTATAGGTGTTAACTGGCTAGTTGAGCCTAAGGCAAAGGTTGACTGTTTTGAAAAACATATTAGTTGTTTGGATGCCCTACAAATAAAAAAAATTTATTCAGGGGGTAAATCATGATATTTCAATTAGGAAATTTTCAGCTATGCTACTTAAAAAGGCCAAAAACAAGGGTTGCACTTTGTATGCAATAAAAATTTCCAAAACAACCGAAGAAAGTAGTAATTTCACAGAAAGATATCTATCGTTGCGAAATTTCAGTGATGTGTTTCTAGAAGAATTACCCGGTCTTCCACCCAAATGGGAATTTGACTTCACAATTGAGATCAAATCAGGGACCGAACATAATTACAAGGTAGCATATAGAATGACTACCATTGAATTGGTAGAGCTTAATTCATATTGGCAAGATATTTTGTCAAAATGTTTGATAAGACCGAGTGTCTCGCCTTGGGGAACATCGATAATTTTTGTGAAAAATAAAGATGGAACACTTAGATTGTGCATTGATTATAAGATGTTAAACAAAACAACAATTAAAAACATATATCTAATTCATAGAATTGATGATCTCTTTGATTAGATGTGTGGTGCATCAGTGTATTCTAAAATAGATCTTCAATCTGGATATAATTAGTTAAGAATAAAGGATGAAGATATTAAAAAAAAAACTTTTAGAATAAGGTACAAACATTATGAATTCACAATTTTATGATTTGGATTAACAAATGCACCTTTAAATTTTATGAATTTAATGAATAATATTTTTCAAGAATACTTAGACAAAAATTTTCTAGTATTCTTGGACGATGTTCTCATCCACTCTAAAAGCATTAAAGAACATCATGAACATTTGAAAGTAGTTTTGGATATCTTAAGAAAGAGAAGGTTGTATGGTAAGTTGTCCAAATGTTCTTTCTATGATACATAAGTGCACTATTTTGGTCATTTCATAAGAAAAGATGGAATAATGGTAGATCCCTAAAAAATTGTTGCAATAACAAAGTGGCCTGCATCTAAGAACGTACATGAATTTTGAAGCTTCATGGGTTTTTCTAGTTACTATAAGAAGTTTTTAAAAGAATTTTCTAAGGTTGCGACACCAATAACTTTGTTACATAAGAAAGATAAGAAATTTGTATGAAATGAAAAATGTGAATCTGCATTTAAGACTTTGAAGGATCAATTAACATCAACACCTATTTTGGTTGTACTTGATCCTAATGGAAACTTTACTATTGTAAAAGATGCATCTAGGGAAGGTCTTTGAGTTATTTTGTTGCAAAATGATCATGTTATAGCTTATGAAAGTAGAAAACACAAGTTACGTGCACTAAATTATGCTCCACATGACCTAGAGCTTGTTGCCATTGTTCATGCACTTCATGTGTGGAGGCATTATCTTCTTAGTAGACCTTTTGAACTAAAAACTAATCATCTTGGATTGAAGTATATTTTCACTCAGCCAAATCTGAATGCAAGATAGTGGAGATGGTTACAATTTCTATATCAGTATGATTTTGACATAAATTATATTAAAGGCAAAGAAAATAGAGTTACAGATGCTCTAACTCGTAGGAAGCACATTTCTTCTCTTATAACATTGAGAACTCAATTTAAAGAAGAAGTAAAAAATGTCATGGAATTTGATTCTTATTTTCAGCAAATAAAGACAACACTTACTGCAGATCCAAATGATGTGAGATATAAAGGCTTTCACTTTGACAATGAAGGAATAGTGAGGTTTGAAAATAGGGTATATATACCTTTATTAAATGATTTAAGAAATAAATTGTTAGCTGAATTTCATAATTCACCTTTTTATGGACACCTTGGCATTACGAAAATGCTTCCTAATATAAAACAACATTATTTTTGGAAAGACACTAAAAGGGTCATGATTGATTTTGTAACGCACTACTTAGAATGTCAGCATGTTAAAGTTGATCATATGCATCCAGCTGGTTTACTGTATCCTCATAGCATACCCTAATATAAATGGTCAGTAATAAGCATGGAGTTTGAAAAAGGGTTACCTATGTCAAGAAGAAAACATGATGTTATTATAGTTGTTTTTGATAAACTAACAAAGGTAGCACATTTTATTGATGGTAATATTAAGGATGATTCACTTGTTTTAGAAAAAATATTTTTGCATGAAATTTTTAGATTACATGGAGTACCTAAATTGATCATATCTAATAGAGACCTGAGAATGACATCTATATTTTGGCAAACATTTAATGCAGCCCTAGGGACTATGCTGAATTTCAGTTCTATATTCCATCTAGAAATAGATGGAAAGACTAAAAGAGTTAATCAAGTTTTAGAGGATATGTTACGAATGTATTGCATGGATCAACAATATAAATGGGAAGAGTACCTTCCATTAGTTTATTTTTATTATAATAACACGTATCAGGCCTCTTTAAAAATGGCACCTTTCGAAGCATTATATGGAAGGAAATTAAAAAATCCTGTTAGTTAGGATATCATAGAGGATAGAGAGTTGATTAGACCTGAAATCCTTATGGAAATGGAATAGCAAGTTAAAATGATTCATGAACACTTGAAAAAAGTAGCAGATAGGCAAAAGATTTATGTAGACTTAAAGAGGGTTGATAAGAAATTTGAACTTGTTGAGAAGGTCTTTCTACAGGTTAAACCTAAAATGAGTTTTATAAACTTTGGTAAGACTTCCAAGTTATCACCTCGTTATATGGGACCCTTTGAAATTGTTAAAGTAATCAACCCTGTAGATTATTGTTTACCTTGATCTTCTGCTTTATCATGAATGCATGATGTTTTCCATATTTCTCTACTTAAGAAATACGTTTTGTAGTCATTTTTACTCCTATCACAGAAGGAAGAACCCCATGTGCACCAGCTTATCACCCAGTAGAAGCTGAGCACTCACCCGAGGCATGCGTGGGTATCGAGTCTTTCTTTTATGTGATTTTAGTGGGAAATATTATCTATGATTAGTGTAGGAGTATTTAGGAAAGAATTTGAGACATACAAGAATCATAGGGCTCAGAATGGCCTCCAGATCCTTGCAGTCACTTTAGACCGAGTGCTTTAATAGATTCCATAACATATACTATAACAGAAAGAAAGATACAACCATTCATTCATATCATGAAAGGAAAGAGAACTCATATGAATGAAATATACATTAAACCCATTGATATTCATATCTATTTATAACAGGTAACCTCAATATATTCATTGGTTCATTATAGAGTGTCATAGAGAGCAGACCGTAGTCATGCACATCACTGGACGTATGTAACTAAGCTAACAAAAAAGAAAAATAAAAACTCCATGCTTAGTACATCTTTTCTTGAACTAGAATATCCACTCGCAGACATTCTGCAGAGCTTTGCTCACTATCTAACCCGCTATTCCCTATGTATATCCCGATGATATATCTATCTCTGTGTGTGTATATGTATCTCTTTTCTATGGTAGGAACTTGTATTTATCACTTTCCTGGGCTTCCAACTCACCTTGCTGTGCCCTTAGATCCATAACCAAGTGTCAAATGTGGTCATCCATGTGAGCATGTTCCTTTAGGCTTGAGCTCTCCATTCCATCTCATGATGATCTTCGAGAAGATTCCATCCAGGGCATGCTCTTTCCTGGGCCAACCTCTTGCCAAGTTGGCATCTTATCCACATGCAACTGATCATGTTTTTCACGTGTTCTACCTTGGGTGCTCAAATCAGCTAAGTCCCGAACCTCCTTTCATGCATCGTGCACGCTATTTTCTTCCTTAATCCTTTCTCTTGTGCACTTTTTCCTTGCATGCCATCCAGTAACTGGGATCCTGCGTGCCCACACGCCTTTATACTTGGTCAATATTCCAGGGGCCCAACATCACCCCACACTATGCCTATTCTCCATCCTCAGAAACATTTTACTTGACCAAGATGCAAGTTGTTTCATGGAACAAATATGTAGACTTATACTTTACAAAATGAATAAGGAATGAAAGAATGGGGGAAATAATGAAGAATGCGGGGGAGTACATCAATTCAAGAGGCTAGGAAATTCATTTCATAGATCTGCCTCCAACGTGTTCAACAATTTGACCTCGCTCTTCACCTTCTGGCATAGGTCACCCACTAGGGTGCTCACTTCATCAAATCTTAGGCCAATTCCCTGGGTGCCCAAAGTGTCCACAATATGCTCCAATTCCTTACCCAGGTCTGCGAGTTTATTCATTCTTCTGGTAATTTAAGGGTATAGGTCCTTCAGATGGGCCTTAATTGAGCTCCTTACAGCCTCAATTACCTCCGATTTCTTCTCTACCTTGGCCATAACCTTTTCCCTCTCTACCCTATTCCCTTTGTTATTTTCCTGGAACTCTTTCAGCTTTGCTTCAAGCATGGTGAACAAGGAGCTCGCCACCTTATCTCTATCCGTGCATGTGTCATATGTGGATTCTGTAGACTGGGAAGCAACGTTAACCTTTGTGAGTACTTGGTTGTACTCAACAACAAGTGCTACCACCTTTAGCTAGTATTCCTCTTTCAAGCGTATGGCCACTTCTTTTGTAGATTCTAGTGCTAAGGGTCACCTCTCCATAGTGAGGATGTGCGTTAGGTCTTCTAAGTATTCCAAAGTTGATGTGTACCTTTGAGGGATTGGTGTTAGGTATGGGTGATTTAATATGATGGCACTCTTGATCGAATCCACCTTCTTGTAGACATCCTACACCTTTACTTTTTCTTCATTTAACTTGCACCTTAACTGCGCGCTGATTAATTCCTCCTATTTTAAACTCTCGGCCTTCTCCACTAGTTCTTCCTCCTTCTTCCCCAACTTCACCTCCAATGCTCTAATTTTATCATTTTGCATGAACATCCTAACCTTAGTCTCGACCACGAATTTTTTCAGATCATTGCATACTTTCTCGTCTGAAAGCTCTTAAGCATTTACTAAGGGGTTGTATCCCTTAGACTCTGGTAATGAGATGAGCACTTTCTAGTAGACTTCAAATTATGGCTTGTCAATGTGTCACTCAAATGCCCAAGAGAGCATCTTCTTGGTCCTGAGGTATGCACCATCCTTTTCAAAAGACCCCATGCCTAGGAGGCTTTCCGTGGGTATGGTGCTTTGGAACCATTTGGATAACACCTTCTTTGTGTCATCCACATAGCCCATTACCTGTCTTTGTTTCATATCCAGAGTTCTTCTACCCAAGTGCACACCTTTGAGGAAGCTAATTGTCAGAGTAGGGCCTCCTAGGCTGTCATGTTCCTTTTCAACATGCTCCTCCTTCCCTTCCTTAAGAACTATCTCCGTGTTGTGCTCTAACTCTTGGTCTACAAGGACTTCCAACATATTTTTCACTTCTCACTCTGCTACCTTAGTAATCTACTCTTTTGTAAGGCTTATGGCTCCCTGCTTCTTGGCATCCTTCTCATTTTCCTTCATGTCTTTGGTGCCTTCCTCATCTTGTGTGACCTTGTGCCACGCAAATACAAACTCTTTCTTCTCCTCTCTGCTTTCTTCCTCCAAGTCATAGATACTAAACACATGTGGTTCCTTGTCCTTGTCAGGCTCTTCTTCCTCATTGCCACCTCCTTCACTCTCATCTTCTCCTTCTTCCAAGTACTTCTCCAAGCTGTTGGTCACCTCCGAGTCAGCTTCTTAATCTACCCTCTACTTCTTCCTGAGAGGTGGCTTCTGATCAGGAGATTCAACCTTCTCTTCTTCCTCTGGCGATTCTTCCATGGTTTTGGGTTTCTTGGGTGCCTCTTCTTCTAGCATCTTCTCCTTTACTAGAAAATTCTTTCTCCATATGTAGGTGCTTGGCTTAGCACTTGTAGATGGCATGCTCACTGTCTGAGTAGTCGGCATACTTGGTTCTCCTTCCTCTCCTCTACCTCTCTTCTTAGACACTGGATTCTTTTTCCCCAAGGGGTCTTCAGGTATGGATATTTTGTCCTCTAAATATGCACCCTTTTCAAAATTCAGCCTTATGCACATGTACACACGTGCCACAGATCCTCCAACAATGGGAATCGTCATCGGCCTAGTCATTTGGATCTCGTGCGACACATACTTATCTATGTACGCGTGCTTACCATTGGGGTAATTCATCTTCTTCCTCATCTCCCTGTGTTCCTGGTCTAACCTTCCTAGTTCCAGCCTTAGCTTCTTTGATTATTTAAATTTGTTTACTCTCACTTGGAAGTATTAGGCAGTGAATGTAAAAGGAATCTTGCACCAAGGGCTCCATGATTTGTTAATAAGCTTGAATATGCCCAAGCAGTAGTGATGGTACACCATGAACTCAGCTTCTCCCTTAGTGGCTATTGGGAGTTGTTTAGGGATCCTCCACTCTACCCCAAATGCATTCCTCAAGTGTGTATACCACTTTTCCAGCTGTACTTTCTGGGGAGCCATCATTGTATCACAAGCATACTTCTCAAACCTCTTCATAGGCGAAGGGTCCTCGGTTGGGTACTCCCACATGAACTTGTCTGATGCATCCGAAACTCAAATTTCTAAAACACTATGATGAGGAAGACATTACCAAAGAGGATCCTATCCCCTTCCTTCACGCACTTAACAATCTCCTCTGTAATGTACATGGATAAGTTGTATATTGTCCCCTCTGTAATCTTCCTGTAGACATGTAGCCAACGTTTGTTGACCTACATCCATCTTTCTTGGCCATTCAACTTAGTCACCAGATGTGTGGCCATATTCATAAAGGGGTCCTTGATGTCTGAAATATCATATTACCACGACCCTTTCTTGCATGTATACTCAGTGACGATCTCTTGAATAACCTCCTTGTCGCCAAGGTCATCATCTAGGCTATTTCCCTCACATATGAGGCCTGTAAATTGTGAAATCAACTGGGGAGTCACGTGCATCTTGCACCCAACAAAGTGGAAATATTTTTCATGCACCCGAGACATCAACCACAGGTACAAGTGATCTGGCTTCCCAAAATAAGGAAACTCTAGAGTTGCAACAGCCCTGCCTTCGCTAATTTAACCTTAACATTATCGTCATATATGGGCAAACCTTCAGGTGTTCGATTGTTGGTGGGGCGTACCAATTCCAACACCATTTATTTCTCTATGGTGTTTATGTAGTGATTATAGTCACTAACACATATGCTTCTTAAGTGGGATTCTCATTCCTTTCCCATCATCACCCCATTTGGGTATTGCATCTCTACATACCATTCTTCATTTGTGTCTACTTAGGGTTCTAGTTGTTTAGCCTTAGCTTTTCCCTTTCCTTTCTTGAGTGCCATGGTCGAGGTATTTTTATCACTCCTACCATATCTTTGTTACTCTACCTTTCTTCTCCCAACCTTTGATCTCAGATCCATGATATAACTCTTCTAAACCCGTGCCCTAGTTTGTCAAACCCTAACATGGATAAACTCTTCACAAGACAGTACCTTTTCAACTCCTTCCATGCCCATGTAATTCCTTCTGGTTTGCAATCTCAAACTGTCTCTTCACATTTTAATCACATAGATCTTCCAATTGATCGAATTTAAAAACCCTAGTTTATAACACTCACTTATATCTTCAACTCTTCATTTTTGCAAAGTAAAAATGAGAGTGCCCCGACCCTTTATTTATAGTTTTTCCTTTTTCTGATCATTAAATGCTACTTTACCTACCCCCATACTTTGTTCATTTAATGCAGATTTTTCAAACAAAGTCCGTCTTCAGTGCCTTCACTCATGCGCCCTTCCTGTACAAAAACTCCTCCAATCTTCTGGTGCGCATCCCAACCAACCTGACAGGAGACTCTTGCACGCACTTAACCTGTGCCGAAGGCACTTCTTCTATCTAGATTCTTGTTTTCATCTACCTCTCGTTGCTTTAACTATGATTCCTTTTCCTTTATATGTGGGATCTACCAGTAGCTTTACCCTATCACCAACCATTCTATCTTTTCTCTTCATTTACCTCTTTCAACTAGGATACACAACAAGGCTCTTCAGCATAACTTCCTTTCAAGATCTTCTTCACTTTTCTCCACCCCACACTTAAACGATGTGTGGTCCTCTACACACTCACAAATTCTCCAAAAATAGCAATAAGGTTACCGGCACCCAAGTTGCAAAACCAAAACAACAACGTGAAAGGGAAACACAAGAAATGCATAAAGGAAACTTCTAAACTAACTATGAAAACTTCCTTATTTACAAACACCAAGAAGACTTATTTATAGTAGGGATTAAACCTATTGCAATTGAATTTTCCAGGAAACTTCGTCCCATCCATTTCTTGTAACTAGCACATGCCCGAATCAAGGATGTACGAGATTGTGTAGGGACCCAACTAATGGACTTTCAAATTTCCAGGATGGCGCAGAAACTTGGAATCATATAGTAACACCATCTTCCCAACCTCTAATTTCTTGTTTCTAATGTGGTGATCATACCAAGCCTTTTTCTTTTCCTTTTCCACTATCTAGCTCCATCGAGCAAGTGATCATCTCTCATCCAATTTCATTAGATCATCAATCCTTTCTTCCAGCACTTGTTCATCGGCTAATCCTCCTGCATGCACTATTTATAGAGAAGGTACTATAAATTCAACCGAAAAAATGAATTCTACGCTAAACACCAGTTGAAAAGGTGTGGCTTTATTTATTCTTTTATATGTATTCCTGTAAGCCCATAACACTGCTGATACTTTGTCATCCCAATCTTGTCTTCTGACATCACAGATTTTGGTCAAGGTATGACTCAGTATTTTGTTGAACTCTTCCGCGGTTCCATTAGCTTGTGGGTGATAGGGCATAGTCTTGTGATGAGCCACCATGAAATCTAATAATAGGATCCTCATGGTCTCATTTAGAAAATGTGTATCCCTATCACTGGTCAAACTCAACAGACATCCATACCTTGTGATAATGTTCTCCCGTAAGAACCTTGCTGTTCTTGCTACCGTGTAATCTTTAGTTAGGGATACCTCTTCCCACATTGTGAGATAATCCATGAAAGTGATGACATAACGTGACCCAGTCCTACGTGTTGCTAGTGTAATAAGTCCCACAAAATCTATCGCCCATTTTTTGAAAGGCTCCGCACTAGGAATAGGATATAAAGGCATTTCATCTCTCCTTCCTAGTTTACCAATGCACTAACAGTGGTCACAAGATTTACAATAATCTCTAAAATCCCTGTACAAGGTTTCCCACCATAATCATGCCATTAATATCTTACACGCAGTGGCATCACCTATGTAATTCCCACCCACATGTCCTTCATGTGCTTCCTCCATGATGGTCAGGTGCTCATACTCTAATACACACCTGCACAAAACTTTATCTCATCCTAACTTGTATAAGTCTCCACTAATCAACATGTAGGGCACGACGCGTATGGAAAACTACTTCTTTTCAAATGCCTTCATCCCATCTGGTGCCACACCTTATTTTAAAAATACTACAATATCCTCCAAATCCGAGGGCACGCGCCGCAATCTAAATAGTTGGGAATCTGGCATTTCTTCCTCAATAATTTGCACGTCCTCTCCTAAACCAATCCTTGAAAGATTATCAGGCCCACAATTTCTTTTTCTGAGCTTCACTACAATGATGAATTCAAACTCTTGAAACAACAACACCCATCAACATATGCACCCTTGAAGAATGGGCTTGTTCACCAAATACTTTAATGCCATGTGGTTAGTGTAGAATACAAATGGTGTTACCAGCAGATACTATCTACACTTGAAGAGCACATAGATCATCAACAATGTCTTGCGCTCAGTTGTGGTATAATTCTACTCTGCTAGTTTCAACTTCCTTCTCGCAAAACAGAGAGGATGATCAATAATCCCCTCACCTGGTTGTGTAAGTACCGATCCAATGGTGGTTCCTGAGGCATCTACATGGACATGGGAGGGCTTGTCCCAAGAGGGAAAACATAAAATAGGCACAGTAATAATCCTATCTTTTAATGTATCAAATGCCCTTTCTTGCGTCTCTCCCCAATTGAAGTCACTTTTGTGTCTAAGTAGCTCCTCTAAAGGCATGGTGATCTTGGCATATCCCTTAATGAATTTCCTATAATAGCCTGTATGCCCAACGAATCCATGCACTGCGCTCTAGCTAGTAGGTTCCCTTAACCCCAAAATAACTATAACCTTAGCGGGATCTACCAACAAGCCCTCCTTACATATGATATGCCCCAATAGAGTCCCAAAGGGAGTAGCAAACACACATTTATTAATGTTGAGGGATATCCTCAACTTGCTACATCTTTCAAACATTAATATCAAGTTGTCACAATGGTCCTTAACTAGACCATATACTATCTAATCATCCAAATAGACCTAAATAAATTTATGGATGAAGTCCTGGAATGCTTACACCAATATGCGTAAAAAAAAGTAGGTGCATTCTTTAACCCAAAGGGCATGATCGTATATGCAAAAATTACCCACTCGGTGGTGAAAGTTGTCTTCTTCTAGTCCTCCTTTGTAATATGGACTTGGTGGTATCCTAAAAATCCATCCGTAAAGGAATAGATTTTGTGCCCAACAACTCCTTCCTAAATTTCTTTAGTGAAGGGGGTCGGAAATGAATCAATGACACAAACTACATATAATTTCCTATAGTCCACACAAATCCTAATCTGCCCATCCTTCTTGATGTTGATTACCATTGGACTTATCCATTCCGATTCTTCCACTGCCTTAATGATCCTAGAAGCTATCATCTTGTCTGTCTCCTCCTTAACCTTCATGCGTAAATTGGAATTCATCAGGTAGGTCCTTTTTCTAACTAGGCATGCACCATCCTTAAGTTTTATCATCATCTCTCAGAAGGAATGGTGAATTCCTTTGAGCTCATGGTACCCGTGCAGGAATAAATCCTCAAATTCACACAGTAGATCAATGATATTTGATACTTCCTTCTCTATCTAGTAATCTCCAATAATATCTTCCTTAGGTTATTCTTCTGAACTGATGTTAACTTTCTTCATCTTTAAAGGCTCGTGGTAGGCATGCACATGAGCATTTGCATTGTCCACTACCTCATGCATTCCTATAGAATGGCTAACAGCTAAGCTTTTTGATTCCTCTCCATCAATCACATATACTAACTTTCCCTTCTCTTTTTCCAAACATGTGTGCTCAAGCTATAACTCTTTTGCTTCCTCAATTTCTTCAAAGTGCACCTCTAATCTTGGTTCACCTAGTAATTCTAACAACCTATCTTCCATTTTGGCACTATCCCCCATGGTAAGGTGCTTGATACCCTACAATGCCTTATCAATCGATGGGTTGGTACTCTGATACTCAAAGGTTTGAATAAGGTCAACCGCGAGCTCCTGCTAATTCTTTTTTTGGTAGTGTGTCTCCAAATGAATGTACCATGCATCTGCACAACCCTGCAGTGTAGGATACAACTTGTGCACCCAGAGGGATGATGGAAAATCTTCCATGCCTTCTCTCTAGACCCGTTCACACTCTTGGATATGGAAAGAGGAGGGCTCCTTCCCATGGAAGTCCTTGATGATGGTGGGTACATTACTCCTAGAAAATATGATAGAGAGCAATTCTTACCTCGCACCACTCTAAAAGGATATCTTAATGTGTGGCCCACCAACGAGCTGTTGTGCCAAGCAAGACATAACTTAACATCTCCCTCAATTCCTTCTCATTCTTCCACTAAGCTTCTACCTCATGCAGAAAGATCTCAGGGAAGGCTCCTCCTGAATACTTGGGCAGTTCTTTTCCTCTAAGGCACCTAACAGTGCACGCCTTTGTTACCTTGGTCATAGACCCTTTCAACTGTTGTCCCATTAGTTTGTAAGTTCCATGCACCTAATTTTCTCAAGCTAGACTGGTGGTATCACTTACTGACTGAGCATCTTCAAACTAGATAACTCTATTATTAGGGTGTACTATCTTAGGGTCTCTGATTGAGCACACATAAATCTTGTCTAGAACTTATTCTCCCAATGGTTCGATATAGGGCATCGACTTCCCATCAACTAGGGGTATAATGACCTGTTCCTCTTTGTTCTCAAAGCTGATGTACCCTTTGTTAAACCAAAGGTCCACATTATTCTTGTAACACCAAGGGTGCCCAAGTAGTGCTGGGAAATTATCCACCTTGACGAGAACCAAGACTTTGAATTCCCCAGTAAACTTGGCTCCCTGAATAGTAATAGCTGCATCCTTTAAGACACCGATGGGCATAGCCTTAGTCTTGTTTGTCATATACATCACATTTGAAGATGGATGTAATGCAGGTATTCCCATCTGATGCCATGCATCCAAAGTCATAACATTAACCTTCACGCCAATGTTAATGAGTATATTACTGAGGAGCCATCCATCTACAACTCCATTAAATGTAATCTCCTTATCATAGTTGAGGCTGTGAGGAGGAAGGTTTGTGTGCAAGACCTATTTCTCGTGCTCTTCTCCGGCATGTATTAACTTCTCTCTCAACCAGGATCCTAGCAAAGGAATGATGTTCTCCTACCTTAGCATTTTACACACCTCCTTGACCTCATCCATGTCATCTTTTTGCACCTTAACTCTCCTTCCTTGTTCCTCCTTTCTGGATTGCTCCTTTAGGCATTGGATCTCCCCTTGTAATCTTTGAAAAAAATCCATGGTGTCCTGATATATCTCCTTCTGATATACGGGGTCTGGATATTTTCCATCAACGACCTCGTCCCTCATAACCAGGGTCTTTTGTCTTGGTACCTCTGTTGCGCATGCACAACTTTTGCCGTTGTGTTTACCAAGACAGGCTCCAAACCTTCATCCCATGTTACCCTTATAATGTTATGTAGATCCATAGTTAAAACATGAGGCATCCACTGTATGTCTACCTTCTTGATGCTGACAATTGCACCACCTTTTTCCTTCCGATGCTGCTGATTCATATGCTTAAATAATTTTGAGAACTCCTCATACTTATGCTTCTTTCCACACCACCTCCAGTAAGCATTGTAACAGTTATGGGAATATTATATGACAATTTAGAAAACATAGTTTTAAAATGTGCATCATACTCCCACACACTCTCTGTCATTCCTTGTTGAATCTCCTTCAAAGTGCTAATGCTTTTCTGCTTGAACTCAAGAATGTGGAACTCTACCAAGAGTGCATTCTTTAAAGAAGTGTAGTCCACCACCATTTTATGAGGGTCATACTTTCTATACCAGCTATGCGCGCATCCTTATAGTGTGGTCGCAAATTGACTATCCTTTCATTCTAGGGTTGTGATACCCTTCATGCACCATAGCAGTTTACACTTGTGAACATGTTCCACAACATCTTCAATGCCCGTATAATCTGACAAATGAAGAGACATTTCAAAGAATACTTGAGGTGGTGGCTGGGGTCCTTATCCTGAACTAGAGCCTTGGTTCCCTTCGGTGTTTCCTCCACCGCCTGATCCACCAGGTCCATTGGGTCATGTACCTCTAGAGAAACCAAATCCACTAGAACCACTGGGTCTAGTAGGGCTTGTAAGAGCTGTGCCAAGCGCCCCCATGGTCCCACTGAACTATGCGTCGATGGTCTATAATCACTCCCCACTACCACTACTTTGTCCCATGTCACTCCCTGATGTGAGCCCAAAAGCTTGTACACTTGCCCCTTGTCCAAAAAATCCTCCAAATACTGGAATATGTGCAACCATAGAAGAATGGAATGAAAAATTATATCTCCTAGGTGCATATCTATCTCTTCCACTAGTTTCAACTGGATCAATACTTCTTCCTGGTTTGAGAAAACTAAGCACCAGGGCTTGGTCACTCGGTGGGTTTAGATATCTGCCAACGAATCTCCTTTCTCCATGTGACGAGCTCTCATTAGAAGCCGAAGGGGTATCCCTTATGTGCTTTCCAAGATGGGGTAGCATAGACTGCTCAGGTTCCACATCCTCCACATGAAAATTAATTCCTTCCCACAATGTCTATCTCCATAGATCCATCACACTAGTAGCCTTGCATTGTCTAGCAATATCCCTTTCACGTGCTTCACTATACTTGAGCCATCTTTCTTCCCTCTCCTTCTCTATCATATCATCTGCCATCTTCCTCCACCTGAGCTTCCTTACCCAGTGCTCAGAATGGTTTAGCTGGCCATTGGGAGTGCCTCTAAACTCATGGTAACCATCAATATCTTCATAGCTAGAGGAATAACACGTAGAAATGTTCCTCTAGGTTCTCACATAAATTCAAACTCAGTAACCTTTAGACAAGAATATGTAGAAATGGCATATTCCAGAGTGTAGCTAGCTAGTACTCCTCTCCACCAATGATCTACAGCACAGTTCCACATCATATCTTCATCCTATAACCTTTGGTAGTCTTATTTAGTCCATATCTACGATCCATACCGCCAAATTGATCTAGATACATAGGCTGAAAGCCATCTATATAACTCTACTGGGAAGAAGCAGAAGAATTTCTCATATAGATCATGGTAGAGGTTCTCTTCTACCCATCTACGTGCATTAAACTTAGGTCTAGTGTTGAATCTCTGAGTAAATTCATCCTTTGTGCTCTTGAACCATGATTCAACATTTTCCAATGTTAACCGATCCATCATTACTCTCTACACAGATCATGATGCATGTTATATCCCACTACAACTTCAAAAAGAGGTCCCAGAAATAGAACCAAGATGTAGTCATTTTTACTCCTATCACAAAAGGAAGAACCCCATGCGTGCCAACCTATCACCCAACAGAAGCTGAGTGCTCACCTGAGGCACGCATGGGTACCGAGTCTCTCTTTTATGTGAGTTTAGTGGGAAGCATTATCTATGGTTAGTGTAAGAGTATTTAGGAAAGAATTTGAGACATATAAGAATCATAGGGCTAAGAATGGCCTCCAGATCCTTGCAGTCACTTCAGAACGAGTGTTTTAATAGATTCTAGAACATATACTATAACAGAAAGAAAGATACAACCATTCATTCGTATCATGAAAGGAAAAAGAACTCATATGAACGCAATATACATTAAACCCATTGATATTCATATCTATTTATAGGTAACCTCAATATATTCATTGGTTCATTACAGAGTGTCACAGAGAGCATACCGCAGTCATGTGCATCACTGGACGTATGTAGCTAAGCTAACAGAAAATAAAAATAACAACTCCATGCTTAGTACATCCTTTTTTGAACCATAATATCCACTCGTAGCAATTTTACAGAGCTTTGCTCACTCTCTAACCCACTATTCCCTATGTATATCTCGATGATATATCTGTGTGTGTGTGTGTGTGTGTATCTCTTTTCCATGGTAGGCACTTATATTTATCACTTTCCTAGGCTGCCAACTCACCTTTTTGTACCCTCAGATTTATCGCCAAGTTTTGAATGTAGTCCTCCATGTGATGTTCCTTCAGGCCTGAGCTCTCCATTCCATCTCATGATGATCTTCTAGAATATTCCATCTGGGGTGTGCTCTTTCCTAGGCCAACCTGTTACCATGATGGCATCTTATCCACACACAACTGATCATGCTTTTCATGTGTTCTACCTTGGGCGCTCAAATTGGATAAGTCTCGAACCTCCTTTCGTGTGTTGCATCGCTCTTTACTTTCTTACGCATTTCTCTTGCATGCTTTTGCCTTGCGTGTCATCCAGTAACTGGGATCCTATGCACCCACGCACCTTTATACTTGGTCAATATTCCAGGGGCCTAACATGTTTCATATTTATCACATGTGTTAAATTGGAATTCCTTGCTGGTCCAAGACCCAGGAATAATTGTGGTTAAACCCATTCGAGTGCTGGAAACTCACCATTTGCACTAAAGAAATCATGAAATAAGTCAATGTAAGGTCAACCGGGATCAATTTAATGAAGAAAGTGCAACCTAGGAAACTCTTGAAGATATGAAAACTGATTTTCCATATTTGTTTCAACAGAATTAATTTTGTTGACTGATAAAATGTTAAGATTTTATTCATGTTATATCAATAAATCTACCAAGTTTTACACAGATACTAAACTATTTAATAATGGATAGCTATTTCAATGCTGATTATGGAATTTGAATTTCTCAAATCTAGTTTTGTTATGAACATATGAATGGAAGGATGACAATTTGATTTTATCCTAGACTTAAATGTTTAACTAAGGTAATCACTGGGACGATGATTCTTTTAGGAGGGAGGTATGTAACATCTTTGACATGGTTGTTACTATGATGACTTCCACTCTTGACATTGTAAATGTTGACATGTGATTTGTCTTAGGAAGGAGTAATCTTATGACTTTTAGAAATCATGTTTACAATGGACAATTCATTATTTGTTGAAAAAGTTCATTTTGTTGTGATTTCTTCTTACTTGATAATAAGGCCATTCATCTCTATGAACAACTTAAATTCACTTTTAAAAACATATTTATGAAATTTTATCATTGTTGTCATAATTATCTTGTGTTGACAGCAAAACCTTGGATCAATTCCTTTGATCCAAGGTATGATTTAGTTCTTCTTACATGTTCATCTTGTTGTCTTGGCATTCAGAAATGGAAAGGTGAAGCTGGATTGAGTATGGTTTTGTTTATAAAATTGTGAAGGACCCTTCTTCAGGTATCCTTTCTTTGCAACAAGTTGTAAGTGATAGGCATGGGTTTTTTTGTTAGTAATAAAATAGTGAATAATATATAAGGACCTTGGACCTATAACTTAAACTACTAAGGTTGACACCCTAGCCTAAAGGTTATATTTAACCTAAGTTGGTATGTTTTATATTTATTGAGTTTGGAAACAAACTAAGGTAAATAAAATTTACCTAGGAACTAAGGTTGATTTCTAACCTAATAATAATCTAACCTAAACTGTTTCTAACCTAAGGGGTACCTATGGACTACTTGGCAATTGTCATGGTTAGTGGCATCAGTTTTCAAGGCATTAATTAGAATTGATTTTGGTCTTAATTGCTACATGCTGCAAATTTTGGCACAAGCATTGGGGGTTAGGTGGATGCTTAGTTGGCATCACCACCAAATGGAAATTTCATGCAAAATTTGAAATTAGGCAACGCCAAAGATAAATGGCGGTGGCATGGAGAAATAGGAAGGACATTGGTGGTACTTCACATCAATTGATTTCTATTTTGGTGAGGAAACCACCCATGGAAAATGCATGGTGGGTTTTGGTATTGTTGTTTTGATCTTTAGTTCATTTGAGTTTTTTCTCTGCATGAAGTTTTTCAGTTCTTCGAACCAACAGTTATATTTTGCATCTAGCTGTTATTTTTCATATTCTTGAGCTATTTTTGATTCTGTGGAAGTATAAGAAGAAGTGGAAGAGTTGAGGAGGTCGACGTTTCCTAGAGAAAAAGTAATTTGTTGAGGCTCAGCTGGGAAATATTCTATAAATCAATAATAAGATCTATCAGGCATGATAGGATCTACCTATTAAGTTGTTCTCATTTTTTTCTAAATGTCTTCATTAAAACAACTTTTCTCTTAGAGAACAAATGGGTTTTTATATGATGTTTGATCTTGATATTCAGTTCTTGAATCTTCACTGTATGCTTCTACTTGGATTCACTATTTTGGATGTAAATACGATATGGATTTTTGTTCCCTTTGTTGGAAAAATGCTTAAAATTTTCTTAAACTTCTGTTTGGACTTGCGATGTTGTTGAATATTTTATATGTCTATTTGAGCTAAGCTAAAAATGGATAGTAACTTATCTGATGTTGAATTGGAATGGATCACCTTGAGAAAAATATATCCTTTGACATGATTTTCAGTTTAATTTTTTTTGTGTGATCTACAGAATGGTTTATTGGATTTGATTATAACTTCTTTGGTAAAAGAAAAAGAATGGTCTAGGTTGTTCTTCTCAGTTTAACTTACTGGGTATAATTATTTCTTTTTACTTTATTCAAAAATACAGTTGTTACAGTAGAAGCTCATAAGTAAAAATGGTAGAACTATAGAGTAACCTGAATATTTGCTAAAATTAAAAGAATACTGGAAGGGAAATAGACTATGGCATTTTTGGTTAGTATGCCTTCTGAGCTTGACTTCATACATGGAACTTGTAGTCACATCGCCGTATTTTTTGTCTCCCTCTTGAGTTAGGAATTTGGTTGGGTTTTATTATTTTGTTCCATTTGTCTGTTTCTTTGATCATTTTGAAATTACATGGTTTTGAGTTTACTTGAATGGAAGTTTCAATGTAATCCTTGCTCTCATCTTTTCATTCACCATCAATATATTTGTAAGCTTATTGTGTTAGCTCTTTGAAAAAGGAAATCATGGCCAAAAAAGGGGTAAGATACTTAACATGTTACTCTGTCTGCTTTTTTGGAAAACTGAGATAACTTCTTGAAGTGGTGCTATTATTGTGTAGAGGTAATATCATGTTCAGTTGGAGATTTTTGTGCTTTAGTTGTTGTTATCATTTGTAAAGTTTAGAAGGAAACAATTTCGGTTTGTAGCTTGTGAGTTATAGTTTTGTTATTGATTGAAGGGTGAATGGTTCTTTTGACTTCAATGGTTGTTAGGAGTTAATTTTTTCCTTGGCTTTGGGAAATCCAGTATTTCTTAGTTCTTTATCGATATTGGTAAGAGTACCTCTGTTAAGGAATTAATATTAAGATCTTATCTTACCATTATTCGATGTTATCCTTTCTTTCTGTTATGAGTTAAGGTATTTACAATACCAACCTACTTGAATTTTTAAAGGTAGATGTAATTTGTTCTTTGTTCTCACTTTTTTAGGGACAAATATCTAACTCGAGCTTGATCTAAAATCTATCGGGATTTAAAATGGAAAATAGTAGAGGATTAACTTGTCTATTATGTTCTTGCTTGGATTTAAAATGAACAATATCTTTCTCTTTTCTTTTCACTTTACATCAGTATCACCTCATAAGAGGGAGTTGAGATGGTTAGCTATATTGTTATGCCTCCACTAGAACTTGCTTAATGAAGTAGATCCTTTTGTGATAGAATATGTTGCTAAAGAAAAAGGTTAATCTATAGATTTGATATATTTGATTGGGAATTTTTGAGTAAGTATCTTATGGAGTAAAAATAAGAATTACAGGATCTGTAGAAATTTGTTAAAATCCTATATTATTCTCTTTGAATTTTACATAGGTAATGGTGTGTCAGTTTGTGATTTGTGATTAGTTCTGGTACAAGTCAAATTGAATTCATTCTTGGTCAATTTTATTTGATGTGAAACCTACAACTTAGATTAGTTTTTTAATTTGAATTTAAGATATAGATTCTTAAATAACAAACTCTTTCCTAAAATTGTTTTTGGTTCATCCTAAATTTATCATAATGTTTGATTGAGCTTGACAGCTTATAGTTTAGGATGAAGTTAAGTTAATGCTGAGATAAAAGTATTATTGTTCATCTAATGTAGACTGTTCCTTTGAGATATTAGTGTTAGTATATTCTCAAGTTATATGGAATCAAATAATATGTGGATCACAAAAATCTATAAATGAAAGCAGTCTGTGATTTGGTGAATTATTATTTATTTGGATTAATGTTTTAATTCCTTCTATGAAACCATTGGTTGAAAGTCGATTCTAATTATATCATGATCTTTTCTTAATGAAGATATGGATTATCACTTTGTTTCTCTCTCTTATGACTGTTATTTCTTTATGATGTGTCTTTTTGTAATGATTTAACTGTTTCATAAAAGCAGAGTTATTTTTATGAAATAGTTAGTTAAAAGCACATAATTTTAATGCTTAGTGCTTATCATGCTCAGTTCAATGAACTAACCTGTGATAGCAATTTTTGTAGATGGAATTTGTAAGTGGTAAAAGGAGAAAATATATTTTATGATGTTAGTTTTGTTTACCAAAGAGAATGGATATTTTATGATGAAATATGAATCATTGTTGAAAAGTATTTTTGGAAAGGAAAGTTGTATTCTTAATTGAGCTTATTGATATTTTTTGACACTAAAGATGTTTTAACTGTATGAACTTGTAATGTATGAATTTCACTTTTAATAATGGAAAAGATTGTGGGTTTATCTATATTTAATGTGTCATCCTTTTGGTATATTCTGTGAATGGAAATTATAAGATTATCTCAATTCTTTAAATATATATACATGTAATAGACCCTATCAGGTTGATTTAAAATGAACTAGAGGATAAAGGTACTAGATGTAATATCCTCTTATTAATGTAAGTTATTAAGTTGGCATACATGATTGTTCATTCAATTAAATCACTATGGTTTTACTAAAATGATGTTAATGGGTAAATGGAATCTTGATGAAAACTTGTAAAAAGGTTATGAGGTTCCAAATGAACCATAACGCTTAATAAGTTAAAGGAAAGGAAAATATTTTGGAATGTTAAGCAGTCTGTTTAAGACCTTTTGGAATTAAATCCTAATGTTATTTTGGATAGAGGAAGGTGTGCTTCCTCAAGATTAATTATTTAATATGAGTAAAATAAATGAAAATAATATATATAATAAGTAGACTTCATCTCAATGAAGTCTATTATAACATTATCTGATTCAGAACTTAAACAAGCTAAGACTTGTATAAGTTAAATAAGTTGAACTCATTGTTAGTATGTGGGTCCTGTTGTAAAACTGAATCTTAAATTAGAAATTTAATGAATGAAAAAAAAATATTTGAAAATGGGTTGGAGGCATATGTATATGCATAGTAATTACAATTGAAACCCTAATCGTTAATGAAACTAGGGATTCAACAGGGCTACTGTAATTAAACTTTAATTAAAGAAAATAATTAAGTAATTAAATTCTTTGTTGGGTATGCCCATTCATATGGGATGACTTAGTCGGCTGTTGGAACACGCCAACTGCAGTACAATACCTTTTTGAAGACTTGGGTCTTCATGAGGATACTGTGTTGTAGTTGACATGTTACAACACCCTTTAGAGTTGAATCATCTAGATCTACATAAACTCAAACTTGATCTTAGTTATAGCCTAGGTTAGGTTAGAAGCATGATCAAGTGTCGGGGGTAACTCAAAACAACTTAAGATAAATAGAAACATGCAATCGACTTAGTTCGTTTGAGTATTTCGATGTACCTTTAGTCACCATGAGTATTATTCTACACTAAACTATGTTTCTAACCTTGCTTAGAGTTAAACCTTGAATAAGTGGAATGAAAGAAGTTAGTGAAGACCATTCTAGATAACAGATGAAATGGGGTGAAGGATGTATTCCATTTGATTAGTATGTCATCTAGGAATATTAACATGAATAGTATGTTGAAAATATTTGGCCAAACTATTGCAAGCTATTGGTTATTGGTTGCGTTGTCCTAAATCACCTAGTTTAAGAAGTGAGATTTCAGATGACTATTGGTAACAAATATTTAGATAGGACTCTTAGAGAGAACACTTAATACCCCAGAAAGGGTAAGAGAACCAAATATACCTAGTATATAATTCATTGAGTTAACATGAGAGATCAATATGATACTGAGTTATGAAATGAGAAATCAATGTCTCACCGAGTCATTACAGCTACATATGGTTATTTGTTATGAGATTGATTGGCATGGAATGTGTGTTCTAAATTATGATTATTTGGAATAGAGAACATACTTTAAAAAAATTGCCTTATTTCTAAAGTCTTAAAATGGGAATGTTACATCTTGGTATCAGAGCTAAAGGTTGCAACTCTTAGACCTATTGTGTCCATAATATGATAAAACTTAAATTTTTTTGTTAACAAAAAATGGTTAAAACAAAAGGAAATGTTGCAAACAACCCACCCCCTGGTGGAGAAGAAACTACTGCCAAAAAACTCGATGATATCCTTGCTGCCCTATTTGACACAAGATATCATTTAGTTATAATTGAACAACAAGTAATGGGAAATGAGGAGGAGTAAGAAGATGTTGGTAATAAAAATCAACCACCTCTTGTGGATAATGCCAATGTTGGAAATTTGGGAGTTGATAACAATAATGTAGCCAATGCTAATGCACCTAATCAGTCTAAGAATAAAAAGGCAAGATTGGTAGCTAAACTCAGTAATGACATAAAAAGGATAAGTCCACCCAAGTTTGATGGCACTACATTAGGAGGTGGAGCTGAGAACTAGCTCATAGAAATAGAGAAGTACTTTTCAATAAGTAACTTCTCAGAGGAAACAAAAGCAATATGGATAGCTTATCAACTTTCCCATGAAACAATTTATGGCTAGAAAGCCATAAGGCTGAGTTAAAAATTGATGAAACAAATGGGATTAATTTAAAAATTATTTTAGGCAACGATGGCTGCCAAAACTTTACTATGATAAAAAATGACTGAATTTCAGAACTTAGCTCAGGGAAAATTAACTGTAACAGAGTACTGGGAGAGCTTTACTAAACTCCTTAAGTATGTACCTCAATATCAAACTAATGAGAAGTTCAGGATATGAAAATTTATCATGGGATTATATCCCATTATAGGTGGAGAAGTGTATGTTCACAGCCAAATCACTTTGCAAGGGGTTGCAGAAAAATCCATAAGGCATGAGTAGAAATTGAAAGTGATCTCTACCCATAAGTAGGAAATTAGAAATAAAGTTCCAAAATCTTCTTCGTCTCTTGCACCAAAAAGGGGACCAAGGAAAAAGATTGATATGAAAAACAAATTTGTTACTAAAAACAATAGCAAATAAACCTTCGGCTAATGTGTGAAATAACTGTTGATGCAAAATCACAGCACCCCTGGACGCACATCAGGCTTCTAGGTTGATGTTCAGGCATCCAGTGTGATTGCACAACATGGAAACCTCTCTCCAAGCGTGGGACTTGTGAAACCGAGAGAGGAATCTCCAGAGAAGGCTGGTTCCTACTCCTAAACTACCTGCCACAAGCTATTCCAGTGCAGGCAAGCTAATCTAATCCTAATCTAACCATGCCAAGGAGACAGAGAGAGAGAGAGAAGGGAAAAACAGCAAAAGCCTACACTAAAACGGTGATACACCAGAGAAGGAGAATGTTGAACATCTATCAAAACTGCCATGGGACAAAGAGAGGTGAGCAATGGGAAGGATGGACAGATGCATCACAGGCCCAAGGATAGATTTCACACAGAAAGTGTCCCAAAACTCCATGAACACAGCTCCAGATCTGCAGTGAATGTTCAAACATGCACAGATACCTGCAATGAAGAGAGGCAAGAAGAAAACAAGCAAAAATGAGAAAGGATGGACAGATGCATCACAAAACATGTTTTTTTGCTTCAGAAGTTTGCATAGAACATCATTCCATTAGTAAAAGGCAAAAAACGCCATTACAGAGTAGGGAGGAGGTTCGAACTCCATTTTCAACCCTAGAGAAGAAAAGAAGGGAGGGTAGAGCAGAAAGAATGAACAACCTTTTATATTTTGCCACTCCTTACAATATATAGGAAGAATGAGAGAAGGAAGAAAGAGGAAAGTCAGATCTACTCCAACCACCTCCAGGTCATATTTTAAATCATCTCATTATGGTAGAAGCGGCGGATCCAGGAAAAAATGGCGGGCTGTCTACTGCATTAAAGCTGGTTGTTGAAGCGTCACTTCTGCTGTATCACGCGTCAGAGCCTTTTCTTGATTTTCTCTCTCCAAACTGCAACAAAACTCGAGATTAACCCCAGAATCATGTAGAGAATTTCATGAGCTTTCCGTTGATATAAGGAACATGCAAATCTGAGCTCTGGATCGAAAGATACGACGATTTGAAGAAAACAAGAAAAAATGGATTTGAAAAGCTTTTCCCACGCTTCGCCACCTTGATGACACGTGTCATGTGTTGATTGGATGAGCAAGGTCTTCAGCCTGTCGGGTTTGGGATTCTCCTCTGCATTTGCATCGGGTTTGGGAGGTGGCTCGACATATGTTTGATGCTCGTGTTTTCCCGAAACCCGCTTCCGCCAGATTACCCAAATTTTCCTTTGTTGTCGGGCTTTCCGACCCCTCCGACATGTCCTTTGATGTCGGGTTTTCCAATCCTTCCGACATGTTCTTGCCTTTGCATCGGGTTTTCCAACCCCTCTGACACATTTCTTGGTGAGGACACGTGGCACCTTCTGATTGGTCCGGGCTGCCCCTTCAAAACTCGCCCTTTGACTTATTTGACCTTTCCCTTGTGAGGACACGTGGCAGCTTCTCAATGGTTCTCGGGCCTGCCGGGTCTTCCGCGCACTTCGCGTCCATCTGTCCCGGACGTCCCAATTGATTTTGGACCTTTTGGGACAATTTCGGCCGGTTCGGCCGGTTCGGGTATTTCTGGCCCGCTTGTCCCACTTGTTTCGAACTGACTTGACTCTTTTCGGTCGGTTCGGCCGGTTCGGGTCCTTTTGTCCCGCGCGTCCCAATTGCCTTTGGGCTCCTTGTGCTGATTTCACGTGAACCGGCCGGTTCGGGCATTTCGCGTCCACTTGTCCTACTCATCCCGAACTGCCACTCTCAGCAGTTAGTCGATTTTCCCTTTCGGTCGAACCGGCATTTCGCGCCCGCCGCGTACTTTCGTCCCACTTGTCCCAAATGCTTAGTGGGCTGTTTGTGCTTACTTCGGCCGGTTCGGGCGGTTCGCGTACCTTTGTCCCATTTGTCCCATCTTGTTCTGGACTAGGACTTAGCCGATTTTCATAATTTTTTCTGGATCAGCCTACTTGCCTTCTGCAACCTTTTTTCGCATTTTCTCAAAGCTTTCTCCTTCCAACTTCGACCAGGGGAGTTAGAAAAAATCTGAGGGGACCCTGGAAACATGAATTTTGGCCCCGAATCAATCAATTTTCCTGGGACCTGAGAATCTGATGCATGTTATCGAAATTTACCCGGGGGGGTGAAATTTTGATAACAGTTTGGCGACTCAGTGGGGTCATCTGCCTGCTAGATGAAAAGACTAGTAGCCTGAAGCAATCCATTGGGCATGGAGTCATAAGCAAGCCTGAAAACTGATCTAAACCTTGAAAATATCCCTCTGAGCCACTTGGAAACCCATTGAACCTGGAGTGTCTTCACCAAGATGCCACTGAAATGAACTATGCAAGAGCAAAACCAGCAACACCAAAAACTATGTACAGAACTGAAAATCATACATGTCCCAAATGGAACATGCAGAGTGTGCACGAGCACTTCTTCTACTGAAAGCAAATCTACCTACTCTACTCTAACTGGAAGCAAAGGCAAGCTAAACAAACCCTACAATTGGTTGTGAGAAATAGCTTCCCTTTCTCAAAAGTGGCAGCCATGCAATTGATTTGGCACTGATCATGGCTGTTTGGATGGATGGAAAATCAACAAGAAGCTGGTCTTCTATCCAAATCATCAAAGTATCATTTGAAAAATCCAATACCTCTTTTATTTTCTCTGCATTTGGATTGGATAGGTATGGCAGCTGATCCTTGGTACTTTGTAGTTCATCCTCATGCTCAGAAGCAAGCATGACTGGTTGTGGCTTCTCCTTTGGCTCCAATGAAGCCAAATACCTGATTGGGCAAGGTCTGATCCGTTGAGTATGCCCATTGCTGTGATTTTCAACTCCAAGAATGGAGTCTTCTTGTAGATCCTCCTGGATGGATGGTGTGGAAGAAATGGTGGGATTCTTATGTCCTTTCTCTTCCTCCAATGAAGAACATGGAAGATTTAAATCTTCCAATTTTGACTCCAAAGGGCTGCTATAAGATGCAGGCTGCTGCAAATGAAAGCTCTCCTTCATGGCAGCAGGCTCTGGTGTTTGGAATGTGGATGATGAAAGAGAGAAAGGTGAAAGCTCAACCGGCTCTTCTCCATCAAAACAGTCCTCCAAATATGACAGGTAAACTGCCTCATTGTTGCCGCTGTTCGTGTTCAACTTCCTCCATGGTGTCCTCTTTATCTACAACTTGACCACCATGGTTTCCTTCACTCTCCAATATTGAGTTTGAGAGATCAAACTCCTTTTCAGTACTAGAACTTGAGAGAGATGATGTGGAAAGAAGAACTGAAGGTTCTTCTGTAACCTGCTTTGTGCTCAAAGCCCTTGGATCTGTGCTTTTCTCCTCCACAGCTAGAATGTGCTCCTCTTCTTTTGGATTTGGAGCAGCTTTTCCTTCCTCCAGTGTTTGAAGACAATCTTGCTCTTGATTGGACTCTTCCTCCAGCATGAAGTTTGTCAAGTCAAACTCTTCAATTTGCTGCTCTAGAGGACAAGTTGGGACTGCAAGATCTTCTTCTTTAACAAAATCAGTCCTCACCACCATTCGTTCAACCTTAGCCTCTTCTGTAGGCTTAACCATCAAGGGGATCTTTGTCATCCCTAATCTAAGAGCCCAACTCTTCAGACTTTGAATTTCTTCCTCTTTGTTGGTACTCTCTTTTTGCTGTTGTTTTCCTTGACTGGCATTCTGATTTTCATCCTCCCAACATGGATTTGGGAATGCAAGAGGAGGGATGGGTTGAAGCTCAACTGATTTGACAATTTTTTGTGGTGGTGGAGGAGATGAAACCTCTTGTTTCTTTGGAGGAGGGGGTATTTCTGTTAGCTCTTGTGGAGGGGATGACTGTTTGGAAGGGAAAAGGAAAGAAGAATCGAGATGGGGTGGAAGACTAGGGGATGGAGGGATGGATTCAACACTTGGGACAGCAGATGGAGAGTTTAAAGCTTGACAGTGCTGAAATGAAACAGATTGGGAAAGAGGAAAAGAAAATGCATGAGAAGATGTGCTTACCCATTGACAAGGTTGCTGAATACTTCTCTCATACACTTCTATTTCTTCAATCCACTTTGCAAGCAAAGGCAGCATTGCAATCATGAAGTACAGCTTCTCTTGAGGGCTGTAATGCCTTGGAAAAGGCCCCACCCATGGACAGGGTGCTCCACAACTGATTCCAAAAGCTTTCATTTGTGCTTGAGCCCTGGACTGCACCATCCCCACCTCCATCTTTTGGATTTTCTCCAACAGACCAGCATCTTGGATCTGATGGTCTTCACTGTATGCATACTCTTGCTCTTGAAAAGCTCCGTAGCCAAACTGACTTTGGCACTGCTGCTCATATGAGTATGCATGCTGATCTGGAAGATTTGTAAAATGTGTTGGAGGTGTGATATACTTCTGTTGTTGATGTGAATTCCATGATGGAAATGAAGTCATTATTGCACAACTTCATAGAATGAAAGAATGATGGAAGAGATGGAAGGAAGAATGGAAATGAATGGAAAGGAAAGTCTACAACTTCAGAGATGGGTTGTTGACCAGATGGAGTCGCCAGATGTGTTTGCAAGTGCCTCCAAAGGCTGAAATCTTTACAGGAACACATCAACCTGCAAAAGATGAAGTGAAAGACCTCTAAGGTCCCACCGGGCGTGCCAAAACTGTTGATGCAAAATCACAGCACCCCTGGACGCACATCAGGCTTCTAGGTTGATGTTCAGGCATCCAGTGTGATTGCACAACATGGAAACCTCTCTCCAAGCGTGGGACTTGTGAAACCGAGAGAGGAATCTCCAGAGAAGGCTGGTTCCTGCTCCTAAACTACCTACCATAAGCTATTCCAGTGCAGGCAAGCTAATCTAATCCTAATCTAACCATGCCAAGGAGACAGAGAGAGAGAGAGAAGGGAAAAACAGCAAAAGCCTACACTAAAACGGTGATACACCAGAGAAGGAGAATGTTGAACATCTATCAAAACTGCCATGGGACAAAGAGAGGTGAGCAATGGGAAGGATGGATAGATGCATCACAGGCCCAAGGATAGATTTAACACAGAAAGTGTCCCAAAACTCCATGAACACAGCTCCAGATCTACAGTGAACGTTCAAACATGCACAGATACCTGCAATGAAGAGAGGCAAGAAGAAAACAAGCAAAAATGAGAAAGGATGGACAGATGCATCACAAAACATATTTTGTTGCTTCAGAAGTTTTCACAGAACATCATTCCATTAGTAAAAGGCAAAAAATGCCATTACAGAGTAGGGAGGAGGTTCGAACTCCATTTTTAACCCTAGAGAAGAAAAGAAGGGAGGGCAGAGCAGAAAGAATGAACAACCTTTTATATTTTGCCACTCCTTACAATATATAGGAAGAATGAGAGAAGGAAGAAAGAGGAAAGTCAGATCTACTCCAACCACCTCCAGGTCGTATTTTAAATCATCTCATTATGGTAGAAGCGGCGGATCCTAGAAAAAACGGCGGGCTGTCTGCTGCATTAAAGCTGGTTGTTGAAGCGTCACTTCTGCTGTATCACGCGTCAGAGCCGTTTCTTGATTTTCTCTCTCCAAACTGCAACAAAACTCGAGATTAACCCCAGAATCATGTAGAGAATTTCATGAGCTTTCTGTTGATATAAGGAACATGCAAATCCGAGCTCTGGATCGAAAGATACGACGATTTGAAGAAAACAGGAAAAAATGGATTTGAAAAGCTTTTCCCGCGCTTCGCCACCTTGATGACACGTGTCATGTGTTGATTGGATGAGCAAGGTCTTCAGCCTGTCGGGTTTGGGATTCTCCTCTGCATTTGCATCGGGTTTGGGAGGTGGCTCGACATATGTTTGATGCTCGTGTTTTCCCGAAACCCGCTTCCGCCAGATTATCCAAATTTTCCTTTGTTGTCGGGCTTTCCGACCCCTCCGACATGTCCTTTGATGTCGGGTTTTCCAATCCTTCCGACATGTTCTTGCCTTTGCATCGGGTTTTCCAACCCCTCCGACACATTTCTTGGTGAGGACACGTGGCACCTTCTGATTGGTCCGGGCTGCCCCTTCAAAACTCGCCCTTTGACTTATTTGACCTTTCCCTTGTGAGGACACGTGGCAGCTTCTCAATGGTTCTCGGGCCTTCCGGGTCTTCCGCGCACTGCACATCCATCTGTCTCGGATGTCCCAATTGATTTTGGACCTTTTGGGACAATTTCGGCCGATTCGGCCGGTTCGGGTATTTCTGGCCCGCTTGTCCCACTTGTTTCGGACTGACTTGACTCTTTTCGGCCGGTTCGGCCGGTTCGGGTCCTTTTGTCCCGCGCGTCCCAATTGCCTTTGGGCTCCTTGTGCTGATTTCGCGTGAACCGGCCGGTTCGGGCATTTCGCGTCCACTTGTCCTACTCGTCCCGAACTGCCACTCTCAGCAGTTAGTCGATTTTCCCTTTCGGTCGAACCGGCATTTCACGCCCGCCGCGTACTTTCGTCCCACTTGTCCCAAATGCTTAGTGGGCTGTTTGTGCTTACTTCGGCCGGTTCGGGCGGTTCGCGTACCTTTGTCCCATTTGTCCCACCTTGTTCTGGACTAGGACTTAGCCGATTTTCATAATTTTTTCTGGATCAGCCTACTTGCCTTCTGCAACCTTTTTTCACATTTTCTCAAAGCTTTCTCCTTCCAACTTCGACCAGGGGAGTTAGAAAAAATCTGAGGGGACCCTGGAAACATGAATTTTGGCCCCGAATCAATCAATTTTCCTGGGACCTGAGAATCTGATGCATGTTATCGAAATTTACCCAGGGGGGGTGAAATTTTGATAACAATAACTTTGTCAAGAACAATAATAACAAACATATGCCCTATGGGAATTAGAATGATAACTTTAAGGTTGGAAATAAATTTAAGCCTAAGAAGGGACCTATAGGAGGATGTTACAATTGTGGTAAGGATCATTACATAAATCAATGTCCTTTAAAGAAGGATGACCATAATCAGTAGCATTAGATACACACTGTACTACCTGACAAATAGGCGGAAAAGTAAGTCACACCCATAAAAGTTCCAAGTAAGTTATTTGGTATGCTTGTAATTATAATTTTTGATATTAGAGCTAGCGAATGTTTTATTTCTACTAAATTAACATAGATATTAAAAAGAAAAGATAGAAAAATGGATAAATTATGGGTTGTATATCATGGAAATAATGTTGTTCACACAGTTAGTATCTGTATTTTTGGAGCATTCCTCGAATTTCCTAGTTTTTCCACTGAAGTTGACCTTTACGTTTCTTCTTTGGGGTCTTATGATGTAATCATAGGTGTTAATTGGCTAGCTGAGCATAAGGAAAAGTTGACTTTTTTGAAAAACATATTAGTTGTTTGGATGATCTGCATAAAATAACAGACATTCAGGGGGTAAAACATGATATTTCAGTTAGGAAATTATTATCTATGCAACTTAAAAAGGAAAAAAACAAAGGTTGCACTTTATATGAAGTAAAAAAATTTAAAACAACTAAAGAAAGTAGTAACTTCATGGAAAGATATACGTCGTTACGAAATTTTAGTGATTTATTTTTCGAAGAATTATCCGGTCTTCCACCCAAATGGGAGTTTGAATTCACGATTGATATCAAACCGGGGACCAAACCTATTTCCAAGACACTATATAGAATGACTATCATTGAATTGGTAGAGCTTAAGGTGTAGTTGCAATAAATTTTGTCAAAAGGTATGATAAGACTGGCTGTCTCGCCTCAGGGAGCACCAGTCATTTTTGTGAAAAAGAAAGATAGAACACTTAGATTGTGCATTGATTATAGTATGTTAAACAAAACACCAATTAAAAACAGATACCCACTTTCTAGAATTGATGATCTATTTGATCATATGTGTGGTGCATCATTGTGTTTTAAAATAGATCTTCGATCTAGATATCATCAGTTAAGAATAAAGGATGAAGATATTCATAAAACAACTTTTAGAACAAAGTAAGGACATTATAAATTCATAGTTTTACTATTTGGATTAATGAATGCACCTGAAGATTTTATGAATTTAATGAATAATATTTTTCAAGAATACTTGGACAAATTTTTTCTAGTATTCTTGGACAATATTCTTATATACTCTAAAATCATTGAATAACATCATGAACATTTGAAAGTAGTTTTGGAAATCTTAAGAAAGAGAAGGTTGTATGGTAATTTTTCCAAATGTTCTTTCTATGATACAGAAGTGCACTATTTAGGTCATGTCATAAGAAAATATGGAATAGTGGTAGATCCCTCAACAATTGTTGCAATAACTAAGTGGCATGCACTTAAGAATGTACATGAAGTTAGAAGTTTCATGGGTCTTGTTGGTTACTATAGGAAGTTTGTTAAATAATTTTATAAGGTTGTTATACCAATAACTTTGTTGCAGAAGAAAGATAAGAAATTTGTATGGAATGAAAAATGTGAATTTATATTTAAGACTTTAAAGGATGAGTTAACATTAACACCTATTTTAGTTGTACCTGATCCTAATGGAAAATTTATTGTTGTAACAGATGTATCCGGGGAAGGTCTTGGAGGTATTTTGTTGCAAAATGATCATGTTATAGCTTATGAAAGTAGAAAACTCAAGTTACTTGAACTGAATTATGCTCCACATGACCTAGAGCTTGCTGCCATTATTCATGCACTTCAGGTGGGGAGGCATTATCTTCTTAGTAGACCTTTTGAAATAAAAACTGATCATCTTAGATTGAAGTTTATTTTCACTCAGCCAAATATGAATGCAAGAAAATAGAGATGGTTAGAATTTCTATCTTAATATGATTTTGACATAAGTTATATTAAAGGAAAAGAAAATAGAGTTGCAGATGCTCTAAGTCGTACGAAGCACATTTCTTCTCTTATAACGTTGAGAACTCAGTTTAAAGATGAAGTAAAAAATGTCATGGAATCTGGTCCTTATTTGTAACAAGTAAAGGCATCACTTGCTGCAAATGCAAATGATGTGAGATATAAAGGCTTTCATTTTGACAATGAAGGAATCTTGAGGTTTGAAAATAGGGTATATATACCTTTGTTAAATGATTTAAGAAATAAATTGTTAGCTGAATTTCATAATTCACCTTTTTCTCGACACCCTGGCATTACGAAAATGTTTTTTGATATAAAAACAACAAAATTTTTGGAAAGAGATGAAAAGGAACGTGATTGATTTTGTAACACACTGCTTAGAATATCAGTGTGTTAAAGTTGAGCATATGCATCCAACTGGTTTACTGTATCCTTACAACATACTGCAATATAAATGGTAAGTAATATGCATGGATTTTGTACAAGGGATGCCTATGTCAAGAAGAAAACATGATGTTATTCTAGTTGTTGATAAACTAACAAAGGTAACACATTTTATTGTTGGTAGTCTTAAGGATGATTCACTTGTTTTAGCAAAAAAATTCGTGCATGAAATTTTTAGATTACATGGAGTACCTGAATTGATCATATCTGATAGAGACCCGAGAATGACATCTATATTTTGGCAAACACTTAATGCAGCCCTAGGGACTAAGCTAAATTTCAATTCTGTATACCATCTAGAAATGGATGGACAGACTAAAAGAGTTAATCAATTTTTAGAGGATATGTTACAAATGTATTGCATGGATCAGCAATATAAATGGGAAGAGTACCTTACATTAGTTTAGTTTTCTTATAATAACATGTATCAGGCCTCTTTTAAAATGGCACCTTTCAAAGCATTATGTGGAACGAAATTCAACACTCCTGTTAGTTAGGATAGCATAGAGGATAGAGATGTGATTGGACCCAAAATCCTTACAGAAATGGAACAACAAGTTAAACTGATTCATGAACGCTTGAAAAAAGTAGAAGATAGGCAAAAGAGTTATATAGACTTAAAGAGGGTTGATAATAAATTTGAACTTGTTGAGAAGGTCTTTCTACAGGTTAAACTGAAAATGAGTTCTATACATTTTGGCAAGGCTTCCAAGTTATCACATCATTATATGGGACCCTTTGAAATTATTAAAGTAATCAACCATGTAGCTTATGATTTAGCTTTACCTCATGCTTTATCACAAATGCATGATGTTTTCTATATTTCTCTACGTAAGAAATACATTTCAGATTAATCACATGTGTTAAATTGGAATTCCTTTCAGGTCCAAAAATAAAGAATAATCATGGTTACCCATTCGAGTGCTAGAAACTCACTAGTTGCACTTAAGAAATCATGGAATAAGTCAATGTATGGTCTAGTGGGATCAGTTTAATGAAGAAAGTGCAACCTCATAAAAATTTTGAAGATATGAAAATTGCTTTTCCATATTTGTTTGAACAAAATTGATTCTGTTGACTGATAAAATTTAAAGATTTTATTCATGTTATGTAAATAAATCTGTCAAGTTTTGGTAGATACTAAACTATTTAATAATGGACAGCTATTTCAATGCTGATTATGGAATTTAAATTTCTCAAATCTGTTATGAACATATGAATGGAAGGATGATAATTTTATTTTATCCTAAACTTAAATTGTTTAACTAAGTTAATCATTGGGATGATGATTCTTTTTAGGAGGGAGGTATGTAACATCTTTGACATGGTTATTACTGTGATGAATTCCACTCTTGAAATTGCAAATATTGACACGTGATTTTGTCTTAGGAGGGACTATTCTTATGAATTTTGGAAATCATGTTTGCAATAGATAATTCATTATTTGTTGAAAAGGTTCATTTTTGTTGTGATTTATACTTACTTTAAAATAAGGCCATTCATCTCCATGAAAATCTTAAATTCACTTTTTAAAAAAGATTATGAACTTGTATTGTTGTTGTCATACTTATCTTGCGTTGACAATAAAACCTTGGATCAATTCCATTGATCTAAGGTATGCTTCAGTTCCTCTTACATGTTCTTCTTGTTGTCTTGTGCCATTCGGAAAATGGAAAGGTGAAGTTGGACTGAGTCTTGTTTTGTTTATAAAATTATGAAATACTCTTCTTAAGATATCCTCACTTTATAACAAGTTGTAAGTGGATAGGACTGGGTCTTCTTGTTAGTAATAAAACACTCAATAGTGTATAGAGGACCTTAGACATATAACTAAAAATCACTGAAGGTTGACCACCCTAGCCTAAAGGTTAGATCTAGCCTAGAAGTTACTATATTTTATATTTATTGAGTTTGGAAACAACCTAAGGTAAATAATATTTACCTAGGAACGAAGGTCAATTTCTAACCTAATAATAATATAACATAAACTATTGCTAACCTAAGGGATGCCTATGGACTACTTGGTAATTGGCATTGTCAGTGACGTCGGTTGTTCAAGGCATTGATTTGGAATTAATCTTGGTCTTAATTTCTATAGATTTCCAATTTTGGCATAGAGGCATTGGGGATTATGTGGATGTGTAGTTGGAATCACCACCAAAAGGAAATTGCATGTAAAATTTGAAGTAAGACATCGCCAAAGATAGATGGCAGTGGCATGTATAAATAGAAGGTAAATTGGTTTTCCTTCAGATTAACTGTTTTTGTTTTTGGTGAGGAAACCTGCCTAGGGATAAATGTATGGCAGGATTTTGGTATTGTTGTTTTGATCTTTAGTTCATTTTAAATTTTTTTCTCTGCATGAAGTTTTTTGGTTCTTTCGAATCAGCAGTTATATTTTGCATCTAGCTGTTATTTTTCACATTCTTGAGCTATTTTGGACTTTGTGGAAGTCTACGTGGAAGTGGATAGAGTTGAGGAGTGTTGAGGAGGTTGAAATTGCATGAAGAAAAAGGAAGTCTGTTGAGGCTTGGCTGGGAAATCTTATAAAAATAAAGAAGAATGCTCTATCAGGCATGATAGGATCTACCCGTTAAGTTGCTCTGATTTTTTACTAAATATCATTCATTAAAATAACTCTTGCTCCTTAGGGAACAAATGAGTTTTTATATGAGGTTTGATCTTGGCTATTCAATGCTTGAATTTTTATTGTATGTTTCTACTTGAATTCATTGTTTTGGATATGTAAAGAAGATATGGGTTTTTGGTTCCTTTTGTTGTAACAATGCTTGAAACTTGCTTAAACTTTTGTTTGGACTTGAGATGTTGTTGAATGTTATATATGTTTGTTTGAGATGAGCTAAAAAATGGATAGTAACTTGTTTGATGTTGAACTGGAATAGATCACCTCAAGAGATCAATCTATCCTTTAGCATGGTTGTTAGTTTAATTCTACTTGTGTGATCTATGGAATGGTTTATTGGATTTGATTACAACTTCTCTGGTAAAAGGAAAAGAATGGTCTAGGTTGTTCTTCTCGATTCGAATTGTTGGGTATGATTAGTTATTTTTTACTTTATTTAGAAATACAGTTGTTATTGTAGAAGCTCATAGGTAAAAATGGAAAAACTATAGAGTAACCCGACTCTTGTGTAAAATTAAAAGAATACTGGAAGGGAAATATACTATAGAATTTTTTGTTAGTATGCCTTTTGAGCTAAACTTCGTACATGGAACTTGTAGTCATGCTGACATATTGTTTGTCTCCCTCTTGAGTTAGGAATCTAGTTGGGTTTTATTCTTCTATTCCATTTGTATGTTTCTTTGATCATTGTGAAATTACATGGTTATGAGTTTTCTTGAATGGAAGTTTAACTGTAAGCCTTTCTCTCATATTTTCATTCACCATCAATAGATGGGTAAGATTATTGTGTTATCTCTTTGAAAAAGGAAATCATGGCCAAAAAAGGGGTAAGATACTTAAAATGTTACTCTATCTACTTGTTTGCAAAACTAAGATAACTTCTTGAACTGATGCTATTATTGTTTAGAGGGAATATCATGTTCAGTTGAATTTTTTTGTGCTTCAGTTGTTGTTATCGTTTGTAAAGTTTAGAAGGAACCGATTTCAGTTTGTAGCTTGTGAGTTATAATTTTGTTATTGATTGAAGGTTGAATGGTTCTTTTGACTTCAATGGTTGTTAGGAGTTAAGTGTTTTCTTGGCTTTGGGCAATCAAATCTATCTCGGTTCTTTTTAAATCTTCGTAAGAGTACCTCTGTTAAGGAATTAATATTAAGATCTTATCTTACCATTATTCGAAATTATCTTTTATTTTTGTTATAAGTTAAGGTATTTACAATACTAACCTCCTTGAATTCTAAAAGGTAGATGTAAGATGTTCTTTTTTCTCACTGTTTTAGGGACAACCATCTAACCTGATCCTGATCTAACCTCTGTCAGGCTTTAAAATGGAAAAAAGTAGAGGATTAACTTGTCTATTATGTTCTTTATTAGATTTAAAATGAACAATATGTTTCTCTTTTCTTTTCACCTTACATCAGTATCACCTCGAAAGATAGAACTGACCTAGTTAGTTGTATCATTATGCCTCCACTAGGAATTGCTTGATGAAGTAGAACCTTTTGTGATAGAATATGTTGTTGAAGCAAAAGGTTACTCTAGAGATTTGATATGTTTGATTGGGAATTTCTGAGTAAGTCTCTTATGGAGTAAAAATAAGATTTACAGGATTTATACCTATTTACTAAAACCATGTATTCTTCTCTTTGACTTTTGCATATGTAATGGTGTACCATTTTGTGATTTTTGATTAGTTCTAAGTACAAGTCAAATTGAATTCATTATTGGTCAATTATTTTTGATGCGGAACCTAAAACTTAGATTAGTTTTTGACTCTAAATTTAGAATATAGATTCTTAAATAAGAAACTCTTTCCTAAAGGTTTTGTTTGTTCATCCTAAATTTATCCTAATGTTTGATCGAGATTGGTATCTTATATTTTAGGATGAAGTTAAGTTAATGATGAGATAAAAGTATTATTGTTTTATCTAATGTAGACTGTTCCTTTGAGATATTAGTGTTAGTATCTTCTCAGGTTAGATGGAATTAAATAAGATGTGGATCATAAAAATCTGTAAATGAAAAGTAGTATGTGATTTGGTGAATTATTATTTATCTGGATTGATGTTTTAATTCCTTCTATGAAACAATTGGTTGAAATTTGATTATGATTATATCATGATATTTTCTTAATGAAGATATGGATTATCACTTTGTTTCTCTCTCTTATGACTTGTTATTTCTTTATGATGTGTCTTTCTGTAATGATTTAACTATTTCATAAAAGAAGAGTTCTTTTTATGAAATAGTTAGTTAAAATAACATCGTTTTAATGCTTAGTTATTATCATTCTTAGTTCAATTAACTGACCCATGCTAGCAATTTTTGTAGATGGACTTCGTAAGTGGTAAAAGGAGAAAAGATCTTTTATGATGTTACTTTTGTTTACCAAAGAAACTGGATCTTTTATGATGAAATATGAATCATTGTTGAAAAGTATTTGTGGAAAGGAAAGTTGTATTCTTAATTGAGCTTATTGATATTGTTTGACACTAAAGATATCTGAAGTGTTTGAACTTGTAATGTATGAATTCCACTTTTAATAATGGAAAAGATTGTGGGTTTATCTATATTTAATGTGTCATCCTTTTGGTATATTCTGTGAATGGAAATTATAAGATTATCTCAATTCTTTAAATATATATACATGTAATAGACCCTATCAGGTTGATTTAAAATGAACTAGAGGATAAAGGTACTAGATGTAATATCCTCTTATTAATGCAACTTATTAAGTTGGCATACATGATTGGTCATTCAATTAAATCACTATGGTTTTACTAAAATGATGTTAATGGGTAAATGGAATCTTGATGAAAAATTGTAAAAGGTTATGAGGTTCCAAATGAACCCTAACTCTTAATAAGTAAAAGGAAAGGAAAATATTCTGCAATGTTAAGCAATCTATTTAAGACCTTTTGGAATTAAATCCTAATGTTATTTTGGATAGAGGAAGGTGTGCTTCCTCATGATTAATTCCTTAATCTGAGTAAAATAAATGATATATATATATATATATATAGAATAGTATATATATAATAAGTAGAATTCATCTCAATGAATTCTATTATAAAATAATCTGATTCAGAACTTAAACAAACTAAGACTTGGATAAGTTAAATAAGTTAAACTCCCTGTTAGTATGTGGATTCTGTTGTAAAACCAAATCTTAAATTAGGAAGTTAATGAATGAAAAAAAAATCTTCAAAAATGGGTCGGAGGAAGATTTATCTACATAGCAATTAAAATTCATTTATTATTTGAAAGCCTAATCGTTAATGAAACTAGGGATTCAACAGGGCTGTTGTAATTAAACTTTAATTAAAAAAATTAATTAAGTAATTAACTTATTTCTTGGTTATGCACATCGAGATGGGATGAATCAGTCAGATGTTGGCACATGCCAACATTAGTACAGTACCTTCGTGAAGACTCTAGTTTTCCTAAGGATACCGAGTTGTATTTGACATGTTGTAACACCCTTCAGAGTTGAATCATCTAGATCTACATAAAATTAGACTTGATCTTAGTTATACCCTAGGTTAGGTTAGAAGCATGATCAAGTGTCAGGGGAAACTCATGATGACTTAGGATAACTAGACACATGCAATCAACTTATGTCGATTGAGTATGTCTATGTACCCTTAGTCACCATGAGTAGTCTTCTACACTAAACTATGTTGCTAACCTTGGTTATGGTTAAACCTTGAACAAGTGGACTGACCGAAGTCAGTGAAGACCATTTTAGATAATAGATGAAACGGGGTAAAGGACATATTTTTTTTATGAGTATACCATCTAGGAATATTAACATGAACAATATGTTTAAAATATTTGGCCAAAGTATTGCAAGCTACTTGTTTCGTTGTCCTAAATCACCTAGTTTAAGAAGTGAGATTTTAGATGAATATTGGTAACAAATATTTAGATAGGCCTCTTAGAACGGACTCTTAATACCCCAAAAAAGGTAAGAGAACCAAGTATACCTAGTATACAATTAATTGAGTTAACATGAGAGATTGATATGATACCGAGTCATGAAATGAGAGATTTGTGTCTCACTGAGTCATTACAACTACATATGATTATCTATTATGAGATTGATTGGCATGGAATGTGTGTTCAAAATTATGATTATTTAGAACAAAGAACCTTATTCAAAAAAAGGAAAATTTCCCTTGTTTCTAAATTCTTAAAATGGGAATGTTATAATCCAGGCCACTGAAACATGACTTCTACTACCAGCTTCTATTTTTACTTTGCATTAATCCACCGCACACAAAAATAGATGTGCGGTCCTCTACACATACACAATTTTTTTAAAATAATAAGTGGCTACCAATGTAAAATGCCTAAAATACAAACAAAAATAAGGGGAAAAAGAAACGAGAAGGGGAAACACATGAAAGGAAAACATTAAGGGAAATCCTTTGCTAACTAGAAATACTACCTTATTTATAAACAGATGGAAGACTTATTTATAATAGGGCTTCAACCTACTTCCATTGAAATGGCTTGGTAATTGTGTTCTGTCTAGCGATTGTAACTGAAAATCACCTGAATCAAGTATATAAGATACAATATATAGGCCCATCCAATGGAATTTGAGTTTCCCAGGATGGCGCAAAAACTTGGAATCATATAAAAAAACCATCTACCGAACCTCAAATTATTTGTTCTTGATATAATGATCATGTCATGCTTTTTATCATAAAATTTTAGTCTTCTAAATCCATCTAGTAAGTGATCACCTTTCATCTAGTTGTATTAAATTTTCCATGTGCTCTTAAATTACTTATTTATTAGCTAATACTCCTACGCATGCAATATGTAGTGATGGTAGTACAAATTCAATCAATAAAACAACCTCCATGTAGAAAACCAATTGAAAGAGTGTGGCCTTATTAAATCTCTTGTAGGTTGTCATGTATGCTCATAAAATGGCTGATACCTTGTCATCCCAATCTTGTCTTCCCACATCATGAATTTTGGTGAGTGTGTGGCTTAGTATCTTGTTAAATGCCTCCACATTTCCACTCGCTAGGGGGTGATAATGGGTGGTCTTATGATGGACCAACATGAACTCTGCCAATAAAATCATGACTATTACATTCACAAAATGTGTACCCCTCTCACTAATCAAGCTTAAAGGACATCCATACCTTCCAATTATGTTCTCACATAAGAATATAGTAGCTTTTTCCACTTTGAAATCCCTTGTAGGTGCTTCCTCCGCCCATCTTGTTAAGTAATCAGTGTAAGTAATGATATAGCGTAAACTATTCCTTCATGCAGTAGGTGAAATTGGTCCTACAAAATCAATTTCCCATTTCTCAAATGGTTCTGCATTGGCTATAGGTCTCAAGGAAATTTTATCTCTTTTTCATGGCTTGCTAAGGCACTAGAAATGGTCACAAGCCTCAAACATTTCAATGCAATCCTGTTAGATACTTTCCCACCAAAGACCTACGAGTAGAATCTTTTGTACTTTGGCATTTCCTACATAGTTCCCTCTTACAATCCCACCATGTGATTCCTCCATGATTGTAATGTGCGCATGTTCTAACATGCATCAGTGCAAAACCTCATCATGACCTAGCTTGTATAAGTCTCCATCAAATAGCATGTAGGGCGCGACAAATATAGCTAATTGTTTCCTTTCTAAAGTTTACATTCCCTCTGGTGCCACAACTGTTTTGAAAAATAAAATAATATCCTCAAAGTAAGAGGGAGTGTGTTATAACCTAAATAGCTACACGTCTAGCATAATATCTTCAATGCTCTACACATCCTCCCTTGAGTCAATCCTTGACAAATGGTCAGGTGCTAAGTTATTGTTTCTTGGTTTCACAACTGTAAACTCAAATTCTTGAAATAAAAGGATCCACTAAAATATGGGCCCTTGTAAAACGGTATTGTTAACTAATTAATTTAATGCCATGTGATTCGTATATAATGTGATAGGTGTCGCCAGTAGATACTGCATGAACTTATGCAACACATAGATCATTGATAGTGCTTCATGCTCGATAGTATTATAGTTATGTTCCGATGGTTTCAACTTCCTACCTGTAACAAAAAGGGGGTGATAAAAAATCCCCTCAATATGTTGTGCTAACACTACTCTAATGGTTGTACCTAAGGCATCAACATGCACATGGAAAGGTTTACCCCAAGAAGGAAAGCGTAATATGGATGCAGTGAAAAGCCTATTCTTCAAAGTTTCAAATGTCATCTACTGTGCCTCTCCCCAATGAAATACACTCTTGTGTTTCAATAATTCCTCTAATTGTGTTGAAATCTTAGCATACCCCTTGATAAAATTCTGGTAGTATCCGTGCACTATGATCTGACTAGTAGGATCCCCCAGTCCCATAATAATGACAACTTTGGTAGGATCCACCAAAAATCCTTCCTTACATATAATATGCCCTAGAAGAGTTCATAATGGAGTAGTAAAAACATATTTCTTAATGCTGATGGATATTCTCAACTGCTGACATATCTCAAACATTAGGCTCAAAATGTCACAATGGTCTTTCACTAGTTCATAAACTGTCAAGTCATAAAGATAGACTTGAAGATACTTATGGATGAAATCTTGAAATTCATGTACCATAATGCATGAAAATATAGCAGGTGCATTCTTTATTCCAAATGACATGAACATGTAGGAAATCCTTCCCCATTCAGCAGTGAAAGTTATCTTTTCATGGTTTTCCTTTGCAATCCAAATTTGATGATACCATGAGAATCTATATGTGAAGGAATAGATCTCATGCTCGGCTACTCCTTCCAGGATCTCCTCAGTGAATGTGGTTGGAAAAGGGTCCATAGCACATACCACATTCAAATATATGTAATCAAAATAGATCCTTATTCTTCCATCCTTTTTAATGCTTATGACCATCGTACTTATCCATTATAACTCCTCCATAGCTTTAATGATACCTGAAGTGATCATTTTGTCTATCTCCTCTTTGAAACATACTCGTAAATTTTGATTCTTTTAATAAGGTATATTCTAGATTGGGTGCGCACCTTCCTTTAACTTGATCTTCATTTCTCCCAGAGTATGGTGAAATCCCTTAAGCTCATGGGATCCACACAGACATAAATTTTTAAACTCATGCAATAGATCAATGATCTTTGTAACCTCCTTCTCTGACCAATAGTCTCCAATAGTGACCTCCTTAGGTTCATCCTCCAAACCAATGTTAACCTTATTTTTTTTCAAGGGTTGATAGTAGGTGTTCACTTGCTCATCAAAATTATTCATGACTTCACATATACCTTCAATATGGCTAACATTCAAACTTTCCACCTCTTCGTCATATATTACATAGACCAATTTCCCTTTTTTTTTCTCCATGCATGCACAATCAAGTTATGTCTCTTATGATTCTTGTTCATCAAAGCACGCTTCCAAACCAGGTTCACTCAATAACTCTTGTATTCTATCTTCTACCATGGAACTATCTCCCATTGTAAGGCCTTAACAAATTACAATGCCTTATCTACCGATGTCTTGGTACTCCGATATTTAAAATTTCCAATGAGGTTAGCTGTTAACTCCTATGAATTTCCCATATGAAAACACATCTATGAGTGAATGCACCATGAATTTTCATAGCCTTATAAGGTGTAATACATCTTATGTACCCATAAATAAGGTGGAAAGGTTTCCACGCCTCCCATCTAGGCCTTCTCACATGCTTTGACATGAGACGAGACAGACTCTTTCCCATTGTAGTCTTGTATTACAGTGGGTGCATTGCTTTAGGAAAACCTAACAGAGAACATGATTCTTACCTCAGGCCACTCTATAAGGCTATTGCAATGTGTCACCAACCAATGCACTATAGTCCAGAGTAAGTTATATATAAGCATTCTTCTTCTTTCAATCTCATTCTTCCATTGGGTCTCCATTTCTTGTAAGAAACTTTCAGGGTAGGATCCTCCAAAATAACTTGGTAACTTATTTCCTCTGAGGAACTTAACTGAGCACACATTTTTTAATCTTGTAACAGAGCCTCTTTCCTATCACCCAATTAACTCATATATCCCATGCACCGAATTTTCACATGCTATAGTAGTTGTATCACTCATAGATTGAGCGTCTTCAAACTGAATAACTTGCTTCGTAGGGTGAATCACATTAGGGTCCATGATAGAGTGTACATAGATCATGTCAAGAACTTCTTCTTTCAATGGATTAGTATAGGGCACTAACTTCCCATTGGTCAAGGGTATGATAACTTTTTCTTCTTTACCGTAGGTTAGTATTGTTCTTATAACACCAGGGGCACCTAAGTAATGTTGGAAAGTTTCCCACTTAGGCTAGTGCTAAGAATTTAAAATCCCGAGTGAATTTTTCCCCTTGGATAGTGATGAAAACATCATTTAAGACACCAATGGGAATTGCCTTCATCTTGTGAGCCACATACAACACATTCAAAGAAGGTTGTAATGGGTGCCTTACCATTTGACCCAAAACATCTAGAGTGAGAACATTAACTTCCATACCCGTATCAATCAAAATATTACTTAGAAACCACCCATCTACAAAAACATTCAAGGTAATCTCCTTGTCATAATCAAGGTTATGGGAAGGAAGGTTAACATGTAGAACTTGCCTCTCTTTCTCCCCTTAAACATGTGGTACCTTTTCTCATAACCATTCTCCTAGAAAGGGAATCATAATCTATTGCCTCAACATTTTGTATACTTCCCTGACCTCATCTAGGTCCTTCTGTGGAGCCTCCACATTCTTCCTTTTCTCTAAATACTTTGAATGTTCTTTTAGAAACTGGATCTCCCCTTGTATGTTTCAAATTACATCCATGGTCTCTTAATACACCTCCTTTTGATGAGTAGGGTCTAGATACTTTCCATGTACCAACTCTTCTCTAATAACTAGTGGTCTCTACCTTGGTACTTCCCTAGCATGCAAAGCCTCCACTCATTTAATCATTAGTACAAGTTCTAGTACTGACTCACACACCACCCTTGACATCCATTGCGCGTGAGCCTTTGTTATGCTTACCATCCCAAAACCTTTATATTTTCGATGCTTCTAGCTCATATGCTCAAATAGCTCTGGGTATTCTTCATACTTATGCTTCTTCCCACACCAAGAGCATTGTATTAGATCAGGGTATTCATGCTTATAGTGTTCCATAGATCCACAGTTGTAATAGATTCCATGTGGGAACTCACTTCTTCCTCCTACATGGTTTCCATGACCACTACATCCTCCTTGGAAGCCTCTTCCACGTGCCCCTCCATCCACGCGCTATTCAAGATTATGACCATTGTCCTTGGAATTGATTACAAGGCTGGTCTGATGCACACCAATATCAATTACATCATGTATCTAGTCTATCAATATATAATCCTTGGTATCATGAGTAGTAGAAGTGAAAATATTGCAATAACAAGACACATTTTGTATAGATTACACATTGCAATAATGGGAACCTACTTGCATCATGACTCAATGGAAAATTTCACAATCCACCATCATGGCATATACCGATCTCCAATGGAAACCGTCTTTTGTATGCGCCAATACCTCACAATCCGTGCAACATAGACCATTGCGAGTCTCATGCGCTAAGTTCACAAATGTCTTTTCCAGCTACTTTTCCATTCCAAAAAATTTGAGCCTTAAGAAAGGGAATAATACTGTTATCCAGGTTTCAAATAGCTTTGGCGTGTAGGGCAGCCTCCAAGTCCTCACATGGGTCTGAGAAATTTTTGTGTGAAAGCACTCTCCTAAACGGTGCTATCAATCCTCCAACAAACCACTGAGAATTTTGAGGAGGAATATCATAAGATAGTTTTGATAAGAGAGTTTTGAAACATGTGTCATGTTCTTGTACACTCTTTTCCATTTATTTCTTGATCTCCTTGACTGCATTGATGCTCTTCTCTTCAAACTTAGAGATATGAAATTCAGCTAAGAACACATTTCGTGGCATAGTGTAATCTACCATTGTCTAATGGGGGTCATATTTCTAGTACCAACTATGCACGCGTCCTTGCAATGTTATTGCAATTTGACTTACCTTCTGCTACGGGGTAGTGATCCCCTTTACGTGCCATAGAAGTTCATACTTGTGTACATTATCTACAGCATCCTCAACAACCTTGTAATTTGGTAAATGTAAAGGCATCTTGAAAAATACTTGTTGAGGTGGTTGAGGCCCTTATCCACCTGATCCAGAACATTGATTTCCTCTTGTGTTTCCTCCACCACCAGATACACTAGATCCACTAGGTCATATTTCTCTTGATCCTGTAGATTCTATAGATCCACTAGGTCCTACATCTCTTATTCTCCCAGATCCACCTCATGTAGCTGGTAAAGGGACTAAAGTGGTCATTCCTAGCATTTTTAATGTCCCACTGAACTACACGCCAATATTTTATGATATTGCACTGCTACAAGAAGTGTGTCCTGTGCTGCTTCTAGATGTGATACCAAAACTTTGCATACCTTTACTTTTCCATAACATCATTCCAGACAATATTACCCCAAACAAAGGAAATGATTATCCAGCCATAGATGTACCAAATGAGAAATTATACCTCTAAGGCGTAGATTGGTCACTCCCACTAATAGTAATTGGGTTAGTAACACTTATCTCTTGATTTAGAAAACCAAGCACTAAGGTTTGGTCACCAGGTGAATTTAGATGTACACCAATGACTCTTATTTCTCCAAGTGACAAACTCTCATAAGAAGTTAAAGGGTTCTCTCTCCTGTGCTTGCCAAGATGGGGTAACACAAATTTCTCAGGTTCCACGTCGTTCACATAAACCCCAATTCCTTCCTGAAATGGCTGCCTCCATAAATCAATCACTCCTGTAACCTCGCATTGTCTAGCCAACTACCTCTCACATGTCTCACTATACTTGAGTCATCTCTCCTCCCTCTCCTTTTTAGCCACAATGTTCACCATCTTCCTCCACCCTAGCTTCCCCACCCAAAGCTCAAATAAGATTTATCTGGCCATAGGGAATTCTTCCAAACTCATTGTAATGATCATGATATTTATAGCTATGGGGATAACACGTAAAATGATCCTTTAAGATCCCTTAAGAACTCAAACTCAACATCCTCTAGATAGAATACGTAGAAATAATGTATTATAGGGTATAATTAGTTAGCACTCTTCTTCACCAATGATCAACAACATGTGTCTAAGTTATATTAGCATCTTGTAGCCTCTAATATTTATCTTGGATCCATATGTGAGTTCTATAGTACTCACTTGATGTAGATGCATATGCTGAAAGTGATTCATACAAATATATTGGGAAACAACAAAAGAAGGTCTCATATACCTCATGATAGAGATGCTTTTCTTCCCATTTACATGCATCAAACTTAGGTTCAGTACTAAATCTATGAGAAAACTCATCCTCCATTCTTTGAAACTGTCTAAGGTCAAGTGCTCTGTCATCACACATCATTCTCACAAAAACTTCAAAAAAAGGTCCCAAAAATAGAACCAAGATGGATTCAATTTTATCCACCAACTAACTTCTAGCCCCATGCACGCCGGCCTATCACCCACCAAATGCTAGGTGCTCACCCAAGGAATGCATGGGTACCGATCCCCTCTTTTATGTGAGCATTATGAGAAGATCTTGCCATTATTAGAGGATTAGATGCAGAAAATTAAATGATAATGCATTAATTTTAAAAGCATAGGATGAGCTATCATATCTATATACCCATGCATTTAATAAAAAGGGAAACATCATGGCATGAAATACAAAGAATAGATCTACCTTATAAGTATGTGTAAATAACACTAGGGTTTGCACCCATGATTCAGATTTTCAAAATAGAGCCATATATTTATATTAATCATAGTCTCAGTAATCACATTACATTCAAAAGGGTTGTATCAAACCAAACATATCAAGACCGAGATCTAACCCATATACCAGAATTCCTAGCTATGCTTCCCTTATTATAAAATCTTTATAGACCCATCCCTTAGACATGATAACATTCCTACAGTCCTCTAATGAGAACCCCAAATCCTAGGGCCTCCTAATATTTTTTGTAGAGCTTCACTTTCCTCATTATATATGTCTTCCATCTATGTCTTCCTTGGTGTTCCTTATTTGCTTCTAAGCATCTCTCTTTATAGCATCAACACCCACCGCCACACCTTTTCTTAGGAGTAGATCAGGTGCCAAGTTCCCATGTGGTCCTTCAATGGTGCATGCTTATATTGTTACGAGCTCTCAAATTTCTATAATGATGTCTTCCTAGGAATATTCCCTATGTGGAATATCCTTTTTTTGACCACCAAGGTTCCAGGATGGCACCCTATCCACTTAGCACACCTAGTCGGGTCACACTTTTCCTCAAGTGCCTCAAGAACTCTAAATATGGATAAGTCCTTAGATCTTATTGTCATGCTTTACGTGCGAACCCAGGTTTCTCCTAAAACCTTCTTAAACCCTTGTCTTGTGTGCTTCTCCCCATGCTCCCTTCTTCTTATTGTCCCCTTGTGTGCACACGCCCTTTGGTACTTAGCCAATATTTCGAGGCCAAACATCACCCCACACTAAGCTTGTTCTTCATCCTCGGAAACATATTACTTCCCCAAAGAATAAAGAATGGTGGGATTTGGATAGAATGAAAGAATGGAAAAAATGGAAGAATGGAAAAAATCTGTTATTGTTGCAAGAGGAAGGGGAACTCTTTCCTCATTGTGGCCTTGATCTTCCCCCAGGCATCAACTTCACCCTGTTCCTACTGGAGTAGGTCACCCAATAGAGTTCTTACTTCCTCAAATCTGAATTCAATTCCCTTAGAGTTCAACGTATTTATAATTCCTTCCATATCCTTGCTAAGGTCATCCATTCTACGTGTGACCTGGGGGTACAGTTCTTTAATTCAATTTTTAACTGAACCTCATAAGGTTTTGATGACTTCCATTTTATTCTCAACTTCAGATAGGATTTTATCCTGATTTTCCCTATTCCCTTTATTCTTCTCCTGTAATTCCTTAAGATCCACATCATGTGTAGCAACTAGTATACTTACTACCATATATCTGTCAGCATAGTTATCATATAATACTTTAGCCATGTGCGTGGTGGTCTATACAGTGGTAATGAGTTCAAAATATTGGGTGACTATATCCCTGATCTTTTGTTTATCTTCCTCCTTTTGGTGCACCACTACCTCTTCTGCAGACTCCAACATGAGCGACTGCCTCTCCATGGTAAGGATGCAGGTTAAGTCTTCCAAGCATTATAAGGTTTACCTATATTTCTTCTTAGGTGGTGCTAGGTCTGGGTGTTTTAATATGAGGGAATCCATGATCATCTAAATATTTTTATACACCACGTGCACCTTTTCCTTTTCCTCCCTTATTTTGTGCCTTAACTGTGAACTGATCATCTCCTCCTACTTTAGATCTTTGTTCTTATTGATGATATCTTCCTTCTTCTACTCCAGCTCTTCCTCTAGGGACCTTACCCTATCATTCCTTCCGAAGAGTCTTGCCTCAACCTCCACTGATACCTTGTTGAGTGCATTGTTGTAGTGGCCACATTTTTTATAGCCTCAGTTATCTGTTGAATTCTTTATTCATAGACATGTTTTGATAGGGATTTGATATATGTTGGATGGTATGTTATGATATTTGACCTTGTTGGAGATATATGGAGATTTCGGTGGGTAGCGCCAGTTTGAATTGATTAGTATGTTGATAGCTTTTCATTTGATATTGTGGATACTAACTCCTTGTGATGTTGTTTGAACCTAATTGATATATGTTGGTTACTTAGTTTAGTCGCATGTCTAGATTATATAGATGTATGTCATTTATATCTATCTCTATGGCTAACTCATGGAAATTGTGTGTAATTGAGTATGTCTTCGCATTTACAGTTCCGTGATGATGTTATGATATAATAGATTTCATTGATCACTTATTGAGTAGTTTATTTATATTGTATCGGGTGGGCTCCACATCCTCTACACTTGTGCCAAAATGTGCCAAACCCGAAATTGGGTTATTTATGGCATTTTAAGTGACCCCTTTTAATTTTGGGAGTTCACTTAGCATGAAAATAAGCCCTTGGACCCTACCTAATAGATAGGGGGGCTTAATTTCAAGGCATAAAGGAATTTTCCCTCCCATTTTCCCTCTATTTGGTCACCATCTATGGAAGATGGATTGGTATGTGTGTTTTGTAGAAAGTTGCACAATCTTGTTTTATTTTCATTTTGGGCATTTTGGGAAGGGAGTGTTAAAAGTGAATTTATCTTTTCTTCTTTTTATTTTGGAATCTTTGACTTGGAGGGAAGAGAGAGGTGACACATGTCACCCCCTCATTGGTGAGGAAATTTATTGGCTTCTCTTCAAATTCTCCATCATGGGGGAGAAAGAGGACTTTTTTTGGAGCTTTTGGCTTGGTGCTTGAAGAATGTTGGAGCTAGAGCATGCTTGGATAAGAAAGTGGAAAATATTAGAGTGTTGGAGAGATTTTGGAGGTAGGTCCTTTGTGTTAATTTTATGTTTTAAGTTATACTAGATCTTAGCCTTCATTTTTTTTGAAATATGGGCTTGGTTTCATGTGTGTTTGTGTTGAGTATTCTTGTATGTTTTTTTTTTCTCCATCCATCATATGGCTTAATGGATTTTGGAGTTTATGGGGGAAGAGAGAGGGATTTTCCCATCAAACCTCATGGCTTGATGGGAAATCCATGTAGGTTATTTTTACTCCCCTCATATGGTTTGAGGAGGGGAAGGTATTTCATATGCGTTTGAACCCCCTTCCCCATTCTTTGAGAGGAAACTTGAATGGGTTTGAAAATCCTCCCAAGAAGGATTTTTGTGAATGGGTGGAGCAATAAGGAAGGTTTGTCATTTGGGAGGAATAAGGAGGTTTTGATTGTTATTCTTGTTGGTGTGCATCCTATGGTTGGACCACACTTTTGGTACCTTATATATCTCATCTTATCTTCCCCATTTTAGAGGGAGAATATGGTTTTCTACTCCTTACCTTGTTTGCAAATTTTGGTGTTGTTCTTAGTGTTTGACTTGTATTGTATATAAAAATAATGTTATTATGTCTCCCGAAATCTTGAGCACAAATTTGTGGAAACTATCTCTAACTCCCATGGGCTTGGGGAGGCTAGCATGCCTTCCAACCTTGTAAAGGCATGTAATGATGCCTACAGGATGGGTGGTAAAACAATCTTTTCTCCTTATGTTGGTTTCCTTAAAAGACATACAAATTTGGAGATCTTGAATGGATATTGTTGGAGTTACTTTTCATCTTGGCTCTTCATTTTTAGCTCTCATTTTGGTGAAAATTACTCTCATTGTAGGCGTTTAAGGATATTGCTATGTGGGATTTTTCCTTGACTTGTAAAATGCTCTTTTTGTATATGCACTACCTATAAAATTGAGACACATTTGTTGTGTAAACATTCCTTCAATATTGTAAAGGAACTTGTAATGTGGTACCCTGAGTGTTTCATGTATTTTGGAAATATGTTGGATTTGTGAGTTTGAACCGTTGAAAATGAAATCTTGAAAAATACCTGGTTTTCTTAATATGGATCGTTGGAACTCCATTTTGAAAGAAAGTTCATTTATTAGAAATATTGTTATTATTGTAATAAATCTCCTTCTTGTAAATTTCTTTTTGTAACACTATTGAACAAAGTACCATTCTTGAAATACATATTTTCTTGTAATTTTTGCAACATAGTGATTAGGATAAAACCAATTTTACTCTCTTTCTTTGTTCACTTACGAAATGGAAATATTAGTGAAACAGTGCGATTATTCCTCCTCTTCACTAAGTTTTAAATTTTTTTCCAAATTCCTTCACTCATTTGACATACCTAGCTGCAATTTTTCTTTAAACACAAAATCAATAAATTCATTCTAGTAGGGACATATTAGAAATTGAGTAGTGGGTTTCATAGTTCGCCATAATGTCTAAACATGATTTAGTAATGTACAACTTAGGATAGTTTTTTTAAAACATTGTATATGAAGTAAATATATATATTTAAAAATAAATCATAATAGATGTAATATAGTTATATTATATAACTATATTATTTCCTACAAAAATTTCATAGTAACATATATATATTGATTATACTATGATTTGTATTTAATATATATAATTTATGTAATATATATAATATAAATATACTTTATTATATAAATCTATTATCATATATATATATATATATATATATATAAAATAAAACAAACCAAACTACTTTGAGAAGAATGCGGTTAAGTTTAGTTTTTTTAAAACATAACAAATAAAACAAAAAGGGGGTGAATATACTTTTGGTTTAAGTTTTTTTTTTTAATTAAAGAAATGGAAAGTGGCCCTCCACACCATACGTAGCACCTACCACTGTTTTCCACCACCCCCCGCTTCACACTCCCTCCCTTTCCACACACCCCATCCTCCATTCACATCCCCTCCACGCAACTTCAAAACCCTTACCCCTTCTCTTAAAAATTGTGGCCTTATTCCAAACCGCCGCCCTATAAAAACATCTGTGAATTTGGCATTATTGTAGGTTTTGATTTTTATATGGGTTTTAAATAACATTTAACATGAAATATATATATATATATATTATATTTTGAGCTCTCAGGCATATTTTCTTCCATCTCACAAAAAAAAGAAAAAAAAATCTACTTATCAAACCAAGGAGACATCTAGAGAAGAAACATACAGACCAAAATAAATAAATCAATCAATCAATAAATAATAATGATATGACATGAAAGGTGATCCTTTTCATCAAAAGAAAAACTCCATGAATCCATCTCTCCTTTAGCTCCTCCACCTGCACATGCAAGAAAACAAAAGAAGATAAAGATTGGGTTAGGTCAAATTTAGGGCTTGAGCCAAATCTAGGGTCAAGATTAGATATATACTAGGGCTCACATTAAACCCTACACACTTTAAGCCATGGGCATTTTTATGGGAATGAGAATTAATTTAAAGAGGGGTGAGTGGGGACAATTTAATTAAAATGGGGCTGTAAACTTACCTAGTGACCCCTAACAAATGTTTAGTCAGGTAAACCATGATAGTGGAAATAAATAAATAGTAACTTGGGAATTAGGAAATTATCAATTAATTTGGGTTAGCCGATTTATTATGAAATAATTATTAACAAAATCCGGTTAAGCAAAATATTAGTGTTATTTGATCGCTTCAAAAAAAAATTACCCAAATTTTTAGTGACCTTTGGTGTGTTTTCTGGTGTCTCAGGTTGGGGCATTACATTTGGTATCAGAGCACGAGGTTTGCACACGTAGACACTCTAGGAAAAAAATTTAAAATTGAATTAATAATTTAATAATATTAAAAAAACAATTAAAACATTTCTATAATCATTATAAATTAATAATCATTTTTCTTACCTCATTCACAGGATGACACCCGTGATATATTGATCGGGTAGAGTTTTGGGACATAGTTCACATACGCCTGAGCCATAAGAACCAAGTTCACTAAATCATTTATGTCACATGCCACTGCAGTACCATCTGATAGGTGTTTTGCTGCCACCTCTTCTCGATCCACTGCAACATGCCAACTCGAGTGGATGTTTGACATGCATTTAGGAGATGAGGATTTTCATTGTTTTAGAGTTTCAAGAGAGACACTCGAGCTGCTCACTTCAGAACATCGTTACCACTAGGCACCTGACAGGTTGTCCAGATCCCAAAGTTCACCATGAATCCCCAGGGTCATCTCATACAATTTTCACGTTACCCGTTCACACATGGGTTTTACAGGCTACTGTCATCACCAATCCGGCACTATGATAATTCTTCACCGGGAACTCCTCATGCTATGATTATTTACTAATGCACAGCTTTTAGTTTGGTGGATGTAATATGGAAACACAACAACAAACATAACAAAAGAATACCATAGACTATGATAAGAAGGAATGATGATAAATCTGAAATATCAGTGTAAATTATAATATCAACATGAAATTGTTACAATCTCACCCATGAGGTACTTCAAGTGTTACTAACTTCACTTGCCTTCCAACAATAACTATGGGAGAAACTTCACAATTACACCTCTTAATGGCTTCTTTAACACACCTTCAAAATGAAGGCTTCCTTTACACACTTACTCATACAATATTTCTCACTACTTCCTTCTATGCTAAATGAGGGAAGGTGGCCTCTCTATTTATAGGAACTTTAAGCTTATCCACCTTATCTCTAAGATAGGATAAGAAATCTACTTCTGACCAATCATATTCCATACCTAAACTCTTATCTTTACATGTAAGCTTATCTCTTAAGATAAGATAAACCTTATCATTTCACATGGGTTCCACATTTTTAGACTTTTTACAAATAAAATACACAAAAATTTTATGACATCACTCCTTGTCCTTATTACCAATATAATATTTCTAATTCCTAATCATGTAGACCCTACTTCTCTACTTACCCCAACTTTGACATTTTAACATTACCGGACCACTTACGAACAAATATTTACTTTTTACCACAACATTCCTATTGTACTTTGACTGTTACCATACTATACATTATTGGCGGCACCGTATCAGACAGCGCTGTTATCTTCTATTTGAGCTACTACTAATTATACTTAACAACATCCTATTCCTAATACATACATTAATAAAATATAAATTATGGAGGAAAATTTTAGTGTCGACATCTTCCCCCTTCCTAGCTTCTACTCCATCCTTGGAGTAGACTCTTTGAAGCTGGTGCCTAGAAAATCTTTAACTTGTCATGGTTGACCCATTTCGTAATGGGAGTACCATCCAATTCCTCTAGTCGATATGTACCATTTTCATGCACAACTGCTATTTTGTAGGGCCCCATTCATTTGAGAAGAAATTTTCTCTTCCTTCTTTTTTTGTATATCTGGAATCATATACTAGAACCAAGTCATTCACATGAAATGGAGACCAACGGATCTTTTGATCAAAGTATTCCTTCTGCTTCATTTTCTTCTTATAGCTTGTATCCTTCGCTATTTCCCTCATTTCCTCTAGCAAATGAAGATGTACCAACCTTTCTTTTACTGAATCAATTTCATCCATCCTTTCATTTTTCATAACTCTCACAGTGGGAATATCAAACTCAATAGGAAGAACTAGATCAATGTCATAAGCCAACTGAAATGGGGAGTATCCTGTTGCTGACTTTGATGTTGCCCTATATGCCCACAATGTTGCATGAATCCTTTTATCCCACTTATGTACCTGCAAGGCTGCATCTTTTGCTAGAATTTGACACAACACAAAATTTGTTCGTTCCACCTATCCATTTGTGCTTGGCTTGTATGTTGTTGCCTTCTTGTGCTTAATAGAAAACTTATTGACTAGGGCTTCTACCACCTCATTAATGAAGTGGCTTCCTTGATCTGTTACAATTTCTAATGGGCAACCAAATCTAGTGACAATGCATTCATATATGAACCTTGCCACTTCATCCATGGAAGCATTTTTCAATGGCCTAGCTTCAACCCACTTGGTTAAATAATCTGTGGCAACTACAATATACTTATTTTGGCATGGGGTAGTTGGAAGTGGACCTAAAATGTCTATTCCCCACTTTTCAAAGGGACCAAGTGGAAGAATAGGGCATAATGGAGCTGATGAAGTCTTACGGTTACCATGTGTTTGACAAATATCACATGTCTTACAATAATTATAACAATCTCTAAAAAGAGTGGGCTAGTGATAACCTGCATCCAAGATCCTTCTTGTTGTAAGTTGTCTAGAGAAGTGTCCTCCACATGTACCATTGTGGAATTCTTCTATTAGCTCCTTCCCTTGATCACGTCCAACTACCCTCTTGTACTATCCATCAGGTCCTATTCGAAATAATACTCCATGCAGAATAGAATATGGACGACTGGCTTGAGTAATCTTCCTCTTAGTCTTTGCATTGGCACCATCAGGAAACTTGAATTCATTCAGATAATTCCAAATATCTATGTATTCACTAGGGATTGTGTCAAGGGATAACAATGTTGCATCTGGGAAATCATCATCATCACAAGATGAACCTAAACCATCATAGGCTCGAGAGAGTGCATCTGCATTGACATGCTTCTTTCCTAGCCTATCTATAATATCAAATTCAAATTCTTGTAGCAAAATTATCCATCTTGCTATCCTCCCTGATGGGTTAGGCTTATTTACAATATATTTTAGAGCCTGATGATCTGTTACAACTATAAATTTCTACCCTAGCAAGTAATTTCTAAACTTCTTTACAGCAAAAATGATAGCTAGAGCCTCTTTTTCAGTTACAGTATAATTTACCTCAGCACTGCTCATTTGTCTGCTCCCAAAGTAAACTGGATGATCATTCCCATTTTCATCCTTTTGGCTCAGAGTACTTCCTAGTGTTGCATCTGAGGCATTAGTATACACAATGAATGGCTTGCTCCAATCTGGATTCTTTAAAATAGGTGAAGACACTAGGGCTTCCTTCAGTTGTTCAAAAGCTTCATGCGCCTTATTTCCTGGTTCATAAGTAACATCCTTCTTCAAGAACTGGGTTAGTGGCTGTGCAATCTTTGAGAAATTCTTGATGAACCTTCTATAGTAACCCACATGGCCTAAAAATGATCTCAACTTACTTCTATTCATAGGAAATGGTAACTCTTTGATTTTTGAAACTTTATCAGGATCAGTACCAATACCATCTTTGGATACAACATGCCCTAACAAAACACCTTTAGAACATCCAAAGACACACTTTGTAGGGTTTAGTGAGGCTTGTGCTTCATCTAACCTTTGAAATGTTGTCTCCATCTGGTGCAGGTGGTCCATCTTGCTCCCATAGATGTAAAAATCATCTAGAAATACTCTGATGAAGTTCCCAATGTAGGGTTCAAACACCCTATTCATCAAGCGCTGGAATGTTTCCAGAGCATTACACAACCCAAAAGGCATAACTCTATAAGCAAACATTCCCCAAGGAGTGGTGAACATGGTCTTCAGCTGATCTTTCTCTGCTATACGAACTTGGTTGTATCCGTTATATCCATCAGCAAAACTATAGCACTCCTGGCCAGCTACTTCATCCAAGATCTGATATGAGAATGGAAGAGGGTAATGATCCTTCTTTGTTTCCTTATTGAGCTTCCTATAATCAACACAAATGCGTAGCTTCCCATTCTTTTTTATTGAGATCACAATGGGAGAAACCCATTCTGAATTCTCCACAGCAAATATGAATCCTGCATCAAGCAACTTATCTATTTCTTCTTTTACAGTCTTGGAAAAATTAGGATTCATTCTATATGGCATTTGCTTTATGGGCTTAGCACCATCTACCAGCTCAATAGAATGTTCTACCCAACTTACTTGACAGAGTTCCTTGTAATCAAAAGTGAATAGGTGTATGTACCTTCGAAAGAGCTGGAGGTAGGATTCCTTCTCACTCTCCATCACAGCATCACCAATCTTTATTTGTTGGAGATACGATCATCAATTTCTTCTTCAGATAATTTTATGGGTTCATGAGTCGGTGTGACTGGAAGGATATCCATGACTGAAACATCAACCTCACTTTCTTCATCTTCTGTGTCCACTTCACTGGTACTAGAGTAATCAGAGGATGTCCAATCATCAGTTTCATCACTTGAATCCATAGGTTCTACCTTATGATGCCAAGGGATCACATTTATCTTCACCCTCTCTCTGCCACGTCCAAGTGTCATGAAGCCTTCATTCCAGTAGTTTCTTGCATGAACTCTCCTTAGCCATGGTCTTCCCAACAACATTGGGTATGCAACAGTACCATTTTTCATCACCTGAAAGTCTACCACACATACAACACCCATAACAGATATTGCCACATTTGAAACAACACCTTCTGGTTTAGTTTTTCCCTTATTTAATGACCTTAACATAAGTGTTGAGGGGCGATCAATTTTTAAACACAGCATATTCATTACAGGCTCGGTCATTACATTAACTGCAGCACCTCCATCAACTAAGACATCATGAATTGAAATACCATTACATAATACCTCAGCTTGTGGAGCATAGGGATCCACCTCTGCCTCCAAAACAGGGACCTCAACCTCCTTCCTTCGTCGAGCATTGAGTCCACTTCACAGCTCCCACCTCTTCTCAGAAGACATAGCCAAGAGTTGACCATATGTAATATTTGCAGGCCTTTTGGACAGATCTTCTAAGATGGAGTATGGTCCTTATCCTTGTGAAATCAGAAAATCATGCACACCCAACTTTCTTCTCCTATGTTTCTTACTAGTTTCTCCTTTCATCTTCTTAGGATCATTTCCATCTTGGTTATCTTTTTCTTTCTTTATTTTTGTTACAAACACATCTACTTCATTATTTATGCTCTTATCTACTACATCAAAAGAATTCACAGGTGCTTTTCCTTTATCATTATCTCTTGTACCAGATGTAGAAGCTCTATCTAGACAATTATACTTATAATGACCCTTTTTATGACAACCATAACATACAACTTCAGAAATATTTATTTTTGGACCTCTATCTCCTCCCTGAGAACTAAATTCTTTTTCTTGAAGAAGATTAATAGTTAACTGACCCATCTTCTTGAGCAGATCTTCATACTTAGTAGATGTACTAGGAGAAAATATTTGTGCTCACTGAGAGTGGTTGTGGATTCTGGACCAAAGGTGTTGGTGTAGGCTCTACTTTAGCAACAATTTCTTTGGGCTCCTCTTCCATGCTTTCTTCTTGCCTTCTTGCAATCTCCTTTTCTTGTTCAATGGTAGCTGGGCGGTCATACTTCACTCGTTGTCTGATCTTTGGCTTCATCCCAAGAATGAAGTGCTTACAGAGGAGATTATCCATGCCATTCATCAACCCATCTGCTAATCCTTCCTTCCGGATCTTGGCATCGAGCTTCCTCCTTAGCTCTAGAACATGAGCATGATAATCCCTTATCTTCTCCTTCTCTCCTTGGGATAGCTTTGTGATATCGATCATGAGATCTGCATATTTCTGTTGTTCACCAAATTCTTCAAGAAAACTTTCAGTTAATAAATCCCATGAATTTTTCACATTATCACCTAGTGTTTCAAACCACCTAAGGGCTGAACCATCCAAAAAGGTAGGAAAAAATTCAGTCCATTGTTCCCTTCTTATAAGGCCATTACAAATACAAGATTGTTTAAACTCTTGAATGAAAGAGGAAGCATCTTCATTAGATTGGGCTGAAAAAATAGGAATCTTCCCCATTTTCAAAAGTAACCACAGTGAAATACCAACCCACAAGTACAATCAACAAGACTTATGTGCACAAATAATTGGAATCACTATAATAGAAAGTGACTTTACACCTTTCTACAATAAAATAGGAATGACCACGGTAAACTATGGTAAAACTTGACTTACTGCAGTAAAAACTGACTTTACTGTGGTAAACACTATTCACGGTAAAAAGTGAAGTTACTGTGGTAAATACTATTCACGGTAAAAAGTGACTTTACCATGGTAACTACTATGCACAGTAAAAACAAGGTTACCCTCCAAATGATTTCTAACTAAGTGGGAATATCTCTCTAGAAAATACACCAACGAGGAATGGTCTTGGCAACGAAACCAAAATGTCATCACCAATCCGGCACTATGATAATTCTTCACCGGGAACTCCTCGTGCTATGATTATTTACTAATGCACAGCTTTTAGTTTGGTGGATGTAATATGGAAACACAACAACAACATAACATGATAATACCATAGACTATGATAAGAAGGAATGATTATAAATCTGAAATATCAGTGTAAATTATAATATCAACATGAAATTGTTATAATCTCACCCATGAGGTACTTCAAGTGTTACTGACTTCACTTTCCTTCCAACCATAACTATGGGAGAAACTTCACAATTACAACTCTTAATGGCTTCTTTAACACACCTTCAAAATGATGGCTTCCTTTACATACTTACTCATACAATATTTCTCACTACTTCCTTCTATCCTAAATGAGGGAAGGTGGCCTCTCTATTTATAGGAACTTCCAGGCTTATCCATCATATCTTTAAGATAGGATAAGAAATCTACTCTCTAGCCAATCATATTCCATACCTTAACTCTTATCTTGTACATGTAAGATTATCTTCTAAGATAAGATAAACCTTATCATTTCACATGGGTTCCACCTTTTTAGACTTTTCCACAAATAAAATACACAAAATATTTATGACCTCACTCCTTGTCCTTATTACCAATATAATATTTCTAATTCCTAATCATGTAGACCCTACTTCTCTACTTACCCAAACTTTGACATTTTAACATTACCAGACCACTTACGACAAATATTTACTTTTTACCACAACATTCCTATTATACTTTGACTATTACCGTACTCTACATTATTGGCGGCGGCGTACCGACAGTGCCGTTATCTTCTATTGGAAGCTACTACTAATTATACTTAACAACATCCTATTCCTAATGCATACATTAATGAATTAGAAATTACAGGAGGAAAATTTTAGTGTCGACAGACCCCCTTCACCTTTTATGACCACAACGATAGGATCGTAAGTCACAGGCTAAGTGTGAATTAGGGATATTCTTTGCACTTGCAAACCACCTACTTATACTGGTTCTATGGATGGCTTTGGGGCAAGTCATGGCTCCTTAGCCTTGATATCTACTCTGGCTTGTACTCTTACGAGAGAAATGTTAAGGCCAGGTTTTCCATACACCTCCTCCGAGATGCAACAGGTGTTTCATGGAGGAATGAGTAGCGGAAGCTCCATTTGACTCAAGAGAAAGTGACCTGGGAGTTGTTTTAGGAGAGATTCAAGGCTCACTATATGTCATAGCATTTCATGCAGAAGAGGATTGACGAGTTTCATGACTTATGATAGGGCTCTGACACAGTGGAACATAGTATGAGAGTAGGTTTTTAGATCTCTCTACAATATGTGGACTACCTGCAAGACAAGATACATTATAGGTAAACAATTTTATTTGGGGCCTAAATGTAGAAATAGTAGGAGCAGTTAGGATGTTATCTCCTCCCACACTTGAGAAGGCCATTGAGCAAGCCTACTTGGCTAAGGAGAATAGGACCAACGCACAGGAACACCAAGATGAGAACAAGAGCATCTTCTACGATAAGATTCAGCATTTTTAGAGTCAGAGGACACGGGGTGCTGTACCACCCCATAGAGGAGGATTATGGTCTCTTCCAGCAGTATCGAGAGCTCCACCACACCCACAATAGTAGACAAAACATCAGGGACACTAGCATCAGAGGGGTAGATAGACTCAGATATTTTAGTAAGGTGGATCTATAGGTGTTTTTGGTTGGTTTAGGGATAGGAGACCGGGTACTCATCACTCACAACCAGCCCACTCATAGTAGACTACTAGGGTTGGTCCAGCAGGATCAGTTCACTAGAGTACAGGAGGCACCCCATCTCAGAGGGGTATAGGAGGATGTTTTATTTGTGGGGCTCTAGAACATTATGTGCGTATGTGTCCACATAAGCTCACTACTACGGATATGCAGAGAGCTCCTAGATTTGAGCAAACGGTGGGTGATGTGGGATGCGCCCATCATGTATATGCAGCGGTTGACAACCGCCAGGCTAAGCATTAGGCCACAGTCATTGAGATGACAGGTACTATTAGGGGTATTTCTGTCTCAGTACTTTTTGATTAAGGTACTTTAGATTCTTTTATATCTTCTTCTGTAGTGGACCAATGTGGGCTAGTGGTGGCTAGGCAACCAGATAGTTGGAAGGTTGAGTTGGCCTCTAGGGCTAAACTTCATCATGGACTCGTATGTGGACAGAGTTGTGTACTTGATTTCAGGAGTCTTCTCCACTACACTTGACCTCTGAGTTATTCCTTTAGGATCCTATCAGGTAGTTTTTGGGTATGGATTGGCTCGAGGCTCATCGAGCTAAGGTGGATTGTAGAAATAAGGTTATTGAGTGTTAGGATGATCTTGGTAGTGCAGTTGTGATTTCAGAGATGTAGAGACCTATTTCCTTGCACATGATCTTGGCTAAGCAACTCAAGCGGAGCATGCATAAGGGTTTTCAATTGTTTTCTATCACCATCAGTGATCGTTCAGACAGTACTCCAGAGCATTCAACCCTTGATGATCATGCAGTTTTGAGGGAGTATACAGATGTGTTTCTAGGGGAGCTTCCAGGTTTACCACCTAGTAGGGAGGTGGATTTCACTATTGATTTAGTGCCTGGATCCTGCACTAGTTTCTAGGGCACCCTATCAGATGATGACTTCAGAGCTTCATGAGCTCAAGATTCAATTAGAGGAGTTGTTAGAGAAGGGTCTCATTCACCCTAGTGTATCTCCTTGGGGAGCGCCAGTCATATTGTGAAGAAGAAGGATGGTTCTCTCAGGCTTTGTGTAGACTTCAGACAGCTCAATAAAGTCACAATAAAGAACCGTTATCCACTCCCTAGGATTGATGACTTGTTTGATCAGATGCGAGGAGTGAGAGTGTTCTCTAAAATCGATCTCAATTCAGGTTATCATTAGTTCTGCATATCAGATATAGAAATTCATAAGATAGTTTTCTACACATGTTATGGGCATTATGAGTTCACTGTTGTCCCATTTGGTTTGACCAATGCCCCAGCTGTCTTCATGAGCCTCATGAATGGAGTATTTAGGAACTTTATGGATCACTTTGTCTTAGTGTTCCTTGATGATATATTGATATATTCTCGTTCCGAGGAGGAACATGAGGAGCATTTGAGATAGGTACTATAGGTTTTGAGAGAGCAGAAATTTGTATGGGAACTTAGAAAAATGCATCTTCTTTCAGACAGAGATTCAAAACTTGGGACACATCTTATTAAGAGAGGGTATCTTAGTAGATCCCTCTAAGATTCAGGCTATCATGGATTGGCCAGACACCCACATCAGTCACTGAGGTGAGGAGTTTCATGGGTTTAGCAGGGTATTACCACAGGTTTGTGCAGGATTTTCTAAGATTGCTCACCCTATTACTTCCCTTCAAAGAGGAAAGGGAAGAAGTTTGATTGGTCAAGAAAAGTGTGAGTCAGGCCTTTCAGTTGCTTAAGGAAAGGTTAACCACGGCTGCCCATCTTAGCAGTTCCAGACCCGACAGAGGATTTTGTTGTTTGCACTGATGCATCACTAGAGGGTTTGGGAGCAGTTCTTATGCAGGAGCGTCAGGTTATTGTCTTTGAGTCTCGTAAGCTCAAATATTATGAGCTTAACTATCCTACACATGACTTGGAGCTTACAATAGTTGTTCATGCTCTCATGCATTGGTATCATTTCCTTTTGGGTAGACCTTTCATTTTGAGGACAGATCATCATAGCTTACAACATATCTTCTCACAGCCAAACCTCAACGCACAACCAACGGCGTTGGATGGAGTTCCTATGTGATTATGACATGGAGGTCCAGTATATCTAAGGAAAGGAAAATGTCATTGCAGATGCACTTAGTAGACGATGACATGTGCTTGCTTCTTTGACACTGCAGTCAGATTTGAGAGGCAGGATTCTTCAGCATCTTCCAGAGGATAGGTTTTATGAGAGTACTAGACAGATGTTGGAATATCAGGGTTCTTTTGAGGGTAGATATTCCAGATGCATGTTAGAGTCAAATGGTTTAATTTGGTTCCATAGGCGTATTTATGTGCCTAAGGCAGGTGATCTACGTAGCTTCATCCTTACTGAGGCTCATCGAGCCCCATATGCAGCACATCCAAGAGTGAAGAAGATGCACACAGATTTGAGAGAGTTATATTATTGGCCAGGTCTTCATCAGGACATAGCATATTTTTTTGCACGTTGCCTTGAGTGTTAGAGGGTCAAGGTAGAGCATTCTCATCCCTCAGGACTATTATACCCTCATGATATTCCTGAGTGGAAATAGAATGTGATCTCAATGGATTTCATAGTAGGACTTCCTATGTCCTCTTATCGTCATGGTGCCATTATGGTCACTATGGATAAGTTGACCAAGGTTGTGCATTTCTCGGCAACCAAGGTCGCATATAACGCACAGGCCATCACCAAAGTGCTTATGGAGGACATTTTTAAATTACATGGGATCCCGAAGACACATCATGAATGACAGAGATACCATCTACACATCAGTTTTCTAGAACTTCCTTTCAGGATGCCTTGGGTACACAGATTAATTTCAGTTCGATATATCATCCAGAGACAGATGGGCAGATAGAGAGAGTTAATCAAGTTCTAGAGGACATGTTGAGGATGTATGTGATGGACCAGTAGAAGAAGTGGGAAGATTATTTACATTTAGTTGAGTTTTCCTACAACAACAGCTATCATAGTTCCATTGGTATGGCTCCCTACCAGGGTTTGTATGGTCAACCTTACAGGACACCCTATAGTTGGGACAGACTAGTTAAAAGGATTATTCTGGGACCAGCTTACCTTCAGAATTTAGAGTAGCAGGTTGTTCTGATTCGACAACGTCTTGAGTAGGCTAGAGTAATTCCAAAAGGTGTATGTAGACACCAAGAGGATTGATCATCACTTCTCAATGGGTGACAAAGTCTTCTTGAGAGTTCATCCACATAAGAGTCCAATCTGCTATGGAAAGGGTTCTAAGCTATCTGCCTCATTTTGTGGGGCCTTTTGATATTTTAGAGGTCATCGGTCTAGTTTCCTATCGCCTAGCTTTGCCACCATGCCTTACATGTGCCCACGATGTATTTCATGTTTCTGTACTAAGTAGATATGTACCAGATGTTTCTCATGTTTTGGATTGGTCGACATTACAGGTAGAGGATGGAGGATAGTGGATACTAGAGACCGTACGTATACTGGAGCATCGGAGATTGGCCCTTCGGGGTCGAGATTTGGACCAAGTTAGAGTGCAGTGGGATAGATATGACGAGACATCAGCTACCTGGGGGGATGCTACACCACTGAGGGATAAAAATCCTTAACTCTTCTAGTGGCTTCCAAGAGGAAGTCTACTTCTAGGAGAGGGGGATGTAGTGCCCACATTTTTATAGCTCATGTTTTCTATTTGTTCCTTTATGCATATACATGTTTTGACTAAGACTCTGATATATTTTGGACATTTTTATGATATTTGATCCTTCATGGACATGTATGGCAGATTTGGGCATGTAGCGCCAATTATGACTTGATTATGTATACTGAAAATATTTTCATTTGATGTTGTGAGATAACAGGGTTATATGATAGATTTATTGGTTAGATGTTATTGTCTTGTGGTTGATTTGATTAATGATATAGTTTTTTGGATTTAATCACATGGTAACTCATACTAACATAGGTGTATGTTGTTGTATTTATATCTATGGATGATTCATGGAAAACTATGTGTGATAATTGTATGCATTGCACTATCAATTGTATAATGATGTTAGGATATTATAAGTTTGATTGATTTTGTGATGTGTATATGATGTTTATTGTATTGGGACAGATGTGGTTAATGTGTGTAATGAGTGTGCAGGTGACAGGTCACAGGAAAGCGTGGGTTTCAGGACAGCTACGCAAATTGTGCACAAGCAGCCCATGGGGCTAAGTCCTAACCATGCTAAATGTTTAAGGCCTTATTATTAGATGTCATTTAATTGGGCACCATGGGTGAACCCCTCAATTGTAATGTAATATTGTTTTGTAAAATTAATCTAGGTTTAGGATGTTGTGTTTTATTAAGTAAACTAGCTGTAGGGGTTTAATGATTCTCATCTTGCATTTTGAGTGTGGTGTTTGGGAAAGTGTGTGTGTGTTAGTAAGAAGGGATTGGGGACACACATGTGAACCCTTGGGTGGACCCCACACTCCTCTACCCTTGTGCCCAAGCATGTGCCAAACTCAGAAACTGGGTTATTTATGGGCATTTTTAGGGACCCCTTTTGAGTTTGGGAGTTCCCTTAGCATGAAAATGGGCCCTTAGACCCTACCTAATAGGTAGGGGGGCGGCCTAATTTCCAAGGTTTTGAGGGAGTTTCCCTCCCATTTTGCCTGCTCTTTAGTCACCATCCATGTAAGATGGATTGGGTATGTGTGAAATTGTTAGAAATTTGCTCCACTCTTGTTTTATTTTCAGTTTTTGGTATTTTGGGTGAAAAGGGGAGTGTTAAAAGGTGAGTTTACTCTTTAGTTATTGGTATTTTGGAATCTTTGACTCTTGAGAGGAAGAGAGGGGTGATACTTGTCACTTTCCTCATTGGTGAGGAAACTTATTGAGCTTCCTCTTCTTATTCTTCCATCATGTGGAAGGAATGAGGTCTTTCTTTGGTTCATTTTTTTTTGAGCACTTGGAGAATTTTTGGGAGCTTGGAGCATGAACTTGGATAAGGAAGTGGAAAAGCTTAGAGTCTTGGAAAGCATTATAGAGGTAGGGTTCTTAACCCTGTGTTCTTTCTTAGCTGTGCTTATCTTGTTATACTAGATCTTTGCCTTCAATGAAATGATGTGTGAAAAATGATGGGCTGTGAAGTGTCATAGTGAATGTAGTTGTGTTGAGTGTTCTTGTATGTTTCTTTTGTTTTCTCTCTATCTATCATTTGGATTGATGGTTTTTGGAGAATGTATGGGGGAAGAGAGAGGGATTTTCCCATCAAACCTCATGGCTTGATGGGAAATCCATGTAGGTTATTTTTACTCCCCTCATATGGTTTGAGGAGGGGAAGGTATTTCATATGGTTTGAACCCCCTTCCCCATTCTTTGAGAGGAAACCAAATGGGTTTGAAAATCCTCCCAAGAAGGATTTTGGTGAATGGGTGGAGCAATAAGGAAGGTTTGTCGATTGGGAGGAATAAGCAGGTTTTTAAGATTCTTGTTGGTGTGCATCCTAAGGTTGGACCACACTTTTGGTACCTTAGATATCTCATCTTCTCTTCCCCATTTTAGAGGGAGAATATGGTTTTGTTCTCCTTACCTTGTTTGTAAAATTTGGTGTTTTTCTTAGTGTTTGACTTGTCTCGTATGTGAAAATAATGTTATTATGTATCCCTAAATCTTGTGCACAAATTTGAGGAAGCTAGCTCTCTCTCCCATGGGCTTCAGGGAGGCTAACATCTCTTCCAACCTTGTAAAGGCATGTAATGATGCCTATAGGTTGGGTGGTAAAACAAGTTTTTCTCCTTGTGTTGGTTTCCTTGAAAGACATTAAAAGTTGAAGCTCTTGAATGGAGATTATTGGAGTTACTTGTCATCTTGGCTCTTCATTGTTACCTCTCATTTTGGTGAAAATTACTCTCATTGTAACTTTAAGGATATGGCTATGTGGGATTTTTCCTTGACTTGTAAAATCCTCTTTTTGTATATGGGACTACTTGTAAACTTGAGAAACATTTGTTGCGCAAACCTTCCTTCAATCTTGTAAAGGAACATGTAATGTGGTATTGTGAGTGTTTCATGTATTTTGGAAATATGTTTGATTTATGAGCTTGAACCCTTGAAAATGAAATCTTGAAAAATAGTGGTTTTGTTAATATAGATCGTTGGAACTCCATTTAGAAAGAAATTTGATTTATTGGTAATATTGTTATTATTGTAATAAATCTCCTTCTTGTAAATTTCTTTTTGTAACACTATTTAATGAAGATAAAATTACCATTCTTGAAATAGATCTTTTCTTGTAATTTTTGCAACATAGTGATTAGGATAAAACCAGTTTTACTCTCTTTCCTTGTTAACTTAACGAAATGGAAATATTAGTGAAACAAGTGTGACTATGCCTCCTCTTCACTAAATTTTAAAATTGTTTCCAAATTCCTTCACTCATTTGACATACATAGCTATAAATTTTTTTAAACACAAAATCAAGAAATTCATTCTAGTACGGACATATTGGAAATTGTGTAGTGGGTTTCATACTTCACCATAATGTGTAAACATGGTTTAGTAATGTACAACTTAGGATAGTTTTTTTAAACATTGTATGTGAAGTAAATATATATATTTAAAAATAAATTATAATAGATGTAATATAGTTATATTATATAACTATATTATATTCCTATAAAAATTTCATAGTAATATTTATATTGATTATACTATTATTTGTCTTGAATATATATAATTTATTATATATATAATATAAATATACTTTATTATATAAATCTATTATCATATATATATAAATATATATTAGAATAAAATAAAATAAACCAAACTAATTTGAAATGAATGTGATGGAGTTTAGTATTTTAAAACATAACAAATAAAACAAAAAGGGGGTGAATAAACTTTTGGTTTAAGTTTGTTTTTATTTAATTAAAGAAATGGAAAGTGGCCCTCCCCACCCTACGCAGCACCTACCACTATTTTCCACCACCCCCCCTTCACACTCCCTCCATTTGAAATGAATGTGATGGAGTTTAGTATTTTAAAACATAACAAATAAAACAAAAAGGGGGTGAATATACTTTTGGTTTAAGTTGTTTTTCAAGTCCCAGGAAAATTGATTGATTCGGGGCCAAAAAATCATGTTGCTAGAGTCCCCTCAAATATTTTCTAAGTCCCCAGGCCGAAGAAGGAAGGAGCAAGCTCTGAGAAAATGCGAAAAAAGGTTGCAGAAAGGCAAGAAGGTTGATCCAGAAAAAAATCATAAAAATGACTAAGTCCTAGTCCTAGGGGCAGTCGGGACATTTGGGACAAAAAGGCCTGAAACCGGCCGGTTTCGGCCGAAGTAAGCACAAACAGCCCGCAAAGCAACAGGGACATCTGGGACAAAAGTACGCGGCGGGTGCGAAAAGCCGATCCGGTCGAAAGAAGAAAAATTGGCTAAGTGTTGCTCAGGACGTTTGGGACAAAAAGACCCGAACCGGCCGGATCGGCCGAAATGAGCACAGGCAGTCAAAAAGCAAATTGGGAGTCTGGGGCCGCAAATGGACGTGAAATTCCGGCTGAATCGGGCGAAAATGGTCCAGAGTCAGTCCAAAATCAAAATGGGGTCAGGGACAAAGGCGCGAATTGGCTGAACCGGCCGAAAAGAGTCAGGTCAGTCCAAAACAAAGTGGGACTGGGACAAATGGACGCGAAATGCCCGAATTCGGCCGAAATGAGCACAAAGGGCCCAAAATCAAATGGGACATCTGGGACAAATGGAGGCGAAGTACGCGAAGGAGCTGAATCAGCCGAGGACCAATCAGAAGCTGCCACGTGTCCTCACAAGAGAAAAGTCAAAAAGTCAATGGGCGAGTTTTCGAGCACCGATCCGAACCAATGGGATAGTGCCACGTGTCCCAGCTAGGGCCCACAAGGAAAATTCAAAAGACAGCCCACCGAAAGGTAGAGGAGAGAGAATCACGCGACCAATCAGAACCTGCCACGTGTCGTCCAGATGGCGAAGAGCGGGAAAACATTTTAAAATTCGTTTTGATCTGTTCCGTGCCCTAAATCTTCAGATCGCCATATCTTTTGATCCAGAGCTCGGATTTCCATGTTCTTTATATCAACGGAAAGCTGTTGAGATGCTCTACATGATTCTGGGATCAATCTTGAGTTTTGGTGTAGTCTGAAGAGAGAAAATCGAGAAACAGCTCTGACGTGTGGTAATGGCCAGAAGCGACCTTTCAACAACCCGTTTTAATGCTAATGGGTCGCATTCTTCTTCTGCACGGCCAGAAGTGACATTTTAGTGGCCAAATTAATACAAATGGGTCGCATTCTCCTCCAAAATCACTCAAAGTGACAGGGTATGGGTTGGTAAGATCCTCCTATGCTGATTTAATGCATCTGCAATCAATGAGGAATGGGCTTGCATGTTTTCCCACGTTTTCTGTCCCCTGGGCTCGACCCATGCAATGTAAAAAGCCAGATTTGGCTCATTTTAAAAAAAGAAGGTTGTTCATTCTTTCTGCTCGGCCCTCCCTTCTTTTCTTCTCTAGGGTTGAAAATGGAGTTCGAACCTCCTCCCTGCTCTGTAATGGCATTTTTTGCCTTTTACTAATGGAATGATGTTCTGTGCAAACTTCTGGAGCAACAAAACGTGTTTTGTGATGCATCTATCCATCCTTCCTCATTTTTGCTTGTTCTCTTCTTGCCTCTCTTCATTGTAGGTATTTGTGCATGTTTGAATGTTCATTGCAGGTTTGGAGCTGTGTTCATGGAGTTTTGGGACATTTTCTGTGTGAAATCTATCCTTGGGCCTGTGATGCATCTGTCCATCCTTCCCATTGCTCACCTCTCTTTGTCCCATGGCAGTTTTGATAGATGTCCAACATTCTCCTTCTCTGGTGTATCACCGTTTTAGTGTAGGCTTTTTTGCTATTTTTTCCCTTCTCTCTCTCTCTCTCTGTCTCCTTGGCATGGTTAGATTAGGATTAGATTAGCTTGCCTGCACTGGAATAGCTTGTGGCAGGTAGTTTAGGAGCAGGAACCAGCCTTCTCTGGAGATTCCTCTCTCGGTTTTACAAGTCCCACGCTTGGAGAGAGGTTTCCATGTTGTGCAATCACACTGGATGCCTGAACATCAACCTAGAAGCCTGATGTGCGTCCAGGGGTGCTGTGATTTTGCACTAACAGTTTTGGCACGCCCGGTGGGACCTTAGAGGTCTTTCACTTCATCTTTTGCAGGTTGATGTGTTCCTGTGAAGATTTCAGCCTTTGGAGGCACTTGCAAACACATCTGGTGACTCCATCTGGTCAACAACCCATCTCTGAAGTTGCAGACCTTCCTTTCCATTCATTTCCATCCATTTTTCATTCATCCTTCTTTCCATCCCTTTCATTCTTTTCCATTCCATGAAGTTGTGCAATCATGACTTCATTTCCATCATGGATTTCACATCAACAACAGCAGTATATTCCACCTCCAACACGTTTTACAAATCCTCCAGATCAGCATGCATACTCATATGAACAGCAGTGCCAAAGTCAGTTTGGCAATGGAGCTTTCCAAGAGCAAGAGTGTGCATACAATGAAGACCATCAGATCCAAGATGCTGGTCTGTTGGAGAAAATCCAAAAGATGGAGGTGGAGATGGTGCAGTCCAGGGCTCAAGCACAAATGAAAGCTTTTGGAATCGGTTGTGGAGCACCCTGTCCATGGGTGGGACCTTTTCCAAAGCATTACAGCCCTCAGGAGAAACTTGACTTCATGATTGCAACGCTACCTTTTCTTGCAAAGTGGATTGAAGAAATAGAGGTGTATGAGAGAAGTATTCAGCAACCTTGTCAACGGGTAAGTTCTACACCATCTCATGCCTTTTAGTTTTCCTCTTTCCCAATCTATATCATTTCAGCAATGTCAAGTTTCAAAACTCTCCATCTGCTGTCCCATGTGTTGAATCCATGTCTCCACCTCTCAGTCTTCCATCTCATCTCGATTCTTCTTTCCTTTTCCCTTCCAAACAGTCATTCCCTCCACAAGAGCTAACGGAAATACCCCCTCCTCCAAAGAAACAAGAGGTTTCTACCTCCTCCACCACCACAAAAAAATGTAAAATCAATCGAGTTTCAACCCATTCCTCCTTTTGCATTCCCAATTCCATGTGGGAAAGAAGAAATTGTAAAAATCAGTCATCAAGGACAGCAAGAGGAAGAGCCCAGAAAAGAAATGACAGACAGCTTGAAGGTTTGGGCTGCCAAATTTGGGATGACACAGATCCCTTTGCTGGTGAAGCCCACAGAAGAGGCTGAGGTTGAACAAATGGTGGTGAGGACTCATTTTGTTGAAGAAGAAGATCTTGTAGCCCCAACTTATCCTCTAGAGCAGCAGATTGAAGAGTTTGACTTGACAAACTTCATGCTGGAGGAAGAGTTCAATCAAGAGCAAGATTGCCTTCAAACATTGGAGGGAGGAGAAGCTGCTCCAAATCCAAAAGAAGAGGAGCACATTCCAGCTGTGGGGGAGAAAAGTGCAGATCCAAGGGCTTTGAGCACAAAGCAGGCTACAGGAGAACCTTCAGTTCTTCTTTCCACTTCATCTCTCTCAAGTTCTAGCACTGAAAAGGAGTTTGATCTCTCAAACTCAATATTGGAGAGTGAAGGAAACCATGGTGGTCAAGTTGCAGATCAAGAGGACACCATGGAGGAAGTTGAACACGAACAGCGGGACAACAATGAGGCAGTTTACCTGTCAGATTTGGAGGACTGTTTTGATGGAGAGGAGCCGGTTGAGCTTTCACCTTTCTCTCTTTCATCATCCACATTCCAAACACCAGAGTCTGCTGTCATGAAGGAGAGCTTTCATTTGCAGCAGCCTGCATCTTACAGCAGCCCTTTGGAATCAAGATTGGAAGATTCTAATCTTCCCTGTTCTTCATTGGAGGAAGAGAAAGGACAGAAGGATTCCACCATTTCTTCCACACCATCCATTCAAGGTCTACAAGAAGACTCCATTTTTGGAGTTGGAAATCAGAGCTATGGGCATATCAAACTGATCAGACCTTGCCCAATCAGGTATTTGGCTTCATTGGAGCCAAAGGAGAAGCCACAACCAGTCATGCTTGCTTCTGAGCATGAGGATGAGCTACAAAGTACCAAGGATCAGCTGCCATACCTCTCCAATCCAAATGCAGAGCAACTAAAAGAGGTATTGGATTTTTCAGTTGATACCTTGATGATTTGGATAGAAGACCAGCTTCTTGTTGATTTTCCATCCATCCAAACAGCCATGATCAGTGCCAAATCAATTGCATGGCTGCCAATTTTGAAGAAAGGAAGCTATTTCTCACAACCAGTTGTAGGATTTGTTTAGCTTGCCTTTGCTTCCAGTTAGAGTAGAGTAGCTAGGTTTGCTTTCAGCAGAAGAAGTGCTTGTGCACACTCTACATGTTCCATTTGGAGCATGTATGATTTTCAGTTTTGTACATAGTTTTTGGTGTTGCTGGTTCTGCTCTTGCACAGTTCATTTCAGTGGCATCTTGGTGAAGACACTCCAGGTTCAATGGGTTTCCAAGTGGCTCAGAGGGGAGATTTTCAAAGTTCAGATCAGTTTTCAGGCTATTACTTATGACTCCATGCCCAATGGATTGCTTCAGGCTACTGGTCTTTTCAAGGCAGATGACCCCGCTGAGTCGCCAAACTGTTATCCAAAATTCACCCCCCCAGGGTAATTTTGATAACATGCATCAGAATATTCAAGTCCCAGGCAAATTGATTGATTCAGAGCAAAAATCATGTTGCTAGGTCCCCTCAAATATTTTCTAACTCCCCTGGCCGAAGAAAAAAAAGGAACAAGCTCTGAGAAAATGCGAAAAAGGTTGCAGAAGGCAAGTAGGTTGATCCAGGAAAAATCATGGAAATTGGCTAAGTCCCTAGTCCTACGCGGATCGGCCAGCCTCCAGGCGGCCCAAATAGCAACAGGGACATCTGGGACAAAAAGGCCTGAACCGCGGATCGGCCGAAAAGCCTCCAGGCGGCCCAAAAAGCAACAGGGACATCTGGGACAAAAGTACGCGGCGGGCGCGAAAAGCCGATCCGGCCGAAAGAGAAGAAAAATTGGCTAAGTGTTGCTCGGGACGTTTGGGACAAAAAGACCCGAACCGGCCGGATCGGCCGAAATGAGCACAGGCAGTCAAAAAGCGATTGGGACATCTGGGCCGCGAAGGCGCGAACCGGCTGAACTGGCCGAAAAAGAGTCAGAGTCAGTCCAAAACAAATGGGACGTCTGGGACAAATGGACGCGAAATGCCCGAACCGGCCGAAATGAGTCCGAAGCAAAGGGCGGGCCAAAATGCCCACCGGCCGAATGGGACATCTGGGACAAATGGAGGTGAAGTACGCGAAGGTTCGCCCGAATCAGCCGAGGACCAATCAGAAGCTGCCACGTCACGTCCTCACAAGAGAAAAGTCAAAAAGTCAATGGGCGAGTTTTCGAGCACCGATCCGAACCAATGGGATAGTGCCACGTGTCCCAGCTAGGGGCCCACAAGGAAAATTCAAAAGACAGCCCGCCGAAAGGTAGAGGAGAGAGAATCACGCGACCAATCAGAACCTGCCACGTGTCGTCCAGATGGCGAAGAGCGGGAAAACATTTTAAAATTCGTTTTGATCTGTTCCGTGCCCTAAATCTTCAGATCGCCATATCTTTTGATCCAGAGCTCGGATTTCCACGTTCTTTATATCAACGGAAAGCTGTTGAGATGCTCTACATGATTCTGGGATCAATCTCGAGTTTTGGTGCAGTCTGAAGAGAGAAAATCGAGAAACGGCTCTGACGTGTGGTAATGGCCAGAAGCGACCTTTCAACAACCCGTTTTAATGCTAATGGGTCGCATTCTTCTTCTGCACGGCCAAAAGTGACATTTTAGTGGCCAAATTAATACAAATGGGTCGCATTCTCCTCCAAAATCACTCAAAGTGGCAGGGTATGGGTTGGTAAGATCCTCCATGCTGATTTAATGCATCTGCAGTCAATGAGGAATGGGCTTGCACGTTTTCCCACGTTTTCTGTCCCCTGGGCTCGACCCATGCAATGTAAAAGCCAGATTTGGCTCATTTTAAAAAAAAAGTTGTTCATTCTTTCTGCTCGGGCCCTCCCTTCTTTTCTTCTCTAGGGTTGAAAATGGAGTTCGAACCTCCTCCCTGCTCTGTAATGGCGTTTTTTGCCTTTTACTAATGGAATGATGTTCTGTGCAAACTTCTGGAGCAACAAAACGTGTTTTGTGATGCATCTGTCCATCCTTCTCGTTTTTGCTTGTTCTCTTCTTGCCTCTCTTCATTGCAGGTATTTGTGCATGTTTGAATGTTCATTGTAGGTTTGGAGCTGTGTTCATGGAGTTTTGGGACATTTTCTGTGTGAAATCTATCCTTGGGCCTGTGATGCATCTGTCCATCCTTCCCATTGCTCACCTCTCTTTGTCCCATGGCAGTTTTGATAGATGTCCAACATTCTCCTTCTCTGGTGTATCACCGTTTTAGTGTAGGCTTTTGCTATTTTTCCCTTCTCTCTCTCTCTCGGTCTACTTGGCATGGTTAGATTAGGATTAGATTAGCTTGCCTGCGCTGGAATAGCTTGTGGCAGGTAGTTTAGGAGCAGGAACCAGCCTTCTCTAGAGATTCCTCTCTCGGTTTTACAAGTCCCACGCTTGGAGAGAGGTTTCCATGTTGTGCAATCACACTGGATGCCTGAACATCAACCTAGAAGCCTGATGTGCGTCCAGGGGTGCTGTGATTTTGCACTAACAGTGCCCCTTTGCATACCTCAAACTCAGGCTCATTGACATGGGACTCAAAATAACAAGATACCATCTTCCTTGTTTGTAGGTATATGCCTTCTTCCTCGAATGAAGACGATGCAAGTTAATTTATAGGCATGGTACTCTAGAAGTACACACGTAGTACCTTATTGGATCATTGATATAACTCATTCCCTACTCTTGCGCTATTACCACACCTTTTCCTCCTATGCATGCTATGTTTGGAAAGATTACTGCTAAGCTGGGGCCTCCACTCATGCTCCCATATTCTTTTCTGATGATTTCCTTCTCTATCTCTTTGAAAACTTCATTAGCGTTGTACTCCACATTTTTTCCTTGATAACCTTAGGAGGGTACTGCATATCTGAGTAGATCTCCACGAGCTCCTACTTTTTCACCACTAGTTGCTTTTTTCGAGCCTTCTTCGATTCCATCTTCTTCTCCTTTTTTCGTTCATGCCTTAGCTACTCTGATACTTTCTTTTGACTGCCCTAACTTGAAAACTTACATGCTTATCTTTCATGAAAACTCCTTCACATTTAGTTATCTTCTTCCCTCCTTGATTCGTCATAAGAGTAAACTCCAACTTGTATAAGTTCATTGGTTCATGATGTACTTTGCTTCGTTCTTCTTCAAAAAACCTTTGTCGCACTTCCAGCTCAGGAGCACAAAAGAAATTATATAAGGAAAATTAGTCGAAATGACTATTGTTACCTCCTATTTATACTTTTTGAATGCCTTAGAGTTCCTCAGACCACATGTCTTAACATCACTTTTTGATAAAATAAAGTTCTTTATTTAACTTAAACCAACTTCCATGACTTCCCCTTGTGCTTTGTAGCTATAATCTTCTAGCACTTCAATACTACTAAAATTCCATATACCTCCTTCGTGTGCATCACCATGCTGAAGTACATAATCTCTATGTCATTCAATAAGTAGTTCTCCATACCCATAGCACTACCTACATTATGTTATACCGTGTGATCCTTCCCTTCTTGTGGTCTCCAGAATTCTCTCTTGCCACCTTCATAACCACACAAATTTGCTCGCCTTAGCCACTTGGTTGCTCGTTCTTCTTTCTTCGCATTAATTTTTCCCAATAGGTTTTCCAATGCTCCACTGTCGAAGAATTTTTGCCACCATGTTCAACATAGCTACTACTTCACCCCACACAAATATGTATGTATGGTCCCCTACGCATAGAAACTCTTATAATGTAATTAGCTAACGATGTACCAACGCACAACACAAAACCAAAAACAATGAAAAAGGAAACAAATAAAAGGGAAAAGGACTAAAGGAAATCTAATCTAAATGAAAATACTCCCTTATTTTTGACTACACATAAGCCTTATTTATAGTAAGTCTTCAACCTACTCCCATTGAAGTAACTCAGTAACCTCGTCCCATCCAGCACTTGTAACTGACATGCACCTAAATTAAGGATATATGAGATGATGTATGGACCTAAACAATGGAATTTTAGTTTCCCAAGATGGATGATAAATTTATAGTCATAAAGCAAGACCATTTTCATAACTTTGAACTATTTTTTTATATGACGATCATGCCATGCTTTTTTTTGTGCCTTCTTAGTCTTCTGACTCCACCTATCAAGTGATCACCTTTCATCCAACTACATTAACTTTTCCATGCACTCTTGTAGTGATTTATTTTCAACTTAACCTCTTTCATGTGCAATACATAGACATAATAGCATAAAATCCACTTGTAACACAAATTACATGCCAAATAACAATTGAATCGGTGTGGCCTTGTTCAATATTTTATAGGTTGTTCTATACGCCCATAGTACCATTGAGACTTTGTCATCCCAATCTTGTCACCCCACATCACAAATTTTGATCAGTGTGTGACTTAGTATCTTGTTAAATTCCTCATTGGTTCCATTAGCTTAATGGTGATAAGGGGTTGTCTTGTGATGGACCACCATGAATTTTGCCAAAAAAATCCTGACTATTTCATTCAAAAAATGTGTGCCTCTATAACTAATCAGGCTTAAAGGACACCCATACATGCTAAGTAAGTTTTCCTATAGGAATCTTGCTGTGGTGGATGTTGCACAATATTTTATAGGTGATGCCTCCGCCCATATTTTTAAGTAATAAGTGAAAGTAATTAAATAGCGTGAATGAGTCCTTCATGTGGAAGGTGAAATCAGTCCTAAAAAACCAATCACCCACTTCTAAAATGGTTCTACACTAGCTATCAGTCTCAAGGGAATTTTATATCTTCTTTCTGGTTTGCCAAGGGACTGGAAATGGTCATAGACCTTGTAAAACTAATACAATCCTTATAAAACATTTCCCACCATAGGATTATGAGAAGGATCTTGCACGTGGTTACATTTACTATATAGTGTCCTCCTATGATTCCACCATGAGCTTCCTCCATGATTGTAAAGCACTCATGTTCTAGTACACACCAACGCAAAACCTCATCACGACCTAACTTGTATAAATCTCCACCAATTAGAATATAGGGCATGATGCATATAACTAACTATTTTATTTCTAAAGTATTCATTTCCTTAGGCACCATACCTATTTTTAAAAATATAGAAATATCTTCTAATTCAGAGGGAAGACATTGTAACCTAAAAAGTTATGCATCACACATTGTATCCTCAATGCTCTGCGCGTCCTCCCCTGAGTCAATCCTTGATAAATGGTCAGGTCCTAAATTACTCTTATTTAGTTTGACAACAACTATAAATTCAAATTCTTGAAATAATAGGACCCATCTACATATGCACCCTTTAAAAACATGATTGTTTACCAAGTACTTCAATGTCATGTGGTCTGCATAAAATATAAAGGGTGTTGCCAACAGATACTACTTGAATTTATGCAGGACATAGATCATCGATAATTCCTTGTACTTGGTAGTATTATAGTTCAACTATGTTGGTATAAACTTCCTACTTGCAAAAAAAAGAGGGTAATCGATAGTCCCCTCATCAATTTGTGCTAATACTGCTCCAATGGTCATTCCTAAGTCATTAATATGTACATGGAAAGTCTTATCAATGGAAGGAAAGTGTAATATGGGTGCAGTGATAAGATTATTATTCAATGTATCAAATTTTATCTACTACACCTCTCCCTAATGGAATGTACATTTGTGCTTCAACAATCCCTCTAATGGCATGATGATTTTGACATACCCTCTAATAATTTTTTGGTAGTGCCCCATATGCCCAAGGAATTTGTGCACTTTTCTTTGGTGGATGGGTTCTCCCAATTCTATAATGACAAAAACTTTAGAAGGATCCACCAGCAAGTGTTCCTTACATATAATGTGACCCAAAAAGATTCCAAACAAATTTGCGAAGAGAAATTTCTTGATGTTGAGGGATATGCACATCTGCTGACATCTCTCGAACATCAAATGAAAATTATCTCAATAGTCCTTCACTAGTCCATACATTGTCTAGTCATCAAGGTAGAATTGAAGAAACTTATGGATGACATCTTGCAATGCCTACACTATAATCCACAAAAATACAATAGGTGCATTCCTCAGTCCAAAAGGTATCACCGTGTAGGTAAAAATTCACCATTCAGTGGTGAAATTTGTCTTTTCTTTTTCCTCATTCGTAATCCTAACTTAATGATATCATAAGAATATGTATGTTAATGAATAGATCTTGTGCCTAGCTACACCTTCATATATCTCATCGGTGAAAGGGGTTGGAAAGGAATCAATGAAACATAACACATTCAAATCTCTATAATCAACAAAAATCCTTATCATCCCATCATTTTTAATACTAATGCCCATTGGGCTTATCCATTATGATTCCTCAACATCCTCAATAATTCCTGGTATGATCATCTTGTCTATCTCCTCCTTGACCCAGATGTGTAGATTTGGATTCATTCAGTAAGGTCTCTTTCGAATCAAGCACACTCCCTCCTTGAGTTTGATCCACATCTCCCCTAAAGAGTTCTAAAATCCCTTAAGCTCATGGTACCCACACAAAAATAAATCCCAAAACTTGCACAATAGATCAATGATCTTTGAAACCTCTTTTTTTACCAGTAATCTCTAATGGTAGCCTCCTTATGTATCATCCACATTTTTTACTTCACATCCAAGAGAATTTTTTTGTATATATAATAATATTACTTTATGATTCTCAATTTAAATACTCATATATTTAAATCAAACATAAACCTTAATGCGATCCATTTCTAATAATTGTCATAAACCATGTGCATCTGTATGAGGGAATATTGAACCTATTCAATCTCCCTCATCATTCTATATGAGCGAATACATCAAATGTATCCTTTGGTTTTCCTTTAGTAGGATTTGTTAATTAAGTGAAGATACATGAGTGTCTACCTAGGCTCCACCTAGGAATTCCAAAGGAATCTCACAATTTAGATCTATCTAAGTGTCTACCTGGGTTCTACCATAGAATTCCCATATGACATCTCACAAGTTAGATCATAGTGAAATCATGATAGTGTAATTAGCAGTTTACACTACTTTGTGCAAAGTTTCTGAGTCATGTATGTCATGCTCAATTCCATGATGACACATTCATCTTTAGGAAATTTTCATCCCAACTTAATCACTTATTCAGTTATATGGAACTATAATCATTGATGCTATTAACAGCCACCATCCTTATACAAGGTATAATTCCAGATTAATCCTGCAAGAAGATGTACCTCCATTTCATCCTATGATGTTTATGGGAAAGTAAGTGTCTCTATAATAATTCACTTAATTACTAGACGACTTCCCATCCCGTAGTCATCATAAATTGATATCAGGGTGCGTATTTGTGAGATTCGATCTGATTTTGTAACTCTAACATGGTTTGTACTTATTACAATACCTTACCACAATCTAGAATCTTAATGAGGAAACTCGGTACAACTACTCAGCAGCAGTATCCAAATGATGACAACCGTATTTATAGTTATACCACTGTGTAGTGGATGTAGTGAGTTAGCTCACTAAGCATTCTGAATTGGAGGAAGGTATCTTATTGTTTTTAAGGTAATTAAAAATCATGACAGGATAGCCTAACTCTCATAAAAATTTCTCCTCGAATGAGTCACATCTAAGGTGTTATCTCTGTTAGATACAAGGATATTTAATTTTTCCAAATACACTTAATTACCTAATTAGATTGCAAGTCAATGATAACCATAAATGGAAATCGAAAAAATATTTTTTTAAGATTAACATTCCATATTTAATATTTTCTTAACTTAATCAATTAAGCCTATATTTCTTACCAACGTAGTTTTACTTTATGTCACTAATATAACTATATCACTATAGGGCAGAATTGGTACCCTATATCTATAATACTTATAAATAATGGTAGTGCAATATCATATTGCTAGAAGGTGTGAGTACATTTCATTCCTTTATCGAATTTCTCATGCTCTTGATGATAACCAACATTTCATCTTAAGAATACCATCTTTCTTATTTTATGCTTAATTGAGAATATTCAATTGAGCATAATTATAATAGGTCATTTATTGATACCTACCATAAGCTCATAATATGTAAGTCTTTCCTTAGGTTTCATCACTAAAATACTTACTCAACCTTTAAGGTGTATTTCCTTTCTTTTTAATTTGGATCATATAAGTTTATCAAAAAAGATAATAATGATTCATTTTAGTGTTTTTTCTTATAAAGAATATAATATCATTAAATCCTTGAATAGTATCCACTAGTTGGTTAGGTAACCTTGCATTCCCAGGTTACCCATACATGTTGACTTGTAACATTCTCGAAAGTCAAATGCCCAATATAAAGGAGGCTTAAGGAAAATGTGATTCTTATGATTCTTAGTACATAGAAATGTCCTTCCATGGAAATTTGAAAAGGTCAACAAATACTAGATTGATAGCCCTATAATCATATTGGAAATATTTTTCCTTTGTTCATTAACTGATCAATTTAATTATAGTACTACTACCAATTAATCATTAAATCATACCAATGAAGTAAAATTTAGCCTATATTTCACTTTTATCTCATGGATGGTTATTCACATCATGTCTTTGTGTTAATCATTTAGTATGATATAATTTATATCTCAAAAAATATACCAACTTCCTCATCACCAGTTATAATATTAAATCTATAAAAGGGAGAAATTTTTTCCCATTAATGGACTACTATGGTGCATAAGATCATTATGCCCCTATGAGACCCCTTTTTATTAAAAAACAAAAATTCCATATTGGTCAATTCATTGCTTAATTTGGTAAAATATATTTTCTTAAGTTATGTCCTTAATTATTTCATCATACTATTTTATAGACATATGTATAGTCATGAAATATTCTAATTAGCACTGCCACATTTTTATACTAATTTATTAACTATAACCTCAAAGTACTGACATTAATAAAAGGTCAAGGTCACTACACAATCCTTTGAATTACTTTCATTAACTGAAAATTTTTTATTCCATACGTTTACACAGCTAAATAACAAGACTTTGTAGAGATCAAAATACTCTTCTTTCTTTGTTTCATTTTTGTACAAATACAATAGAGTATCTAATTTTTTCCCTTTTCAATAACATGAAAAAAATGGTAATTCAATATTTTACAATTATAGAAGCAATATAATCATTATTAATCAATCATAATGAACAATTTTTTTTTAAAATTTGATCTTCCTTCCATCCTGAAGAGCTTCATCTGTAAAACATGTCAACACCTGTCAGTTCATACAAACCAAGTATGACAAACCTTTTTCCCCTACCTAATGGTTTATGCCATTGATCATTTAAGTAAATGAAATGCTGCATTGCATTGATTCATATAAATTTCTTAAGAAGACAAGTCAGTAATAGCAACATTACAAATTAATTATATTTCCATCAAGTAACTACTAACTTCTTTTACAATTTAAATACTTGAGGACAAGACACAAAATCCATTTAGCTTACATCTTCCATACATTATTAGCTTAGATCTTGAGGTTATTATTTATATCTTTCTATATTTTCTAACTAACTCATACAGGTATGTGTTAGGAAATTAGTGTTCATAGTGTGAACATATGGTTTGAATATTTGTATTATTTAATATTTAAATAATATGTGAGTGTGCACAATTAGTTGTCATGCACAACTCATGGATAGGGGTGTGGGAGTATGACTAGGGATTAAAGGAGAGATATGGGGATAAAATGATAATACTTGACTCCATGATTTTAGGAGCAATCAATTGTATAAAATACCCTCTCATATTCAATAGAAATTGCTCCATTCTACTTTCATTTTCTCTATATTTTCTATACTTTCCATTTCATGAGTTAATTTGATTTATTGTTAAATTTATTTATGCATATCTAAAGATTTAGCATCATCTGGTATCAGAGCAGGAAAGGAAAATCTATGAGAGTCATTGCAGGACAAAACCGTAGCCTCTAGGATGCAAATATGAGAGTTTTTAAGTTTTCGTGGCCATTTTTTGGATTCTGATCTTCAAGAAAAAATGACTGGTATATCATGTTTTTCTCAAAAATACAAATTCCAAATCTTCTGAATTTGTTTTAGTTTTAAGATATTTATTTTATTGCTCTACTATTAAAATTTCAGAATAACCCAATTTCTGATTTAAGAGAAAACGTGAAATAGACTATGGCGTTGAAGAAATTATGGAATTTGTATATGATTAAAATATTTTTTTTGTCAAATTTTATTTCTATATCTATTTGTAATGGTGATTACATATGGTGTGAGTTCTATCTAATCATACATTGGTTTTTTCTTCAAGATATTATCATTCATCTCAAGCCATTTGTTTAGTTTTGATCCTATTGTCTATGTCCTACCTCTTAGGAATCATTTGTTTGTATTTCCATTAAAATTGTCAACTTTTTTGTGTCATAGTCAGTCATCTGAAAGTGTTGAATCATTATAAATTTGTGAGTCATTGTAAAAGTATGTTATAAAAAAAAATTGCTCCACTTGTCAAAAATCAGACACATTTTCACTTGTACGTGATGTCCATAGTGAGGGGGTGCATTATCTGTTGAAACCGATACCCAATAGAATTGTAAAATGAGACTCAAAGACAAATTCATTTGAGTTAGCAACATCACGATGGAGGAAGGAGGCAATGGAGGAAGGAGGTTAATCAGTGACCTCTCGTTAACCGCAAGCGAAGGGGCCACACAATGAATTGTGGAATTATTTTTTTTGTGTGTTTAATTTTTATTTTGTATTATAATAAGAATAGATGATTTATTCCTATTCACTCTTGTAATAAGTGAGCTTTTGCGTGAGAGATATTTCTTATATTTTCCCTTAAATGTAAAAATGGGAGTGGGGAAATGTGTACACTACTATGAAAGTGGTTGGTGGTCCACTAGAAAACCAATTTGAGAGTTTTTGAATCTCTTAGAAAATCACATACCGAGTGGTTAATGGTTCCACTAGAAAACCTGTTGGAGTTTATGGTACTCTTTGAAAACCATCGTATTGTAGAACATGAGTAGGTACTAGACAAAACTAACCCATGTTCACACTAGGGGGGTGAATGTTATGAAATTAGTGTTCATAGTGTGAAAATATGGTTTCAATAATTGTATTATTTAATATTTAAATAATATGTGAGTGTGCACAATTAGTTTTCATGCACAAATCATGGATAGGGGTGTGGGAGTATGACTAGGGATTAAAGGAAGATATGGGGATAAAATGATAATACTTGACTCCATGATTTTAGGAGAAAGCAATTGTATAAAATTCCCTCTCATATTCAATAGAAATTGCTCCATTCTATTTTCATTTTCTCTGTATTTTCTGTACTTTCCATTTCATGAGTTAATTTGATTTATTTTTGTTAAATTTATTTATGTAAATCTAAATATTTAGCATCAGTATGTACAAATTTAGTTATTCCAACCATCGCTATCCATAATGGTAATTAATGTGACTTTACATATAATTAACCAATAATAGAAAAATCACTAAAATATTTGTCAATTTCAAGGAGTTTATGTGAACTAAGTTAATTAGATTTAGGAAAGGTACTTATACATCTTGTCAGCTGAAAGTAGCTCCCTTAATTTTAGCCACGAAAATCTATACAACTTGCTTGGTAACTATGATTAGTTTTAATATCATGGTAATTATATCACAGAAGTATTTAAAGATAAACACTATATAAGGGACTAGCTTCCCATAGCAATAATACACATTCTTGTAGCCAAGAAAGATATTACATAAGAACATGGATTGATTTAGTTTCCCATTATCCCTGAGAATTTCATATACATTCTCTACCCAAGGAGGGCATAATAATAGATATCCCGTAAGTTTTCTTTAAACCCAATTAAAATTACTAGAGAACTTTCCCCCAACACAGATTTGTCATACCGAATGGTGAGCAGGTACTTTTACATTCTATCCTACTTCCCATCGATAGATAATTATCTTTGTGACCTGTTATTGACATCAAAATCTCAAAGTCCCAAAACAAGGCTCATGACGACAAGATCCTAATTCATTTGCATCTGAATTATGGATTTAGTTCATTATATATTTATCTTCATCATCAAACACTCAAACCTCAGTACAACAATATCCGTAATTCCAATGGTATATCGTTTAGGACAAGGAATGAATGAGTCCACAAAAGAAGCATTTCAAATGCCAAAACGATAAAACACATTATAAGGCATTTAGATACATCCCCCCAAAGCATTCTAAGGAAATCATAAAGATGTATAAATACGACCATTCACTTGTGTATTGCATAAGGAAGTTATTAGAGCATTGGACTTAATAAGGATTACATGAGTACTTGCATTACTAATGGTGCTATTTTCTAGTTGAAAATATGCATTACTACAACTTGTGTTAGCTTCATTAGAATTGTAACCATATTTCATACCCCATCATAGTGATAATAATAGAAGGATTAACACATGCCCTTGAAACACATAATTCCCCCCATTTTAACATGTCAATATCTCTTTTAAGGAATGTTCATTGCTCTATTAAGGTTCTAAAAGATTCCTTGATAAAATTCTAGAAAAAGGAATAAGGTTTATCATTCCTAGAAAGCGTTAGCAATCTCCTCTCCAAATTGTTCTAAGCCCACGCAACACCTTCAGTGACCCCTCTCCCAAGTTATTCCCTAAAATGTTGACCGCAACCTTTTCCCAACACCCCAAAACAATCCCATAATGTTTATTTATCACAAGTCGAAGATATCTCAGTAGATTTTAAACTTGCATGCAAAATACCGGAGCTGAAGCTCGAGTTTCTTCTAAAAAAATTCACAGAGTTTAACTACAACTAAGCTCATCTCCACTTAACTCTTGAAGAAAAAACTAGAATGATCAAAATGTTTTGCATGCGGTTAGCTTCTCTAATAGGCTTCATCATTCCCAAGGGGCTTGAATTCAAACGTAATGCATTTAAGAATTACAGTGCCTCGATGGAAGTTTTGAAACTACCCCACCGCCACCAATATTACCCTCTAACTTAGCAGGGGTTTTAAATATAAAATACTTCCTCAAATTTCATGGTGGAATCAATTAATAATCCAATGTTTGGTCAAACATTTTGCATGGAGCTTAAGAGTATAAGTCAACTATGTTTGCATGATGACTATGTCTCCACCTTATCATTTACCTTTCTACCAATTATGACATGTATGGAGTTTTCGTTAGGTCAATGCTGATTTTACACAAGAGTCTTCATAGTTCTAGGGTATACAATGATCCATTCTTACCTTTACATTAATCAATCAAACCTTACCCAAAACTTGTGTCTTAATACACTGATTAAAGTTCAAGTCTCTATTTTGAGATTGAAATAATTAAAGAATAAGAAATTGACTTATCGGTCTCAGTTAACCGATAAATTAAATAAGGTTAATATGTTTCCATTTTAGGCTTAGAAATATTTAAGCTAACACTATTTATTTCTAACCCAAACTTTAACACAACAATTATGAAATAGCATAGTCTTCATATACAAATTCATCTTTTTACAACTAATTGGTAGCCAAATGGTATGTAAATATCACTCGAACCACTAGGAAATAATGGTGATCAAAGAAAAATTGAACAACACGGTATTTTTATACATGATGAACCATATTAATCATGTAGCATTGTCATACAAGGTTTACAAATTTAATTTTGATAGAGGGTCCTTAATTTTTAAATAAACCTTATTTCATGCTGAAATAATACTAAGTAACCATGAGCAATTCAAGTCATCCTTAGCAAGTCACTATTCAATACAGAATATAAAGTTATCTAATTCAATCATCATTAACAACAATCAAGAAATGTATCGGTTTGCATCAAATTTTTATTTTCGGCAAGGAAGGTGGCCATTAGTACTTGAGTCAGCAATGATGTAAAACAATGTTTACATATGTATTGATTAAGTTCAGCAATGAAATAACAAAAATGCACTGCAAACTTCATGTATTCATCAACGTAAGTATTTTTTACTTATATACCAGAAACAAAGGTAAGATGAGAATGCTAAGTTTATTACAGATGCTAGGAAATAAGCGATGTCATGTGGTTATGTGTATAATTATGTGTATGTGTGCATATCCTTATCAGGATATACATTCATGCATGCAAATGTACACATAGCTATGTAACAAGTCTTATTGTCTGGCCCTCATAATTCATTCAATATTTATGAAATTTTTTCCAAATATGATAGACCGAATTTAAGGGGTATGACACCTTAGGTTCCGCTTCTGAGCCAATGTTAACCTTTTTCATTTCAAGGGGTTCATGGTAGGCATGCACTTTCTTATGATCATTATCCATCACCTCTTGTACCCATAGTATGGTTAACATCTAAGTTTTCCACTTCCTCACCATTTATCACATAGACAACCTTTCTCTTCTCTTTCTCCATGCAGGTGCGCTCAAGTTATTGTTCCTCTGGTTCCTCCACATCAAAACACACCTTCAAATCAAGTTCTCCCAATTCGTGTAGAATTATATCCTCATCCATGAAACTATCTCCCATATTTAAGTGCTTAAGAACCTGCAACACCTCATTCACCAATGGATTAGTACTTTGATATTCAAAGGTTTAAATCAAGTCATCAGTTAATTCCCACTAGTTCCCTATCTGACATCGTAATTATGAATGAATGTACCATACATGTACAAAACCCTGTAGTGTTGAATAGAACTTGTGTAAATCTTCCATGCCTCTTGTTGTTCCCTTAAAAATTCCCCTCTTTTGAAAGTCAAAAAAATTGAAAATTTTGAGTTGGCACCCTTCAGTAGTGTTATAGTGAAGTAAGAAATTGGAAGAGATGGTGAAAACTTCATTTCTTGGAGTCATTTTAGGGACTTGTGGGTTTGTCAGACACTTTTTTCCCTCATGTTCCAAGTACTGAAGGGCCTCCTATTCTCTAATAGGCCGATTTCCCTGCAAGTCCTTGTCCATCGACTTTTTCAGACTTTTTCAGCCCATCTGTCCCAAGTACTCCCGGGCCTCCTATTTGCCAATTCCCCACATTGGTAGAATCATATTTTCACATCCTTCATGTTTATGTGTCCCTCAGACCACCTGTGCTCTCTTTTCCTACATCGCCTACATCGACCGAATCGGCTTTTCGTGTCCCTCATGTTCTAATGTTCCATGGACCATCAAGGCTAGTTTTTTCTGTTTTTCCCGTATTTCACCTTTTTGAGTCGGTGCAAGGTATATTTAATACACATTTATGATCCCTTCTCTCCCTAACAGCTATTTAAAGGGGCAACTGTCTATGTACTTGTCACATTACCTACTCATTATCTCTTGCCTGCATTTTTACAAAATTGAGTCGTTTGTCCACCTTCCTGTATCTCCTTGCAATAATTTTCGTGAGTCTGTTACTTGAAGTCCATTCCTCTGTTCACTGTCAAAATGAAGATAAAATTTCAAGGGCATGAGCATTTTTCCCCTTTGGAAAATTTTATGACTGATATTGGAGATAGTGAAGTTCAACATTTGAATTTTGATGATTTTTGGTGTAAGCATGCGACAACCCTGCTCCCATGGCTCAAATGATAAATGATAGTGAAATTGCGTAGGCCACTGGTTTTCCTCTCTATGCAATGTGCCAACACTGTGCTTGCTTTTAGGGCTAGTCTTAATTCGGACACCAAGGAGGTTGTCAATGTGCGGGCGAGTTGGGTCTAAATGGTCCATAGACCATGGGCCGAAGAGGCATAAGGTTCACCGCTAAGGAATTTTTCCCTCATTACAAATGATGATAATATCAAATGGGCCCACCATGATTTGAATGCCTAGAATTTTAATGATGTAAAATATTTAAAGTGTCTTTTCCAACCAACGGATCTAAGTCACAACCCCATAAGCCAGGAAATCCCAAAACAACTGCCTCTACTCAAATGGTGATATCTTGAGAAATTATCGATGAAATTATACAAAAAAATACTCATTTGAATCATGGCTTTGATATCTATGCACAAAAGTCAAGAAAATCAGGAATTTATACAATTTCACTAGATAATTTAATAGAAAACAAACCTGATCCAGAATGATAGTTTGTGATGTTTTAAAATGTAATTAAAGGGCATGTACATCATTTTATCTGGTTACAGTCAGATGCACACGTAAAAAATGCAGAGGGTTTACTCAAAAAACCTAAACTAACTTGCCAAGGAGACAGGGTAAGAAGATGCATAAAATAAAACCTAAACTAACAAAGGTGATGCACCGAGGAATGAAGAACACCTGTCTTGCCAATAAACACAAACCATTAAAATGCAATGCAAGATCATGCACAGATAACCAAATTTGCAGTGAAAGATCAGGAGGATGCAAATGAACACAGAGAGGGTTGAGAATCATCCATAGACATGCATTATTTGCTCCAAAGATTGATACAATACACTACAAAATGCCAAGAGGCAAATTTGCATTACAGTTTTAAATGGGAGGTTTGAACTTCCACAAATTCACCTGCCAAAGAGAAGAAGGGAGGGGCAAAACAAGAATGTCCAACCTTTAGAAAGAAGCCCCTCCTTACAATTTATAGGAAGAATGAGAGAGGGAAGAGAGAGGAAATCCAAATCTACCCCAACCACCTCCAGGTTGTATTTAATTCATCTCATTATGGTGGTAGGTGAGAACCCTAGCAAACCCAAAAAGTGGCGAACTGTATTTTGCATTTTTAAGAATTTTTTCTCACCCAATTAAATATATCCAGTTGTAGTTGGACAGAGGACCTCGTAAGCTTTCCGAAAAGTCCAACCTTGTGTGAATCTGAGCTCCCTGTGAAAAGTTATGGCCGTCTGAATATCTGGGTCAGGGTCTGCTTCCTGTCAGCGCTCAGAATGTTGCGCCTCCTGAAGGTGCGCCTTTGCGCATGCATATCTCATGTCGACATCCCTTATGTGTGCCAAGGCACGAATTCATGTCATGTCGACATTCTGTGTCATGCACCCTTTACGTGTGCCAAGGTGTAACTTTTACCATGTCGATACTCTGTGTCATGCGCCATTTTTGTCCATTTTACCATGTCGACACCTTCTGTCATGCGCCATCTTACGTGCCGCACCCATTTTTCACGACACCTTCTGTCGTCATGCACCTTACGTGGCCAAGCGACGAATTTTTCCATGTCGACACCTCTCTGTCATGCGCCTCTTACCTACGCCAAGGGCGCAACTTTTTCATGTCGACACCTCTGTGCACCTCTTACCTTCGTGCAAGGGCACATCCATTTTTGTGTGCCTCTTACCTGCGCCAAGGGCGCCTGTCGACACTCTCTTACCTGCACCATGGGCTGTTGGTGACGCAATAAATATCGGGCTCTGAGTTTCTTTGATTTCCATATTCTTCTGTTTGTCTATATCTACCCGGGGGGGAGATATTTACAACAATTTGGCGACTCAACGGGATCACCTGCCTGCTAGGTAGAAGATCAGTGGCCTTTTAGCAATCCATTGGGCATGGAGTCATAAGTAATAACCTGAAACCAACTTGATCTCTGATCCCGAGCCTGGTATCGCAACTCCTTCTTCGAGAGCATGCTGAACTGTAGAAATTCAACCTGAGAGCAACAAAACCTGTGCCAGAGCACTTAGGGAAATTGAAACCTAACTACAACAAGACGATGTGCATACGCACTTAGAGGAATTGAAATCTAGGCTAATATTTACAAGGGTAAACCTTTTCCTTTTAGTAGCAATGTTTAAGATAGATTCCGTTAACCGGAATCGGGAGTTCTTCTCCATCCAATGTAGACAATTGGAAGGCATTACTACTTTTACATCCCGTGACCATGTAGGGGCCACTCCAAATGGCATCAAACTTGGAATGCCTTCCTGGTTTTGCCCGATCTGCATCCCATTTCAGAACTAGGTCCCCTTCCTGGAAGGTCCTTGCTCTTGCCTTCTTATCAAACCATCTTTTTACTAAGGCCTGATCCTTCTCAATCATCTGAACTGCATGTTCTCTGATTTCCTCCAATTCCATCAACTCTGCATACCTGGCCTCCATTGGTTTGAACTCAGACAACTCCAACTGCTTCATGAGCTCCAATGCTGGCAATTCTAATGATATAGGCAATACTGCCTCTTTCCCATAGACCAACTTGTAGGGAGAATTACCAGTAGATCTCTTTGGTGTTATCCTGTCAGCCCATAATGCTGATTTTAGCTTGGTATGCCATGTCCTTTGGTTTTCATCCAGAGTCCTTCTGATGATCCTTAGCAAATTCTTGTTCGTGGACTCTGCCTGTCCATTACCCTGCGGGTAATAATTTGAAGAGGTGCTCAAATAGATTCCATTCTTGACAGCCCATTCTGTAATCTTGGAACCTATGAATGCCAATGCATTGTCTGATATGATAGTGGCCGGCACACCGAACCTGGTCACTATTCCTTCATAAAAGTCTAGTATGTTAGACTCATTTGCTTCTTTGAGCGCTACTGCTTCGGTCCACTTGGTGAAATAGTCCGTTGCCGTGAGAATCCACTTGTGGCCTTGGCTTGAGTTTGGGTTGATGACCCCGACGAAGTCCAATCCCCATTGCATAAATGGTTGGTCAACCAAAATTGGGTGCAATGGAAGTGCTGCTAGTCTTTCTTTTCCTGTGAAGAGTGCACATTTCTTGCACTTTCTTATCCATGTATAGCAGTCACTGAAGACTGTCGGCCAATAATACCCTGCCTTCATTATCTTGAGAGCTGTTACTCGTGGGGCAAAATGTCCTCCGGAATCTCCATCATGAAAATCTTGTAACACCCTCTCGATTTGACCTATCCCAATGCACTGCAATAAAACTCCATTGATGTCTTTCTTAAACAAAACACCATCAACAAGCACATATGGAATGGCTTGTAATCTGAAGTATCTCCTCTTTGCTTTGCTCATTTCTGGAGGGCATAGGCCTATCTGTAGGAAGTGTATCATATTCTGAGTCCAACAAGGAGTAGGCACATCATCATTTTCCTGTTCTTGACCATCCCTGTAAGTACCAAGACAGTCTCTTTTTCATCACCTGCTTCAACTTGTTGACTCAAGGCTAGTTGTTCACATAGTCCCTTTCCACGTACTAGCTTGGTGACCTTAATCTCGATGTCATATTCCATGACACGAGTGATCCATCCTGCACGTTTCTCATTCAGATCCTTGTTTAGAAGGAAGTCCTTGACTCCCGCATGAGAGACCAATAATTGGATCTTATTGTTTGAGACTAGGTGCTTGAATTTCTTTAAGCTCCTGATCACTGCAAGGACATGCTTTTCAATGAAAGAGTACCTAGTTTCGTATTCCTCCAAGCCTTGACTGAAGAAAGCAACTGGTTGTTCTAATCCTTCTTTGTTTTGTTGTACCAGGATTGCAGAAATTGTGTCTCCACCACCGAAGGCATATAAGCATGAAATCCTTGGAGAAGTCTGGATTGACGAGAGTCGGAGCTTGAGATATAGCCTCTTTTATTGCCTCAAAACTTGCCTTGCCTTCAGATGTCCACTTAAATGCCATGCTCTTCTTCAACATCAGTGTTATTGGCTTTACGAGAGCTGCAAAGTTTGGAACAAACCTGCGGACAAAATTGATCCTTCCCAAGAAGCTTTGAAGAGCCTTCTTGTGACTTGGCAATGACAACGCTCGAATTGCTTCAACTCTTTCTGGGTCAATCGTCAATCCCTCCTTTGAAACAATATGGCCTAGAAGTTTTCCTTCGTGAGCCAAGAATATGCATTTTTTGGGATTCAATGATACCCCAAATCTTCTACACCTCTGAAATACCTGCCTCAGATGAAAGAGGTGATCCACTGCATTTTTGGAGAATACAGTGATGTCATCAAGATATATCAGAACTATTTTATTGATCAACCCCTTGAATGCCATATCCATTGCCCTTTGGAAAGTGGCTCCAACATTTGATAGCCCAAATGGCATCTTCTTGTAGGCATAGGTGCCCCATTTGGTGGTGAAAGCTGTCTTGAACTGGTCATCTTCTTTCACCATTACCTGATTATACCCTGAGTAGCCATCTAGGAGAGAGAATCTCTCCGAACCAGATACTACTTGCAATATTTGTTCCATTGAAGGAAGTGGGTAATGGTCTTTGAGAGATGCCCTGTTGAGGTCTCGGAAGTCCACACACAACCTGATTTCTCCGCTCTTCTTCCTGACCGGAACCAAGTTTGCAACCCAGCTTGAGTGCTTGATCGGGAATATAATGCTTGCCTCTATTAGCTTGTTTAGCTCTTTCTTCATTAGAGGCTCAATGTGAGGGTTGACTGGTCTCTGCTTCTGCCTGATGGGCTTAGCATCTGGATCCAATTCTATGGTATGTTGTGCCAACTTCGGATTGAAACCTCTCAAGTCTTCATAGCTCCAAGTGAAGACATCTGGAAATTCTTGGCAAAGTTGTATGAAATCTGATTTCTCCTGCTCAGTGGCCACTTTACCAATTTGAAGTGTTTTGCCTTCCCCAACCGGAATTGGCTCTGAATCTTCTCTCTTGACCTGTATGTTAGCCTTTTCCTTACGGAACTGGTCGTTAGGGTTGAAGATAGACTCCAATGTTACTAAACCCTTGGGAAGCTTGTTTGTCCGCAGCTGCACTACTTGATCCCCATACTGCTGCTCTAATCTGTCCTGATTCCTAGCTGAGAATTCAGCCTCTTCTTGTAAGAAATTGACGATCTGTTGATCGTTCTCAAACACCTGCCAGCTTGTGTTATTATCTGGAACTGCTGGCCTCACAATCACATGGATATGTGGTTGTGTTTTTTCCCTTTTGATGTTGTCAACCACATCAAACGTTGCTCCAACTGCTGCGAGCCTATCTGTGGCTTCATTTTTCTTCCTAGGTATGGACACGATGTTGAAAGCTTCGAAATCCTCAATGAGGTCCCATACCCTGTTCTTGTAGTTCTTCAGCAGTTCATTCTTTGTAGCATGTTGTCCCCTGACTTGATTGACGATTAGCTCACTATCCCCGAACACCTGCAAGTTCTTTATGCCCTTTTTCCTAGCCCAATGAAGTCCATGAATCAAGGCCTCATATTCAGCTGTGTTGTTTGAACAGGAAAACTGGAAACGGAAAGCTGAATAATATTTGATGCCTTGAGGTGAAACAAGCATAGCTCCTCCTCCTGCACCTTGCCTACTCCTTGATCCATCAAAAAATAATTGCCATACCTCATTGTCATCCTTATGGTCTGGTTTGGTGATGCTAGGAATAGGCTGGTTTTCTTCATGTATGCAATAGACTCCTAGCTCAGATTCTTCTACTTCTTGGTAGGGATCAAAAGCATGTACCTTGCTTGCCCATTCATCAAGAGTCAAATCTGGGATGCTTCCAACTTTGGTGTCAGCTTCATCTGTGCTTGGATAATCTTCTTGATCAAATGCTGAACAGTTGGCATTGATTTGGCTTGGAGTATGAGGCTCAATATGAAAGTTTGCAATTGGTTCAGATCTGATTGTGACCTTAGTACCATATCTTGTTCTGAACAACATGTGTGACCAATCAGCAGATAAGTAGCCTCCAATTTTAGCTGTGAAATCCCTTGATAAGCATAGGGCAAAGAGTGGTGGAAAATCTATCACTGACACATCTTGCAAAACGGTAACGTTGGGGCATGCATGCAAGGTAAGATTCAAACCTTTAATCACTCCCACCGTTGCTACTGCTGTCCCATCCAATTGCACTACCCCCTTTGATATGACTTCATATTGGAGACCCAGCTGATCAGCTATTTGCTTGGGCATGACAGAACTACTTGCCCCAGAATCAATCATGCAATTGTGTACTAGTTTATCCCCAATGATTAATGAAACATAGAATGGAGGGGGCTTCAAAACTTTACCTTGTTGTCCTCCATGATTCCCTTCAGGCTGAGCAGCATTTGTGAGGACATTCTCTTGCATATGGACCTGCTGGTTTGAAGTTGACCAATTCTTCATGGCAGCTTGTAGAAGATCTCTTTGGCCTGGGATGGATAAAGATTCCCACATTGATATATTCACATTTGTCTTCTTCATTTGATCAATGATGCTAAATGGGGATGAAAGATCTCTTTGCTGTCCTTTAGGCTGCACATTCCTTTCTTGTGCATGGGCAGCAACAGCTGGCATTTGAGTTGGTTTAGAAGGTGGTTTGGGCTGTCCTTGCATGTTTGGAGCTGTATTTTGCTTACCAACACCTTGTGGAGTGATGGAAGGTTGTAGATCACTTGGAGCCAATGACTGCCCTTCACCAATATTCCTCTTCTTTGATCTTGTGTTAGCTGCTACACTCTGAGAAATTGTTTGATTCATGCCACAAAAATCCTCAGCTTGCCAATTCACAAGTGCGGTATCATTTGGAGCTGTGTTTTGCTGAGATGTCCCTTGTTGCTGATTTGTTTCTTGACTCACTTCACCCTCAACGCCAGTAGTTGTCACCATCAAGGCTTGGTTCAAAGCACCATTGAAGCACATAGATTGGTTGTGAGGTTCATTGCATGGGAAACACCAATCATACTCTTGAGCTATGTTGTTTTGGACTGGCACTAATGCTTTAGAAGCAGATGCAACATTGGGGTTATAGGGCTGAAATGGTCTATTAGCGGGAGGCCTTACTTGGCTTTGATTTTGATTTGCAGCCTGAGCTGGTGACCTATTTTGTTGGTATGGGGGCCTAGCCTGGTACTGCGCTTGAGGCTGATACGGTCTAGCACTTTGAGCTTGTTGTCTTTTGATAGTCACCAGCTCATTTCCAAGGTTCTGCAATTGTTTCATAACCTCTTGGAGTTCATTTGAAGCACTAGAGGATGAAGTAGAAGTTTCATTTGAACTTTGATTTCTAGGAGTGGGAATAGGAGCCAAAGTGGGTGCTTGACTAGTGCTTGGATTTTCTAAGTTTGGATACAAGGGCATGGGAGGCCTAGGAGCCAGCTTACCAGCTTGAATAAGACAGTTTTCAGCCCTAATGGCAATGCTATAAGCAGCAGGTAAGGTTGTGCCTCCCATAGATTGAATTAACATAGAAATATCAGAATTCAAAGCCTTAAGATAGTATAGAAAAGCACCTTCAGCTGTTGGCCTAACGGCCACTGGAATCCTATCCCAAGACCTTTGAAATCTGAAGTTGAAGTCAGTCAGCTGCTCATTGGGAGCTCTCTTGATAGTTGTCAATTGTTCTAGTAGAGACAAATTGTCTCCCTTTTCTCCAAACTGCTCATGGAGAACTATGCATAACTGATTCCAATTTTGGATAGAACCAGCTGCAAGGCTCCTAAACCATTGCAATGCCTTCCCTTTGAATGAAGATGCCAGCAATTTGACAGCAACATCCATTTCATTTATCTCATGGATTGCACAAACGTTAGCAATGTCTTTGACATGATCACCAGGAGTGGTATGATTTTCTCCAGTGAAAAATGGAATGTTCTTCAATGCTGCAATTGGAACTGGATTCTGTGCATTGAGGGCAAGTGGGCTGCTGCCAGTGAAATTGACAAAGGGATTCGGTGGTTGCGCCATTCTGATTGGCCTGAGAACCCTTGTTGATGCGAGAAAAGGTCTACCAGGTGGAGGTGTAGACAAAGTCCGGTTAGGTGGAGATGGTGATCTTTGTGGTCTTCTTCCTCTCCTTCCTCTCCTGGTGATAGTTGCAAGTGGACAAATAGCCCCTCTTCTCGAGTATCAGACCTGGTTTGAATTCTTCTCATATGCCTGGGCAACTTTTGCTGCTATACCACTGAATTCTATCCCTTCGGAGTCGCCAGATGTGTTAGATAATGAGCCTCAAAAGGCTAGATTCTGCCAAGTTACACACCAAACCTGACAATATTAAAAATAGAATTTAAATTTTGAAGGACCGAAAGTAGTTTTTCAATTCGGTTAGGGTTTGTTGTGTAGCTACTAATCCCCGAAAGGTAACGAAACTTACCCAAAAACTCAGACTTGCAAGGCAACCTGGGAAAACCTGAAATACCAAAAACCATGAAATTTTGAAAGTCAAAATCTCAAAAATCTAAGAATACCCTTTTGAAGATTATCCCCCGATCTATCAACTGGTGAAATTTTGACTTGTTTTGAGCAAGTTAAGCCCTTGAAAATTGATTTCAAAGTTCAGCCTGGAAGGTGAAAAATCTGAAATTGTAAAACCTGCAATTTTTTAGTCCAAATTTCTTGAAAATTCCTTCAAATCTTGTGGAATGACCTCTTGGTCCCACCGGGCATGCCAAAACTATTGATGGTGAATCACAGCACCCCTGAATGTCTGCAACTCGATGGGTTGAGACTCTCAGTGCGATTGCATAACATGGAGCTTTTCCCAAGTGTGGGACCTTGCGAAATCGGAAAAGCTCTCCGGATGAAGGCCGGTTCCTATTCCTCTGTTCAGATGCACACGTAAAAAATGCAGAGGGTTTACTCAAAAAACCTAATCTAACTTTGCCAAGGAGACAGGGTAAGAAGATGCATAAAATAAAACCTAAACTAACAGAGGTGATGCACCGAGGAATGAAGAACACCTGTCTTGCCAATAAACACAAACCATTAAAATGCAATGCAAGATCATGCACAGATAACCAGATTTGTAGTGAAAGATCAGGAGGATGCAAATGAACACAGAGAGGGTTGAGAATCATCCACAGACATGCATTATTTGCTCCAAAGATTGATACAATACACTACAAAATGCCAAGAGGCAAAGTTGCATTACAGTTTTAAATGGGAGGTTTGAACTCCACAAATTCACCTGCCAAAGAGAAGAAGGGAGGGGCAAAACAAGAATGTCCAACCTTTAGAAAGAAGCCCCTCCTTACAATTTATAGGAAGAATGAGAGAGGGAAGAGAGAGGAAATCCAAATCTACCCCAACCACCTCCAGGTTGCATTTAATTCATCTCATTATGGTGGTAGGTGAGAACCCTAGCAAACCCAAAAAGTGGCGAACTGTATTTTGCATTTTTAAGAATTTTTTCTCACCCAATTAAAGATATCCAGTCGTAGTTGGACAGAGGACCTCGTAAGCTTTCCAAAAAGTCCAACCTTGCGTGAATCCGAGCTCCCTGTGAAAAGTTATGGCCATCTGAATATCTGGGTCAGGGTCTGCTTCCTGTCAGCGCTCAAAATGTTGCGCCTCCTGAAGGTGCGCCATAGGCGCATCCATATTTGTGTCAACATCCCCTTCCATGCACCAAGGCACAACTTTTTTCATGTCGACACTCTGTGTCATGCACCATTTACGTGCGCCAAGGCGCAACTTTTGCCATGTCGACACTCTGTGTCATGCGCCATTTACGTGCGCCAAGGCGCATCTTTTACCATGTCGACACTCTGTGTCATGCACCATTACTGTGCGCCAAGGCGCATCCATTTTCATGTCACACCTTCTGTGTGCACATTTACGTGCGCCAAGGGCACATCCATTTTCCATGTCGACACTCTTGTCATGCGCCCTTTACCTGCGCCAAGGGCACATCCATTTTCGTGTCGACACTCTGTGTCATGTGCCATTTACGTGCGCCAAGGGCGCAACATTTTCCATGTCGACACTCTGTTGTGCATGCACCTTTATCTGTGTGCCAAGGGCGCATCCATTTTCATGTCGACACTCTTCTGTGTCATGTGTGCCATTTACCTGTGCGCCAAGGGCGCATCCATTTTTGCCATGTCGACACCTTCTATCGTGTGCCTCTTACCTGCGCCATGGGCTGTTGGTGATGCAATAAATATCGGGCTCTGAGTTTCTTTGATTTCCATATTCTTCTGTTTGTCTATATCTACCCGGGGGGAGATATTTACAACAATTTGGTGACTCAACGGGATCACCTGCCTGCTAGGTAGAAGATCAGTGGCCTTTTAGCAATCCATTGGGCATGGAGTCATAAGTAATAACCTGAAACCAACTTGATCTCTGATCCCGAGCCTGGTATCGCAACTCCTTCTTCGAGAGCATGCTGAACTGTAGAAATTAACCTGAGAGCAACAAAACCTGTGCCGGAGCACTTAGGGAAATTGAAACCTAACTACAACAAGACGATGTGCATACGCACTTAGAGGAATTGAAATCTAGGCTAATATTTACAAGGGTAAACCTTTTCCTTTTAGTAGCAATGTTTAAGATAGATTCCGTTAACCGGAATCGGGAGTTCTTCTCCATCCAATGTAGACAATTGGAAGGCATTACTACTTTTACATTCCGTGACCATATAGGGGCCACTCCAAATGGCATCAAACTTGGAATGCTTTCCTGGTTTTGCCCGATCTGCATCCCATTTCAGGACTAGGTCCCCTTCCTGGAAGGTCCTTGCTCTTGCCTTCTTATCAAACCATCTTTTTACTAAGGCCTGATCCTTCTCAATCATCTGAACTGCATGTTCTCTGATTTCCTCCAATTCCATCAACTCTGCATACCTGGCCTCCATTGGTTTGAACTCAGACAACTCCAACTGCTTCATGAGCTCCAATGCTGGCAATTCTAATGATATAGGCAATACTGCCTCTTTCCCATAGACCAACTTGTAGGGAGAATTACCAGTAGACCTCTTTGGTGTTATCCTGTCAGCCCATAATGCTGATTTTAGCTTGGTATGCCATGTCCTTTGGTTTTCATCCAGAGTCCTTCTGATGATCCTTAGCAAATTCTTGTTCGTGGACTCTACCTATCCATTACCCTGCGGGTAATAATTTGAAGAGGTGCTCAAATAGATTCCATTCTTGACAGCCCATTCTGTAATCTTGGAACCTATGAATGCTAATGCATTGTCTGATATGATAGTGGCTGGCACACCGAACCTGGTCACTATTCCTTCATAAAAGTCTAGTATGTTAGACTCATTTGCTTCTTTGAGCGCTACTGCTTCGGTCCACTTGGTGAAATAGTCCGTTGCCGTGAGAATCCACTTGTGGCCTTGGCTTGAGTTTGGATTGATGACCCCAATGAAGTCCAATCCCCATTGCATAAATGGTTGGTCAACCAAAATTGGGTGCAATGGAAGTGCTGCTAGTCTTTCTTTTCCTGTGAAGAGTGCACATTTCTTGCACTTTCTTATCCATGTATAGCAGTCACTGAACACTGTCGGCCAATAATATCCTGCCTTCATTATCTTGAGAGCTGTTACTCATGGGGTGAAATGTCCTCCAGAATCTCCATCATGAAAATCTCGTAACACCCTCTCAATTTGACCTGTCCCAATGCACCTCAATAGAACTCCATTGATGTCTTTTTTAAACAAAACACCATCAACAAGCACATATGGAATGGCTTGTAATCTGAAGTATCTCCTCTTTGCTTTGCTCATTTCTGGAGGGCATAGGCCTGTCTGTAGGAAGTGTATCATATTCTGAGTCCAACAAGGAGTGGGCACATCATCATTTTCCTGTTCTTGACCATCCTGTAGTACCAAGACAGTCTCTTTTTCATCACCTGCTTCAACTTGTTGACTCAAGGCTAGTTGTTCACATAGTCCCTTCCCACGTACTAGTTTGGTGACCTTGATCTCGATGTCATATTCCATGACACGAGTTATCCATCCTGCACGTTTCTCATTCAGATCCTTGTTTAGAAGGAAGTCCTTGACTCCCGCATGAGAGACCAATAATTGGATCTTATTGTTTGAGACTAGGTGCTTGAATTTCTTTAAACTCCTGATCACTACAAGGACATGCTTTTCAATGAAAGAGTACCTAGTTTCATATTCCTCCAAGCCTTGACTGAAGAAAGCAACTGGTTGTTCTAATCCTTCTTTGTTTTGTTGTGCCAGGATTGCAGAAATTGTGTCTCCACCACCGAAGGCATATAACATGAAATCCTTGGAGAAGTCTGGATTGACGAGAGTTGGAGCTTGAGATATAGCCTCTTTTATTGCCTCAAAACTTGCCTTGCCTTCAGATGTCCACTTAAATGCCATGCTCTTCTTCAACATCAGTGTTATTGGCTTTACGAGAGCTGCAAAGTTTGGAACAAACCTGCGGACAAAATTGATCCTTCCCAAGAAGCTTTGAAGAGCCTTCTTATGACTTGGCAATGGCAACGCTCGAATTGCTTCAACTCTTTCTGGGTCAATCATCAATCCCTCCTTTGAAACAATATGGCCTAGAATTTTTCCTTCGTGAGCCAAGAATATGCATTTTTTGGGATTCAATGATACCCCAAATCTTCTACACCTCTGAAATACCTGCCTCAGATGAAAGAGGTGATCCACTGCATTTTTGGAGAATACAATGATGTCATCAAGATATATCAGAACTATTTTATTGATCAACCCCTTGAATGCCATATCCATTGCCCTTTGGAAAGTGGCTCCAACATTTGATAGGCCAAATGGCATCTTCTTGTAGGCATAGGTGCCCCATTTGGTGGTGAAAGCCGTCTTGAACTGGTCATCTTCTTTCACCATTACCTGATTATACCCTGAGTAGCCATCTAAGAGAGAGAATCTCTCCAAACCAGATACCACTTGCAATATTTGTTCCATTGAAGGAAGTGGGTAATGGTCTTTGAGAGATGCCCTATTGAGGTCTTAGAAGTCCACACACAGCCTGATTTCTCCGCTCTTCTTCCTGACCGGAACCAAGTTTGCAACCCAGCTTGAGTGCTTGATCGGAAATATAATGCTTGCCTCTATTAGCTTGTTTAGCTCTTTCTTCATTAGAGGCTCAATGTGAGGGTTGACTGGTCTCTGCTTCTTCCTGATGGGCTTAGCATCTGGATCCAATTCTATGGTATGTTGTGCCAACTTTGGATTGAATCCTCTTAAGTCTTCATAGCTCCAAGCGAAGACATCTGGAAATTCTTGGCAAAGTTGTATGAAATCTGATTTCTCCTGCTCAGTGGCCACTTTGCCAATTTGAAGTGTTTTGCCTTCCCCAACCGGAATTGGCTCTGAATCTTCTCTCTTGACCTGTATGTTAGCCTTTTCCTTACGGAACTGGTCGTTAGGGTTGAAGATAGACTCCAATGTTACTAAACCCTTGGGAAGCTTGTTTGTCCACAGCTGCACTACTTGATCCCCATACTGCTGCTCTAATCTGTCCTGATTCCTAGCTGAGAATTCAGCCTCTTCTTGTAAGAAATTGATGATCTGTTGATCGTTCTCAAACACCTGCCAGCTTGTGTTATTATCTGGAACTGCTGGCCTCACAATCACATGGATATGTGGTTGTGTTTTTTCCCTTTTGATGTTGTCAACCACATCAAACATTGCTCCAACATAGCTGCGAGCCTATCCGCTGCTTCATTTTTCTTCCTAGGTATGGACACGATGTTGAAAGCTTCGAAATCCTCAATGAGGTCCCATACCCTGTTCTTGTAGTTCTTCAGCAGGTCATTCTTTGTAGCATGTTGTCCCCTGACTTGATTGATGATCAGCTCGCTATCCCCGAACACCTGCAAGTTCTTTATGCCCTTTTTCCTGGCCCAATGAAGTCCATGAATCAAGGCCTCATATTCAGCTGTGTTGTTTGAACAAGAAAACTGGAAACGAAAAGCTGAATAATATTTGATGCCTTGAGGTGAAACAAGCATAGCTCCTCCTCCTGCACCTTGCCTACTCCTTGATCCATCGAAAAATAATTTCCATACCTCATTGTCATCCTTATGGTTTTGTTTGGTGATGCTAGGAATAGGCTGGTTTTCTTCATGTATGCAATAGACTCCTAGCTCAGATTCTTCTACTTCTTGGTAGGGATCAAAAGCATGTACCTTGCTTGCCCATTCATCAAGAGTTAAATCTGGGATGCTTCCAACTTTGGTGTCAGCTTCATCTGTGCTTTGATAATCTTCTTGATCAAATGCTGAACAGTTGGCATTGATTTGGCTTGGAGTATGAGGCTCAATATGAAAGTTTGCAATTGGTTCAGATCTGATTGTGACCTTAGTACCATATCTTGTTCTGAACAACATGTGTGACCAATCAGCAGATAAGTAGCCTCCAATTCTAGCTGTGAAATCCCTTGATAAGCATAGGGCAAAGAGTGGTGGCAAATCTATCACTGACACATCTTGCAAAACGGTAACGTTGGGGCATGCATGCAAGGTAAGATTCAAACCTTTAATCACTCCCACGGTTGCTACTGCTATCCCATCCAATTGCACTACCCCCTTTGATATGACTTCATATTGGAGACCCAGCTGATCAGCTATTTGCTTGGGCATGACAGAACTACTTGCCCCAGAATCAATCATGCAATTGTGTACTAGTTTATCCCCAATGATTAATGAAACATAGAATGGAGGGGGCTTCAAAACTTTACCTTGTTGTCCTCCATGATTCCCTTCAGGCTGAGCAACATTTGTGAGGACCTTCTCTTGCATATGGACCTGCTGGTTCGAAGTTGACCAATTCTTCATGGCAGCTTGTAGAAGATCTCTTTGGCCTGGGATGGATAAAGATTCCCACATTGATATATTCACATTTGTCTTCTTCATTTGATCAATGATGCTAAATGGGGATGAAACATCTCTTTGTTGTCCTTTAGTCTGTGCATTCCTTTCTTGTGCATGGGCAGCAACAACATGGCATTTGAGTTGGTTTAGAAGGTGGTTTGGGCTGTCCTTGCATGTTTGGAGCTGCATTTTGCTTACCGACACCTTGTGGAGTGATGGAAGGTTGTAGATCACTTGGAGCCAATGACTTCCCTTCACCAATATTCCTCTTCTTTGATCTTGTGTTAGCTGCTACACTCTGAGAAATTGTTTGATTCATGCCACAAAAATCCTCAGCTTGCCAATTCGCAAGTGCGGTATCATTTGGAGCTGTGTTTTGCTGAGATGTCCCTTGTTGCTGATTTGTTTCTTGACTCACTTCACCCTCAACGCCAGTAGTTGTCACCATCAAGGCTTGGTTCAAAGCACCATTAAAGCACATAGATTGGTTGTGAGGTTCATTGCATGGGAAACACCAATCATACTCTTGAGCTATGTTGTTTTGGACTGGCACTAATGCTTTAGAAGCAGATGCAACATTGGGGTTATAGGGCTGAAATGGTCTATTAGCGGGAGGCCTTACTTGGCTTTGATTTTTATTTGCAGCCTGAGTTGGTGACCTATTTTGTTGGTATGGGGGCCTAGCCTGGTACTGCGCTTGAGGCTGATACGGTCTAGCACTTTGAGCTTGTTGTCTTTTGATAGTCACCAGCTCATTTCCAAGGTTCTGCAATTGTTTCATAACCTCCTGGAGTTCATTTGAAGCACTAGAGGATGAAGTAGAAGTTTCATTTGAACTTTGATTTCTAGGAGTGGGAATAGGAGCCAAAGTGGGTGTTTGACTAGTGCTTGGATTTTCTAAGTTTGGATACAAGGGCATGGGAGGCCTAGGAGCCAGCTTACCAGCTTGAATAAGACAGTTTTCAGCCCTAATGGCAATGCTATAAGCAGCAGGTAAGGTTGTGCCTCCCATAGATTGAATTAACATAGAAATATCAGAATTCAAAGCTTTAAGATAGTATAGAAAAGCACCTTCAGCTGTTGGCCTAACGGCCACTGGAATTCTATCCCAAGACCTTTGAAATCTGAAGTTGAAGTTAGTCAGCTGCTCATTGGGAGCTCTCTTGATAGTTGTCAATTGTTCTAGTAGAGACAAATTGTCTCCCTTTTCTCCAAACTGCTCATGGAGAACTATGCATAACTGATTCCAATTTTGGATAGAACCAGCTCCAAGGCTCCTAAACCATTGCAATGCCTTCCCTTTGAATGAAGATGCCAGCAATTTGACAGCAACATCCATTTCATTTATCTCATGGATTGCACAAACGTTAGCAATGTCTTTGACATGATCACCAGGAGTGGTATGATTTTCTCCAGTGAAAAATGGAATGTTCTTCAATGCTGCAATTGGAACTGGATTCTGTGCATTGAGGGCAAGTGGGCTGCTGCCAGTGAAATTGACAAAGGGATTCGGTGGTTGCGCCATTCTGATTGGCCTGAGAACCCTTGTTGATGCGAGAAAAGGTCTACCAGGTGGAGGTGTAGACAAAGTCCTGTTAGGTGGAGATGGTGATCTTGTGGTCTTCTTCCTCTCCTTCCTCTTCCTGGTGATAGTTACAAGTGGACAAATAGCCCCTCTTCTCGAGTATCAGACCTGGTTCGAATTCTTCTCATATGCCTGGGAAACTTTGCTGCTATACCACTGAATTCTACCCCTTCGGAGTCGCCAGATGTGTTAGATAATGAGCCTCAAAATGCTAGATTCTGCCAAGTTACACACCAAACCTGACAATTATTAAAAATAGAATTTAAAACTTGAAGGACCCAAGAAGATACAACTCTTCAATTTGGTTATGGGGGGTATTGTTTTGCAGCTACTAATCTCCGAAAGGTACAGGTGAAAACTCAGGTCATGCAAGGCAACTGGGAAAACCTGAAATACCAAAAACCATGAAATTTTGAAAGTCAAAATCTCAAAAATCTAAGAATACCCTTTTGAAGATTATCCCCCGATCTATCAACTGGTGAAATTTTGACTTGTTTTGAGCAAGTTAAGCCCTTGAAAATCGATTTCAAAGTTCAGCTTGGAAGGTAAAAAAAATCTGAAATTGTAAAACCTGCAATTTTTAGTCCAAATTTCTTGAAAATTCCTTCAAATCTTGTGGAATGACCTCTTGGTCCCACCGGGCGTGCCAAAACTGTTGATGGCGAATCATAGCACCCCTGAATGTCTGCAACTCGATGGGTTGAGACTCTCAGTGCGATTGCATAACATGGAGCTTTTCCCAAGTGTGGGACCTTGCGAAATCGGAAAAGCTCTCCGGATGAAGGCCGGTTCCTATTCCTCTGTTCAGATGCACACGTAAAAAATGCAGAGGGTTTACTCAAAACCTAAACTAACTTGCCAAGGAGACAGGGTAAGAAGATGCATAAAATAAAACCTAAACTAACAGAGGTGATGCACCGAGGAATGAAGAACACCTGTCTTGCCAATAAACACAAACCATTAAAATGCAATGCAAGATCATGCACAGATAACAAAATTTGTAGTGAAAGATTAGGAGGATGCAAATGAACACAGAGAGGGTTGAGAATCATCCACAGACATGCATTATTTGCTCCAAAGATTGATACAATACACTACAAAATGCCAAGAGGCAAAGTTGCATTACAGTTTTAGATGGGAGGTTTGAACTCCACAAATTCACCTGCCAAAGAGAAGAAGGGAGGGGAAAAACAAGAATGTCCAACCTTTAGAAAGAATCCCCTCCTTAAAATTTATAGGAAGAATGAGAGAGGGAAGAGAGAGGAAATCCAAATCTACCCCAACCACCTCCAGGTTGCATTTAATTTATCTCATTATGGTGGTAGGTGAGAACCCTAGCAAACTTAAAAAGTGGCGAACTGTATTTTGCATTTTTAAGAACTTGTTCCCACCTAATTAAAGATATCCAGTCGTAGTTGGATAGAGGACCTTGTAAGCTTTCCAAAAAGTCCAACCTTGCGTGAATCCGAGCTCCCTGTGAAAAGTTATGGCCATCTGAATATCTGGGTCAGGGTCTGCTTCCTGTCAGTGCTCAGAATGTTGCGCCTCCTGAAGGTGCGCCATAGGCGCATCCATATTCATGTCGACATACCCTTACATTACGTGTCATGTCAACATTCTGTGTCATGTGCCCTTTACGTGCATCCAAGGCGTGATTCTGCCATGTCGACACTCTCCTACCTGTCACACATTTTCGTGTCGACACCTTCTGTCGTGCCCTTTACCTGCACCAAGGGCACATCCATTTTCATGTCGATGACCTTCTTTCATGACACTCTCTTACCTATGCCAAGGGCGTATCCATTTTCATGTCGACACCTTCTGTCGTGCGCCTCTTACCTGCGCCAAGGGCGCATCCATTTTCATGTCGACACCTTCTGTCGTGCGCCTCTTACCTGTGCCAAGGGCACATCCATTTTCATGTCGACACCTTCTGTCGTGCACCTTTTACCTGTGCCATCGCAATAAATTTTGGGGTCTGAGTTTCTTTGATTTCCATACTCTTCTATTTGTCTATATCTACCCGGGGGGGAGATATTTACAACAAAACTCTCATCTAAATTTTCATTAAGTTGAAATATATTTGATTAATTTGTCCACCAAATTAATTAAATACTATACATCATATAAATTGTAATGAAGCATGTAACTTAAGTTGAGTCAACTTGAGGTTGAGATTAGGGTTAAGAGTTGGTCAGGTAGTTTCATAACTACTTCTTGAAGAAAGATGCCGATATAAGGATGCATTGTAATTGGGTATAGATCTATATCTCTCTTTTTATGGGGAGAATCTTTTAGTTTCCATGTCCCGGGAGAGAATTTCCTATCTACATATGTGGTTGTAACTTTGTGTACACAAATCAATACAATGCTTTTATATGGCTGTGTTAATGATTTCCAATTAAAAAATCTGTTAAACTACTTATGATTGAATTATTAATGTTGTTGGTCCTTCATGGTATGAATAATTCCTAGGTGAATCAAACTTTGTGCCAATCATCAAAGTACATGGAATTTGTGCCATATCAGCATATCCTAAGGGAGATGAAGACTTTGTGCTTCTCATATTTTACACTCATTGTATTGCTTTCTATCTGATAGGGAAGATATCCTTTTGTGTAGCTCTCTACTTACAATCTGCACTTCTTCTTTCACATTCATTCCTCCTTTCTCTCCATATTTTCCATTTCGCAATTTTGCTGCCTTTTTGTGCTTTATGGTTAAAAACATCAAAAAATACAAAAATCAAATCATACAAGGAAACTATCCCTCTCAAAAAGTAGAGGAAATTTCATCCTGTCTATAGGTGAACTTCCCTAACTATTGTTTGTTTTTTGTGCACTTCCATTGGTTACTTACAGTGACAGAAAATTTAACCAACAGATTTTGATGACTCTATTGAGGATCAAACTTTTGTCACATTCGTTATCTTGATTTAGTAACCTTCCCAAGAAAGAAGGTAAAATGGAAAACACTCGTTGGCCCACACAACTGAGTGATAGTGACAGTGATGGGGATGATGATGGAGATCTCCCTATTCAAGGTTTTCAAGCTCAAGTCATTCTAGAACAGGCTCAATTTCTTTGCAGAAATTCTATGGAGGTATGAACCCAAGTTTGATTTGACAAACATCTCTACAACCTATTAAAGACAAGAAAGTTAGGAAGGTATTTCTAGATTATTTCCATATTCCATAAGCCAAGAAGAAATCCACTGTCACACTCATGTCATCTCTAAAAAATAAACTAACAATGAAAGAAAGGAAAGAGAGATTGAAACAAATTTTTGCATCTGATGATCCAGTAATTAAATATTTGTGGCTGAAGTATCAAGAAAGTTATACAAAAGGAAGGAGAATGAAAATAACATCTGGAGACGATAAAAACTCCATATAATGTATGAGAGAAGTAAAAAGTCAATACAGGAAGTTGTAGGAATGCGAGAAGGAAAAACAAATTGAAGAACACTTAGTCAATGAATTTTAGACACCTTGTAACAAAGAGGAGAAAATCCAAGTTCTAGAAGCTTCTCATGATGATTATCCACATTATTAGGTATTCATTCCCCATCATTATCTCACTTCCACCAATGAATGTCTTCTTATTGCTCCACCCAATCCATGTCAATTTAATATTCCTTCAAATAATGAAGAAGAAAAACAACTTGAGGCTTTCTTTCAACCTGAAATAGAGTCTGTAGAAGATATGTCATGTACTGAGGTTGAATGTTCTTGTTTTGAAAAAAGTGATCCTATACTGGTGGAAGTGGATGTTCATCATAACAAAATGGACATAACTTCTCCCTCTCCTATGATTGAATAATTTCAATACACTGAGATGAAGATCACTATGGACCATTCTCTTGTTGTTTAACAAGACAAGCACACATGAGCCTTTCTGCAATCTTTCAAAATAAATAGAAAATGGAAATCCATTCCTGGAATCTTTTCTTCAAAACTATGACTATGACAACCTTGTTTCAGCTCACCCTTTAGAATGCAAAGATGAATAGGAGGATGATGTTGTCTATCAATTTTTAACTAGTCTAAAAGCCTTTAAGTTCCCTACTAATCATGAAGAAAAATCAATAATGCAGATTATACCAAAGAGTCAATACCTTCATAGGATCAGGTGCTGAGTTTTCAGAGGAAGCAGGTATGTATTTCAGGGACATGGTAGAAATTACACAGGACTGACAATGGTAAATCATCCAACACCTTTTTCCAAATTCCTCTTGAAGATGGTTACAAGGAAAATTAAATGAAAGTACATGTTCCTCATGAACTGTGCCATGATGATAATTGTAATCTTCACACAAATGTTATCAACACTACATTGAAATGGGAAATATATGCTATAAGGATTGGATTTTCTCATGGATCCAGTTGTCAGAGCTCATTGATGTGTAGAAATCAGCATCGAGGTAGTTGAGGGTTGTACAAGATTTTGCATGGCACTATTCCTTCATAGAAGAGGAACTTCAGGAAGACATTTAGTTGTTCACATAAACTGAATATTTTTAGTATGGAGTATCACTATGTGGATGGCCTTCTTTCCTCATTTTTTCTTTTCAAGCCACATAGTGTTTCCATGATATCTTGGTACACCGAACTACCCATCTTCAACTCTCAGGTGCCTCATAATTTTAGTATGTTGTTCCACACAGGTACATATTTCTCTCAGTCTGTCTCTAGAATTGTGTACATTTTATACATTCTCTTTCCTTCCCCTTGTAAATATCCTCTTTCTTTCTTCTGTAAATACTTTCCTAGTTTTGTCTTGTTTCCTTTCCTATCCCTTTTTACGTGTCTTTATGCACTGATGTAGTAATGTGTAGAGAGGATGTTTCCTGACTTTGTTTACCCAATGGATAAGGTACTGGTCTTCTTCCCCAGAGTTTTTCTTGAATTCTTATCCTGCCTCATTCTTTTGATCTGGTCAAGTCATCCCTAGAAAGAGCCAATTGTTGTTCCCTTCAATAGTGTTTTAGTGAAGTAATAAATTTGAAGAGATGGTGAAAATTCCATTTCTTGGGGTCATTTTAGGCACTTGTGGGTCTGTCAGACATTTTTTCCCCTCATGTTCTAAGTACCGATGGGCATCCTGTTCACCAATACGCCGATTTCCCCACAAGTCCTTGAATATCAGATTTTTTAGAATTTTTCAGCCCATCTGTCCCAAGTACACCCGAGCCTCCTATTCACCGATTCCCCACATAATTTGAATCGGCTCTTCACATCCTTTACATTTTTGTGTCCCTCCGATTATCTGCGCTCTCTTGGCCCGCATCTCCCGCATCGATTGAATCAGCTTTTCGTGTCCTCATGTCCCAATGTTCCATGGACCATCCAGGCCAATTTTTTCTGTGTTTCCCACATTTCACCTTTTTGAGTCAACGTAAGGTATATTTAATACACATTTATGATCTTCTCTCTCCTAAATGACTATTTAAAGGGGCAACTGTCTATGCACTTGTCACATTGTCTACTCATTATTTATTGCCCGCATTTTTGTGAAATTGAGTCATTTGTCCACCTTCCTGTATCTCCTTGCAATAATTTTCGTGAGTCTATTATTTTAAGTCCATTCCTCTGTTCACTATCAAAATGAAGATCAAATTTCAAGGGCACGAACATTTGTCCCCTTTGGAGTCTTTTGTGCCCAAGATTGGAGATAACGAAGTTTGGCATTTGGATTTTGATGATTTCTGGGGTAGATTAGAATGTGACAACCCTACTCCCATGGCTCAAATGATAAATGATAGTGAAATCATGTATGCCACTAGTTTTCATCTCTCTGTGTAATGTGCTAACATTGTGCTCGCTTGCAGGGCTAGTCTCAATCTAGACACCAATGAGGATGTCAATGTGTGGGTGAGTTAGGTCTAAATGGTCCATGGACCATGGGCCAGAGAGGAATAAGGTTCACTGTGGAGGAATTTTTCCCACATTATAAATAATGATAATATCAAATGTGCCCACCATGATTTGAATGCCTAGAATTTTAATGATGTAAAATATTTAAAGTGTCTTTTCCAACCAACGAAATTTATTCACAATCCTGTAAGCTCGACAATCCCAAAATAGATGCCTCTACCCAAATGGATGTATCCTGAGTGATTATCAATGAAATCGTACAAACAAATACTCATTGGAAGTGTCTTCGAGATATATGCATAGTAGTAAAGAAAATCAGGAATTGATACAGTTTCACTAGATAATTTAATAGAAAATGAACCTGATCTAGAATGATAGTTTGTGATGTTTTAAAATTTAATTAAAGGGCATGTGCATCATTTTATCTAGTTTTGGATTACAGAACAACGTTAAGCTTAGTGAAACTCTCATCTAAATTTTCATTAAGTTGAAATACATTTGATTAGTTTGTCCACCAAATTAATTAAATACTATACATCTATAAATTATAATGAAGCATGTAACTCAAGTGGAGTCAACTTGAGGTTGAGATTAAGGTTAAGAGTTGGTCAGGTAGTTTCATAACTACTTCTTAAAGAAAGATTCCTGTATAAGGCTACATTGTAATTGGGGAGAGATCTCTCTCTTTCTATGGGAGACTCTCAGCTTCCATGTTTCCTAGAGAGGCTTTCCTATCTACAGATGTGGTTGTAACTTTGTGTACACAAATCAATACAATACTTTTTTATGGTTGTGTTAGTTATTTCTAATTATAAAATCTATTAAACTACTTATGATTGAATTTTTAATGTTGTTGGTTGTTCATGGTATGAATAATGCCTAGGTGAATAAGACTTTATGCCGATCATCAAAGTACATGGACTTTGTTCCATATCAACATATCTTGAGGGAGATGAAGACTTTTTGCTTCTCATATTTTACACTCATTGTATTCTTTTCTAGTTGATAGGGAAGATATCCTTTTATTCAGCTCTTTGCTTACAATCTACACTTCTTCTTTCACATTCATTCCTCCTTTCTCTCCATATTTTCCATTTCTCAATTTTTCTACCCTTTTGTGGTTTACGGTTAAAAGAATTAAAAAATACAAAAATCATATCATACGAGGGAACTACCCCTCTCACAAGGTAGAAGAAATTTCATCCTGTCTAAATGTGAACTTCCCTAACTGTTGTTGGTTTTCTGTGCACTTTCGTTGGCTACTTGTAGTGACAGAAAATTCAACCAACACCTCCCATCCGTGTCTTGTCACATTCCTGAACATAATCTGAGGTGGATTCCCTCCCATCATAGCCACATATCTTACTAGGCACATTTCTCTAGAAGAATCTAATAGAGAGCGCAATTCTCACCTCATGCCACTCTAGAAGATTTTCCTGATGTGCCACCCACTAATGTGCTACGGTTCCGTGTAAAGTGTAGATAATCATGCTCCTTCTTTCGATCTCACATCTCCATTTTGATTCCATAGCACATAGGAAAACATTAGGGATGCCTTCCCTAGTGTATCTTGACAACTTCTTTCCCTTCAAGGGCATAAACGAGTGCAACTTCATCACTCTTGTAACAAAGCCTCTCAATTTCTATCTAATTAACTCATATTTTTTCATGCGCCCATTTATCACATGCTAAACTAGTGGTATCACTCATAGATTAAGCGTATTCCCACTCGATAACTCCTTCTGTAGGGTGAATCACCTCAAGGTCTTTGATATTGTGCACATAGATTCTATCGAGGACTTCCTTTCTCAAGGGCTCAGTATAGGGTGCTGACTTCCCATCAATCAAAGGGATGATAAATCATTCCTCCTTATTCTCAAAACTTATGTATCCTTTATTAAACCGTAGGTCAAAATTATTCTTATAGCACCAGGGGCACCCAAGTAATGCTATAAATTTGTCCACCTCAGCAAGTGCCAAGAATTCAAAGTCTCTAGTGAGTTTTGTCCCTTGGATAGTGATAGCAGTGTCCTTCAAGACACCAATGGGCATTTTCTTTAAAACAAACATTTTAGTGAAATTAACCTTTACTATGGATGGATTACAACCTAAATCAAATTCAAAAACTGAACCATTGGCTATGTATTGTCCTAGTTGCAGGAAGAAGCATGCATTAAGAGATTGTCCTTTGGATAAAACAGAAATGTGTCTTATCTACGAATCTAAAGAACATGATACTGATGTTTGTTCTTTACTTCATGTCATTAAAAATCAGCTTAAACAAACCACTACCTCATCTATAACTGAAGAATTGAATTTTGTTCAAAGACAACCTAACCAAGGATAGTTTATGCCAAGATCAACTCCTAATCCATGGAAAATGCCATGGGATGCTCAGGTAATACCACAAAATTGGGGACAACCACCTTGGGTACCTCAACCAACTTGGAACCCTCAATATTGGGTAAATCAAGCTTGTTATGCTTAGGGACATCAACAACCATGGGCTGGTAAAGGAAATCCTTATGCTTGGTCACAACCTAGATGGAACCCTAATAATTATTCCCAAGGAAGAACATATCCAAATTAGAATCAATAGGCCATCATGGGATCCCCTGCATAGAATTCACAAACTAAGAATGTAGTCCAAACAAAAATCCCAACACAACCAGTAGAAAACCCCAAAAATAAACAAATAACTCCTGTTTATGGAACAAAAAAAAAATTAGTTGATTTACATGTTATGGATTATAAGGATATTCAAACTAGATCTGGGAAAATCACTAACAGTCCACCCCTTATAATCACAGAAATGAAAGAAGAAAATGAAAACCCTAGTACTGTTGTTCCAAAAGAGGATATAGAGAGAAAATAAAAGGAGATAGATAACAACACTAATGAGACTCCATTTCCTGAGAGATTCAAAGAAGATATAGAAATCAAGGAGTCTGAATTGGTACAGGAAATAAGGAAATTAAATATTGAAATACCATTGTTACAAGCAATTAAAGATATTCTAGAATTGAACAAATTAATCAAAATATTATGGATAAAAAATATTGGAAGGAAGAAACATTATCCCAAGACTATCAAAGTAGATGGGAAACTTGCTGATTTACTAGCAGGAAAACTATTACTTCCCATATACGGAGATCCTACAAGTCCTGTTATTTCCATCTCTATAGGAAATAAGGATATACATAATGTTTTGATAGATTTGGGACCTGCTATCAATGTAATGACAGTGGATACTCTAAAAATATTACCATTAATGGGTATAAAACCTACTAATACCATATTACAGATGGCAGATCAGTCTGTAGCAAAACCAGAAGGAATGATTGAAGATGTGGTGGTTATGGTAGAGTCATGGGAATATCCAGTTGACTTCCTTATATTATAGCCAAAAGGTAAAACATTGGGTTATCCCATTATTTTGGGTAGACCATGGTTAGTTAGAGTTGTTGTTTTGATAGATTACAGGTTAGGTGATATGACAATATCAAATGGTAAGAAATCTAAAAAAAATTCCTTATATCCTACTACACAACCTTTTACTGACAATCATGAACAATTATGGGTTGATTCTCCTAAAACTAATAAGAAAAAATTGTCTTATTTGGCTATGATCACATTAAAGGATCATATAAGGAAAGTAGAAGAGATGATTAATCCACCATTGGATGAGAACCTGCTGTCTTTAGTGTAATTAGAAATAGTTCTGGAACCCGTGAACTTAACTCTAAAACCCATGAACTTAGTTCTAGAACCTGCGACTATAGTTCCAGAACCACCACATTTAGTTCTAGAACCACGAAAACAACAATTCTCTTTGATTGAAAATGATTTCACTCCGGAGGAACGATATTTATCATTGGGAGAGGATGAATCAGTAGATTTAGTTTCAAGTACATCTGGAAGTGGTGAATAATTTTTGGAAAGTAGCAATGACGAGGAATTTGACCTGCAAAGAGATAAGTATCATAATTCTCATTACTGTCCTTTTTCTAATATTTTGTCTCAAGGAACTTTTGGAGATGTTGCTACATAACATATGTTGTTACCACATGCATGTCCATTAAATAATTTAATGAAACCCTTTCCACAAATCAGTTCATCACATATTGGAACCAAACATGTCAAAATTCAAATAGGTAAAACTTTAAACATTAATAGCTGGTTGAAGGCAGATGAAGAAGCTAAATTGTTTGATGTTCTAAAAAATCATACTAAATATTTTTCTTGGGATTACAAAGATATTAAGGGGATTCATCCAAGTATCTGTACTCATCACATCTATACTGAAAACACAAACCAATTAGGTAGCCTCAAAGAAGGATTAACCCAGCTTTAAGGGATATAGTCAAACAAGAAATTGAAAAACTATTACAAGTAGGTTTCATCTACCCTATCTCAAATAGTCAATGGCTATCTACTCTTGTAATTTTTCCCAAAAATAACAAAAAATGGAGAATATGTGTTGACTATAGGGAACTAAACAAAGCCACAATGAGAGATTATTTTCCCTTACCATTCATAGATCAAGTCCTAGATAACCTTTCAGGTAAACAATACTTTTCTTTCTTGGATGGCTTTAGTGGGTATAATTATATCAAAGTTGCTATTGAGGATCAGGATAAAAACTACATTTACATGTCCATGGGGAACCTTTGCCTATAGAGTGTTACCATTTGGTTTATGCAATGCTCCTGCAACTTTCCAAAGAGCTATACTTGCAATATTTGTTGATCTAACAAATGAATGTGTTAAAGTATATATGGATTACTTAACTGTACATGGAGATACATTTGAAGATGCTTTGAGAAATATGGATAGAGTATTAACAAGATGTGAACAACACAACCTATCTCTTAGTGATGAAAAATGTTTGATGATGGTGGATGAGGGAATTGTATTAGGACACCATATTTCAAAAAAAGGAATTCAGGTGGATCAAAACAAAATTAGGATCATTTCAGATTTAGCTATCCCTCAGACTCCCACAGATATCAAATCATTTCTAGGACATTTTGGGTACTATATATGCTTTATAAAATATTTCAGTAAATTTAATGCCCCCATGTTTAATTTTCTAACCAAGGACTGTGAATTTCTTTGGGATGAAAATTGTCAGCATGGTTTTGAAGAAATTAAAAACAAATTAATTAGTGCCCCAATATTGAGAGGTCCTGATTGGGAAAATCCATTTCATATCCAAATAGATGCCTCAAATTATTCCATTGGTGCAGTATTGGGACAAAAAGATGAAGAAGGAAAGATGTATGCCATTTACTATCTTATCAATAATCTTACTCCCACTGAAAAGAATTACAACACCACTGAAAAGGAATTTCTTATTGTAATTTATGCAATCAATAAATTTAGACATTATATTACAGGGTACAAGATATTTGTATACATAGATCATTCATTAATTAAGTATTTAATGAAAAAACCATTGTTTGGAGGAAGAGTCATTAGATGGTTATTACTTTTGAAAGAATTTTATATTACCATTGTGGACAATCCAAGTAAATCTAATGTGCTAGCTGAGTTTTTGTCAAGACTAACCACCACAGGGGAGAAAGATCTAGTAAAGGATAAATTTCCAGATGAACAAGTGCACCATGGTTTGCTGATATGGAAAATTATCTTGCAACAGGGAAGTTCCCTCCTTCTTTCACTAAGAAAAAAAAAAGAAGTTAATTAAAACCAGTGCACAATTCAAATGGTTAAATGGAATTCTATTTAAGTGTGGTCCTAATTTTGTCCTAAACAGATGTGTAAGAGAGGATGAAATATTTGAAATCCTCAGAGTATGTCATGATGGACCAAGTGGAGGACACTATTCAGTAAAAATAACATCTCATAAGATACTTGGCACTAGTTATTATTGGCCATCTCTGTACAAGGACGTGAAAAGATACATCAAGAAGTGTGATCCTTGTCAAAGGATGGGAAAACCAACTTTCACCAATGAAATGTCTCTTCAACCTCAAGTTGTGGTTGAACCATTTGAGAGATGGGGATTGGATTTTATTGGTCCCTTTATCCTCCTTCACAAGGGAAGGAATATATTCTTGTTTGTACTATGCGACAAAATGGGAAGAAGTGCAGGCATTGATAAATGCCACTGAGGAAGCAATTGCTAATTTCCTTTGGAACAGAATTATGATCAAGTTTTGAGCACCAAGGAGCATAGTTTTAGATCAGGGACCACAATTCATGTCTAATATAATCCAAAATTTCACAAAGTATTACCAAATCAATCATAGGAATTCATCTCCTTACCATCCATAGTCAAATGGACAATCTGAAGTAACGAACAAAGAATTGGATAACTTCCTTACCAAAATGGTTGAAGTTGGGAGAAAAGATTGGGTAAATAGACTACCTGAAGATGTCTAGGATTATAATACAACTTTGAAAACTACAACAAGGATTTCACCATATGAATTAGTCTATGGGAAAAATCCCTTGTTTCCTATATAATTTGAAATTCAGACATTGAAGACAATAGTGAAGGTGGGAATTGAGTTGAATGCAGCTCAAAAAGAAAGTATCCTTCAACCTAATGATTTGGATGAATTAAGGTTGAAATCACTTTAGTAGAAAAAGATGATTCAAAAGCAAAGGAAGTAATGTCATGACATACATATCAAGAAAAGGAAATTCAAAGTAGGAGATTGGGCATTACTGTTTGACTCTAAGTACCAACAGTTCAAGGGAAAATTGAGAACCAGATTGTTGGGACCCTATCAAATTGATCAAATTTTTGACAATGGTTCTATTCAGTTACTTCCCATTGATGGCAGTAGCAGAACACTCTTGGTCAATGGACATAAGCTGAAACTCTATAGGAAGCCTCCCACTAAGAATGAATTTTTGAGGAAGATTGAAGCAGACAAAGAATTTTATCATATGGAAGAACTCGATTCTTCCAAAATGATCAAATAATCAGATGATAGATCCATAATAAAGGGAAGAAGATGAAAAAAAGAAAATGGCGTTTTCTTCCCAAAAAAATTTAAAAAAATAAAAAAATAAAAAATTCTCTCAAGGTCAATTGAAAACCAGCAAATGGTGGTTGACCTCTTTTTGGCTAGTTCAAATAAAGGAATTCTTTTGAATTCTAGTTGTCTTATCTAATCATGTTTTGTTCTACTTGTAGGAATGACGAGTCATCATAGCAAAAACATTACATCATCAAGGATGGTAATTATGTCTTTTAACTTATTTAGTGTTGATTAAATGTTTGCATGTGTGATATGACTTAGTTTAAAAGTAGGCATGATGAGTCATCTATTTATATATTATGATTACAAGTGTGTAATCATGAAATTGATTTGGATGGAATAAGTGGCGGCATGATTATCATTAGTAATCATTATTGCAAACATCAAGTGAAATAAAGATTGTAGAAATATCCTGAGGAAGGAGTAGCAAATTGAGTTTGTATTCTATAGTAAAGAACAGAGAATTCAGAGGTTCCACAGCCAAGTTGTTTAGTTCCATAGAAAAGAAGAAGGCTAACCAATTCGTACAAAATCAAGAGAGACATCAATCAAGCTGATATGGGGATTAAGAAGAAATCAGAACTAGAGGACGATTCCTAGCTACTTGCAGATGAAGAAGTAACATCCATCTTTGAGCATCCAGGATGGCTTGAATTCTTGCAGAAAATTTTAAGGCATAATGAGGAATTGGTAAGAGAATTCTTCATAAACCAAGAACTGTCTAGAACAAAGGTGAGAAATGTTTTTATTCCTTTTTTTGTAAATAATATAAGTAATGTGTCAGGAGTGCTCATTATTCATATCCCATAACCTTCCAAGGGGAATTTAAAAGAACTAGTTGAATTCTTACTATAAGAAGAAGAAGCTGAACCCTAGTACATCTATAATATAAAGAAAATAATAAAAGGGGTCAGAAGGGTGAGTTTGCCCAAACCATTTGACAGGGTAGCATTTTGGATAGTAAAATATGTTGGTACCCAAATTTTTTCTCATTTTCAGTCTGAAAAACATCATAAATATGGCATGAAGCTTGAAGGTAGATAGATATTGATGTATTTCATTTTGTAGCTGGGGATTTGATCTAACTGGCACTCAGATTTGTGGAGAGATGGATAGCACTTTGAAAATATTTTGATCTAATCCTCACTATTTAGGTTGTGCCTTTCAACCAAGGTAAGAGACCCTATGTTGTAGCCTCTCTTTTGTGAAGGAGGTGGAGATATCCTTATACTGTGCATATTTTATGGAGATGGCCTTGGGAAAACATGATCAATTTTTCATTATTCAAACTCAATAGAGTTGTCACTACTAAATGATGGAAATGTTGTCAAGACAAGGCTGAGGCTGCTAGAGACATGGTATGATCCTGATTTGCTTTGTGCATTTTGTAAATGGATTGTGTTCTTTTGTTGATACACAATGCAATGCAGGGGTAGTATGGGGTAGGATTAATTATTCTGAATGAAATTTTTGGTCAGAGATTTTAGACAAGACCAACTAGAATTTTCCAGATTCTTTGAGGACCTTTGCAAGAAATTTGTAACACCTAAACAACAGAATGATTCAAAGGGGTTAAGGTACTCCTTCAACTAGGATATGTGTACCAAATGGAGGCCCAGATATGTACTCTTCCACACAACATTTGACAACCTGCCACAAGATCTTGAAGTAGATGAACCAACAAAGTATCCAGAAAACTCTATTTTATCATGACCTAAGGTGCACCCAAACATTTACAAACAATCTCAGAATTCAAGGAAAGTAAAGTAATTTTAAATCTGTATATCTCTTTATCAGATGAAAGCTCTTTTGTATGTGAAACTGCAGATGCCACTAAACTATCAACAAGAAATGAGACAATGTATGATCAAGAGAAATTTTAAACACAAGACTGCAATAGGAGCAAGAAACACAAATTGAAAACATTCTTAAACATAAGTGCATGAAAATTTTGCCAAGAGAAAACACAAAATAATCCAGAATCACCAGATTTATTAGCAAGGGAATGTTATAAGAACAATCTCAGAGTTTGTTGATGGCGTTACAACTGAAACCAACTCAAAATGATACAAATCTGATGCAAAAAGGAAATAGAAATGGTTCTCAGGTGGTTTCTCAGAGAATGGGCTTCTTCCTAGATTTTCTCATGAATTTATAAGTTTCTCTGACCTTTTACATGTCTCAAAACATGCATTATATAACTTTTAATTACATTGGATCCTTCTTTCCCAAGAAAAGAATATGCCCAGGATAAAGTTTGTTACAAAATTCCAACATAATTCACAGATCGAGACATTTAACAAATTTGCAACAAAAGTTGCTAGGTGTTTCAAAAGAGATGAATCATTACACATCCTTCATCATTATCCATTGTGGAAGCATGTTTTTCATTCTCCAATCATACAGACCCCTTTCATTTCATCATTTCATCTTTATTATTCCAAAATCTGATTCTGCAACTTTATAATTTGATATTTCATGTTTTACATGGGCTTGAGTAAAAATTTATTTTAAAAACACCTCAAATCTACAAATTTATCCCTAAAACCACTTTCATTGATCTTTGCAAGCACAAAGGACACGAATTTACCAAAAATTTGATGAAAAATGATGCAAAATTCACATGTCCACACTTCCTGGAGCAAAAAATGGTGGCCAAAAATTAAAATGTACAGTTACCCTTGATCTACTCTTTCTCCTTCAATCTGGGTGCTCCACATGTCAAAATATGATTGGGAATGAATTCAGGCTTACTTTTTGACCTTTTAACATTTTTGAAATAATGGAAAAAATTGACCTTTTTCTCTGCCACTCCGCCCTTGAAATTTGGTGATGACACGTGGCATATGGTGGGTCCCATTGGGATTGCGGCTCAATTCTGCTCATTTTGACCCTTTTTTGGAGTTTGGAAAAATTTCACTTTTTTCCCTGCGGGACCACACCTCCACCTCTGTCCTTGACACATGTCATTCTCTGTATCGCTAAAAATTCGTGGGCTTATTTCATGTTTTAACCCCTTTTTTCGCCAATGGAAAATTTTCTTCTTTACCTCCAGGGGCCCATGCCTCTGATGCCATCCTTGCCACGTGTCTTGTTCTGATTTTTCGTAGAGCCATGCCTCAAATCCTCCATTCTAAGTCTTTTTTGCAAGAGGGAAAAAAATTTATTTTTGCCTCTCCAGCCTGCCAACCCACTCTGCCTTCACCACGTGTCTCCCTATGGCTCATTCGTGGGCCCGTGGCTTAATTTTTTTCCTTAACTCATTTTGTACAAAAAAGGGAACAATTTCCCCTTTTCCCCCGCCGACCCACTCTATCCCTGCATTGACATGTGTCAATCTCTCTTCTATTGCGGCCCCACGAACCTTTCCACATTTTTTTCCCTTTTTGCCAAAAAGGTAGAAATTATTTTAAGTCCCCCATCAACCCACTTTTCCCTTTTTGATTTTTAGGACACGTGACCACCTGTGATTGGTTGTGGAGTTTCAGGCCAGTTTTGACTTTTAAAAATTTTACAAAATAAAAGTCAAAAATCTCCAAGGAAAGATAAGAGGTATCCCAAGCATTCAAAATACATCTAATAAGAAATGTCATTCACGTGACCCTATCACTTCCCAAAAATGAATCAAGATGGCTAATTATGACAATCAAGGATGTTGACTGAAAATAAACAAGGTCAAATAAAATGATTCCAAGTCTAGTAAGCCTAGAATAAGATTTTTTTGATGAAGGATGGAAATTTTTCGAAATGGAATAATATTGAAACATGATTCTGATGCATTTCTCGACCATGGGGATAGATTTTCAAAGGCATCGGATAGGTATAAAGAAGAGTCAAGATATTTTAAGATTCCAAAGTGTTTTGATAAGGGTAATAAATGATATAGCCCACATACTTGTAAGAGTATAGGGCATAAAGGTTTGTTGGAAATCTTGTAGCATTCTTGAAAACATGGGGCATGTTCTTATAAATCTCTTCATTTAGATTAAGGCATGAAAACTTAGGAGATGAGAAACTTCATTGTACCCATTAAATACTGTAGAAAATTCTTCAAAGGTAATGTAGCAAGAAAGGAAAGATTACAGGCATAGATTCTTTGGGCTCAAATTTGATAGTGGTATACTATTTCTACCTGACCTAATGAGTAAATTTAGTATCTTATGGGAAAAGAAGTCTTCAACACATTTCCCATAAGATGAAGGAAGCATGGTCATGAGCCGCTACAATTTTTTTCCGTGCTAAACATCCCAGGTATGTATCTATTTTGATTCCATTCACAATCTTATGGCTCAGAGAAATTCCTTTAGTCTCTCTCATAATTAGGTGCATTAAGGTCTAATTCAAGTGATATGCCAACACCATAGTCCTATGGAATCATGTATCATGGAGTAGAAATTTGAGTAAAAAGTTGATAAGGAATTTTAATGCACTTGAGTCCTAATGTTAGAAGGTTAGATTCTTGCCCCATTATCTCCATCAACTAATCTATCAATTGATGCCCCTGTAGAATAATAGTTATGGAATCATGTATCATGGAGAAATTATTTGAGTAAAAAGAAGGTCAGTAAGGAATTTTAATGCAACTTGAGTCCTTCTGTACCTGAGAAGGTCAGGTTCCTTGGTTTCTCATCAATAATTTCAGTAAGAGCCAATATCTATCTATTAAGTATGATAGCTGCATCTACATAAGTATTTTTTAGAACAGTTTTAGGATATTTCTAGATTGTTGAAATTCAAGACCAAGGGCTAGGTGTGACATCATCCTAGATAAGAGAAATTTTTACAGATGGTCAAGGGGAACTCTAGTAAGGAAGGATTGAAATTTTAATGGTCTTTTAAGAGGTAGCTGCAGAGATTGTTGGGCAGCATGTGTCTTTGTAATACCACTCTCATATATAATAAAAGTTTCTTGTTTTGGTTATAATTCATGATAAGACCTATTAGGAGATCAAGATCCCTATCATGAGCATGTGGTATGTGTTACCATCAGTAGTGCTGAGTCTTGAATGTTTCTCAGAAGAGTTGGCATTATCTAGGATCTTTGAAATGTATAATTTGTCTTTAATAGAGGTTAAATGCACCTTAACTCCTGAACATAATGTGTCAAGAGAAAAGTATCTTGGAATATGATATTTGGTCTATGTAATAGTCTCCTAGTCTCTTGTCTATGAGAGTAGCTCTTGCCCTATGAAGAGCCTAAATCCATCAAGAATTTTGACTGTCCTCAAAATTTAACTATGTTAAGAAAGGGAAATTCTCATTGTCAATGGAATTTTGTCTCAACAGGGACTCATGGTTGTTGCTTTAAGATGTATAAAATGGTATGAGCCACATCTTGAAGTAGCTGATATGAAAAAGACGAACAGTGCTAGACTGTATAGAAATTATCATCATCTAAGGCATGTTATCCATAGTTCACTGTTTACAGAAAAAACTAAGGTATGAGATCATGAAGGTGTAATTACAATCTGAAAAGATCTAATGGGTTGATATTCAAATAGAATGTGTAGAGAAGCCAATATACAGTGGCTATCATGGAGGAATTACATGGCTCCATTCAGATAGTTGAAGATCAGTTATCAAGGAAAGAAAGGAGTTTGAAGAAAAGTTATATGAAGTTATGAACAAATATGTCTTGCAAGGATTTTAAATACCCATAAGGATGGTTGATGGTGTTCCACAGAGTTTGAGAAATTGCTTGCTTGCAAGAGGATGATTCAAGGTTCCTCTCTTCTAGGTATTTAGTGTTTCCTTTCTGTTCTGAGCAATTCATTCACTGCCAATCAAGTCAGTGAATATTCATAGTGGGCTTCCACATGAACTGTGTGATGAATCTAAATAGAAGGTATGGATACTATGTAGCAGTGTATCAAATCCCTAGAGAAGGATTAAATAATGATTGATATGAATTTTATGATGTGTCATGACAATGCTAGATTTACAGATAGGATCTGTGAATAACTTGTATATAGGGGAGAGCCAACTTTATACCTTAGTGGTGATCTATTTCGCAAAACCAGATTGCATGGAAGTAATTTTAGGAGCATATAAATGATTTATTGACAAGCTAGAAGATGATAGAGGCCTCAACATCAGAGCTCACTAGGGTTTTTTTTTTTGCCTAACCTCACACATCTATAGATACTCAATGTCATTAGGACCTAAGGATGTGATTGATCTAAGACATCTATTACCCTGACCATTCTGCAATAGAGTATTGATGCCTTCACCTCCTATGAGGATGAAGAATCTATGAAGATGTTTTCAAGTTAAGGATTAGCTAAAATAACAATGTATAGTAAGTCCTTCAATATATGCAAATAGTATGAAAAAGAAGTATGATTTTATTGTTTATCTCTTATAAATCTAGATAAAGAGTGTAGAGAGGGCCAAAGAATTATGTCACCATAGTTGACTTTAGATGAAGGAATTACCTATTGAAATTTACAGATGGGAAAGCGAAATATTGATGTGCTCTTTTTCTTTGAGTATCTCAAAATCAAGTATCCTTGGGAGAACTTTAGGATTTTTCTAATGACCCTGCTGAATGGTTGTACAGAGGTCTGTGAGAGGCATCCTAGAAGAAGGAGTTGGAGAAATTTTTTTGGCAATATTATTGCATTTTTTATGGAAGTATTACAATGATCAGCCAGTTGATTTCATGTCAATCAATATTAGGTGATAGGGAAGTAAGTCATATGATCCTAACCTGTAGAAGAATGAGTTTGCAAAGGTACTAGTGACAAACAACCTAAGTTTAGGGGAATGTGATGAGGCCAGAATATGCCCGATTAATGTATAATATATGATCTCATATTACTCTCCTTTTTATTAAGTTTGATTGCATTTTGTGACTTTTATTTGATCTGATATGAGTTAGGATGTAATTTTCTGTCTATTGATTGATTGTGATGCTAGCGTTTAAAAGCTCTGAAATTCCTAACGATAGTGTGTGTTTGAAATTTAGTTTTGTAATAAAGCAGATCTAATCAGTCGAAGGAAATGAAGTATGTATCGTTCAACATGTTTTTCAGTAGCATTTGTTCCAATACAACTTAGTTCTGGAACTTCTAATTTAGTTCTGAAACTCCATTACACATAGTCATTATCTAGTTCCATGGAACTTCCAGACTTAGTTCCGAAACTCCAATATTTAGTTCTAAAATTTTCAGAATTCATTCCAGAACCCCTAGGGTATAGCTATAGAACTCTCACAGGTTTTGATTCTTAATGATTTCCTATGGTTCTGGAACTTCTCCAAAGTTCCAGAACCGATGGGAGTTATCTATTTTAAAACCACATCTGGAGATTTTGTATCTACGCCCCTTTCAATCATGAAAGACGAGAAAAATTTTGAGTGTAGATCTAGGGAGAGTTGTCCTATAGCTATCTAATCAACCACCATCTGACTCAGCATCTATTCTAGGCATGATTCGATTTCATCAGAATCATTGAGAAAACTGTGATTGTAAAATGTATATAAAGGCATACCTACAATAGATAGATAATAGAAGATAGAAATATAGAATGAGATAGATGTAGAACAGAGAAAAGAAATATACTAAGTACCCATATTCAGTATGTTTTGTAATACTGAATGATGACACCCATTAATTCCATGAGTCTAGAGTGGAAACATTTACCTTTGCACCCATGTTTATCATAATATTTCTCAGGATCCATCCATCGACTACTACATTTAAGGTAATCTCTTTATCCTAATCAATGGTTTGTTCTCTCCTATGGGGAAAGGTAATATTTTTTGTAACCATTCCCCTAGTAGAGGGATGATATTATCTTGCCTCAACATTTCTCATACTTCCCTAACTTCATCTAGATCCTTATGCGTAGCCTCAATGCTCTAACTTTTCTCTAATTGTAACAACTACTCCTTTAGGAACTGAATCTCTCCTTGTAGGCTTCAAATCACCTCCATGGGCTCCTAATAAACCTCTTTCTGATGAGTAGGGTCTGGATACTTCCCGTGCACCTCCTCTTATCTATTAATTATTAATATTTTCTTTGGTGTCTGTCTTGTGCACGCAGCCTCGAATCGAGTCGTTACCAGGACAAGTTCCAACTCTAACTCACATGCCACCCTTGGCATCCATTACGAGTCTAATTTCTTCATGCTCAACATCCTAACACCCTTATCATTCCCCTATTGTTGGCTCATGTGTTCAAATAACTCTCAACACTTCTCATACTTTTGCTTTTGTTCACACCAAGAGAACTATAGCATGTCAGGACGTTCACGCTTGTAATGTTCCGTAGACCCACAGTTGTAACAAGTTCCATATGGGAACTCACTTTTTCCACCTCCGCAGTTTCCATGACCTCAAAATCCTCCACAAAATCCTATTCTCTGACTATCTCCATCTGCGTGTCCTTCATAATTATGGATGTCATTCTTGGAATTGTTTGCAATACTGGTCTGGAACACACTAATATTAATGTCATCATGTATCTAGTCAATCAATCTATAATCCTTGGTGTCATTAGTAGTAGAGGTACAAATATTTCAATAGTAAGACAAATTCTTACAAATCACACATTGTAGTAGTGGACATCTACCTGCATCGTGATCTCCATTACAAATCTCATAGTATAATGTCATCATGCATACCAATCTCTGAGGAAAATTTCCTTTCGTATACCCCTCTACCCCACAATGCATGCATCATAGGCCATTGCAAGTCTCATGTGTCGAGTTCACAAATAGATTATCTAGCTATTTTTCCATCAAAGAAATCTGAGCTTTAAGAAAATTACTAACACCGATATCCAAACTTCCCATGGCCTCGATGCTCAGGGAAGCCTCCAAGGCCTCGTGCGGATCTATGAAAGTATTATGTGAAAGTGCTCTCTTGAAGAACATTATTAATCCTCTAATAAACCATAGAGCATGTTGAGAAGGATGAATATCATAAGATAGTTTTGATAAGAGAGTTTTAAAGCAAACATCATACTCACGCACACTCTCTGTCATACCTTGTTGAATTTCTTTTAATGCACTGATGCTCTTTTGTTTAAACTCGGGAATGTGGAACTATGCCAATAATACATCACACAGCATGGTGTAATCCACCACCATCTAGTATGGATCATACTTCATGTACCATCTATGTACATGCCCTTGTAATGCAGTCACAAACTATCTTTCTTTCCTCTCCAGGGAAATGATTCCCTTCACACGCCATAGTATCTCAAACTCATGTACATGTTTTGTAGCTTCTTCCACACCCTTTTAATCAGGTAAGTGTAAGGAAATCTCATAGAACACTTGATGAGGTGGTTGAGGTCCTTCTCATCTGGCTTAGGCACCTTAATAGCCTCTACCACCTGATCCACTTGATCCACAAAATTCTCCTCCTACAACAGGAAAATGGCCTGAAATGTTGGCACCATGTGTCCTCACCATCATGCTAAAATGCATGCCAACGGTATGTGATACTGATCCACTCCTATATGTGCTTCCCATTCCTACTCTAGATACAATACCCAAACTCTATGAGCCTTTTCCTTGCCCAAATGTTGCACTAGATAGAATACCTCCAAATAGAGGAAAAGAATAAGCGATCATGGATGGAAATGAAAAGTTATACCTCCTTGGTGTTGGTTGACCATTGATATCAATACCTCTAATGATCAAATGAAAAAAAAAATCCTCAGGGACTAGAAGGATAACCGCTAGGGTCTAATCACCAGGTAAGACAAAATGCATGCCTACGAACCTCTTTTCTTCACATTAAAAAATTTCACTAAACACTGAGGGGGTACCTCTCCTACGCTTTCCAAGATGGGGTAGCATAGACTGCTTAGATCTCACACCCTCTGCGCAGATCTCAAATCCTTCCTATAACTTTTGTCTTCGTATCCCCATTGCTCTAACAACCTCACGTCATCTTTCCAACTCACTCTCTCAAGCTTCATCATACTTGTGTCTCCTTTCTTCTCTCTTCGTCTCCGCTGTAGGATCTTTCCTCCTTCACCACATTGTCTTCCATGCCCCACGCCCAGTAGGAATTTATCCAGCCATAAGAAAATCCTTCAAACTTAAACTAATGACCAGGATCTTGATAGCTAAAGGGAAAGCAAGAAAAAATGATCCTCTAGGCTCCCTCAAGAACTCAAACTTAGAAAGATCTGGACAAGAATATGTAGAAATAGATTATTCCATGGTATAACTGGTCAACACTCTTCTCCACCAGTTATCAAAAACATGGGTCTAGGTCAGATACATCATGTAGCTTCTAATAATCATATTGGGTCCATACACGAGGTCTATAGTACCAACTCGACCTAGATGCGTATGCTAAAATCCTTTCATACAACTCATGATACAGGCGCTCTTCTACCCATTTACATGAATCAAACTTAGGTCCATTATAAAATCTCTGGGTGAACTCATGCTCACGTTTCAATGCTGTCCAACGTCAAGCACTCTGTCATCACGTATCATTATCATAATAACTTTGATAAGAGGTCCTGAAAATAGAACCAAAATGTGATATCTATTTACTGCTTACTTAACAAAAATTCCCAAACACATCGACATATCATCTAAATCAATCTGGAAGCTCACCCGAGGTGCATGTAGGCACCAAGACCCTCCTTTATGTGAGCTTTGTGAGAATGTTCTTTCTTAGCATGGGGATGTAATATAGCCAAAGATTTAGTGAATTCATCCATGGGATTTAAGATGTAAGCATTAAACCCTATTCTAATGCATTCCAAGCATATATTAACATAATCAACTAGTATACTCAACCCATGAATATCATCAAGAAAAATCGTAACACACACAAGAACATGAGGAAAAAACATAGATTAAGATCCATTACATGAGTGTTTCAGAATCACTTTATTATATTTATGAGCCAAAATATGGTAGCCAAGAGACATCAAAAAGAGTCCCATTCATGGGAATGTTCATACTAGTAGATTTTTCCTTACATCTCAGATCTCTTCACATAACAGAACTTGCCATTTCACATAACACAATACCTCTATATTCTTCTATCTCTCTCTTCTCTCATTTATTTTTCCCTACTAACTTATCCATCTCAAGAAAAACCATATATATTCTCTCTTAACCACTCTTTATTACCTGCGAAATCCTGAGGGAATCCTTTCATGATTGTTGTAGTCATTTTTATTCCCTTCTCAAAGAACAAGGAAATCACATGCGTGTCATCCTACCACCCAGCGGGCATTGGGAGCTCACCCGAGGCATGCACAGGTGTCGAGTCCCTCCTTTATGTGAGTTTTGTGAGAATGCATTATTTATGATAGAAACCAAAGTGAACAGATTTGAAAGGAACCACACATTCATCTTAGAGATCAGAATGACTTATAGACCAATGTGTTCATTCATATAAGAGAAACATTGTAGAACATAGATATAAATCATAACAGAAAAGAAATGCACATGGGTTTACACCCACTCATATGAAATATATATATCATCGATTTGTTGGTAACTAAATTTGTTCTCCTTTTCAGTCTAAGAAACATTAGAGATATGGCATGAAGCTTGAAGTTAGATAGATCATGATATGTGTCATTTTGTAGCTGGGGAGGTGATCTAACTAGCACTCAAATTTGTGGAGAGATAGATAGCACTTTGAAAGGATTTGATCTGACCCTAACTATTTTAGGTTGTACCTTTTAACCAAGGTATGAGAACCTATATTGTAACCCCCAAATGGTGAAGGAAATGAAGATATCCCTCAATTTATGAAAATAGTATGAAAATGCCTTGGGAAAATATGATCAACACTCAAAATCTGACTTTCACAAGTTGTCACTCCTAGATCATGGAGATATTTTCAATGCAAGGCAAGGGTTACTGAAGACATTGTATAATCCTGATTTTCCTTGTGCATTTTTGAAGATGGGTTAGATCCTTTTGTTGACACACAATGCAATGCAGGGGTAGTATGGGTAGGATTATTTTGTTTGAATGATTTTTTTGGTGGGGCATTGATGAGACAAACTGGGATATATCAGATATTTGACAACCTCTACAATACTTGAAACAACTATCAAATTAAATGCTTTAAATAATCAGGACATTCTTTCAACCAGAAGAGGCATAAATGGAAGCCCAGGCAACACTCTTCACACAATCTTTGAGAAATCACCACAAAATCTTGAAGTAAAGAACTCAATTAAACAAAAAAATCATTGATCAAACCATGCCTAAGGTGCCCCCAAAGGCTTACAAGCAATCTCTATAGTCAAAGAAGGTAAAGTGATTTTAAATTTGTTTATCTCCTTATCAAATGAAGGCTCTTCTGAATATGAGATTACAAATTACACTAAACTATCAACCAGAAATGGAGATCCTGTGTGTTTTCTAAAGACTTTCAATGCAAGATTGCAACAAGAACAATTAAAACTATTTGTAGGCATTTAAAAATGATAACATACACCATATTGCCCAGAAAAACACAAATTAACTCAAAAGCTTGTTAGATTCATCAATAGGGGAGAGTTTCATGAACAATCTCAGAGCTTTGTGATGGCTATACACTTGTAACCAACTCACATACATGAATATCCAACATAGAAGAAATTACTCTGGTCCTTTGGTGGATTTCTCAGAAAATGAGCTTTCTCTTAGAATTTGCTTGTGATTTTCAATTTTTCCCCCCTTTTACAATTTCTCAAAAATGCAATATATACCTCATGCCACATTGGAGCCTTCTTTCCCAAGTAAAGAATATGCCATGGGATCAAGTTTGTTACAAAACAATCCTCATGATTCAATGAAAATGACATCAAACAAAAAAGCATTCATAGGTTTCCAAGTGTGCCCAAAAAGAATAAATGATTACAAATATCTGGATCATTATCCATCCTGGAGGAACATTTTTCATCATTGAGGCATGCAAACACCATTTACTCATCATTTTCACCTTTTCAAATTACCTCTGCAACTTTTAATTTTGTCACTTCACATTTTTGGAGGGACTAGGGAAAAATTTATTTCAAAATCACCTCAGATCAAAGAATTAAGCCATGAAAGTGATGCGAATGATCCTAGAAGGCCAAGATGACACAAAATCACTATAAATTTGATGAATTTTGATGTAAAAATCATGATTCCAAGCTTCCTGGAGCTCCCATGGTGGTCAAAACAAATGGATGCACATCAACTGTCGATCTTATCCATCTTTTAATCCTAGCCCTCCACGTGGAAGATGTGGACTTAGAAATAAGCTTTAGTTACCTTTTTAATTTTTTGGGTAAGGCCAGACACGTGGCAAAAAATGATTGGAAACAAATTCGAGCTCATTTTTTGACTTTTCAACCTTTTGGAAAAAATGGAAAAATTTAAATTTTTCCCCCGCCCCTTCACCTTTGAATTTTAGAGCTGACATATGGCACATGGTGGGTCCCATTGGGATCGCGCTTCAATTCAGCACATTTTTACCTTTTTGGGAAAATTGGAAAATTTTCACTTTTTTCCCTGCGGGCCCGCACCTCTGATTTCTCCCTTGCAACGTGTCTCCTTTTGATTTGTTGTAGGCTAGCGCTCCAAATTTTAATTTTAAGCCTTTTATGCAAAAGGGAAAAAAATTCTCCTACCTTCACTGGCCCGTTGACCCACCTTGTTCTTTGACTATTCATGGACACGTGTCCACCTGTGATTCATTCGCGGGCTTTCGGGCCAAAAATTTACTTTAACACTTTGAGCCAAAAACACAAAAAACCACAAAAGCTTCCACCACCTGCATCCCCTTTGCCTAAGAAACTACCACGTGGCCTCCTCTGATTAGAGTAGGGCTAGAAATGAATTTTGCAATTTTTAAAAAATAGAGTTAAAACTCTAAGTCCCCAATATGGCCCGCTCCTCCATTTTTAAACTTTTAAGACACGTGTCCTCTTCTAGTTGGCCACGGGGATTCAAGAAAACTTTTGAATTAGGAAATTTTACAAAATAAAGCCAAAATTTTGAAAGGATATCTGTCTCCTCGCCTCTCCTCAGCTAATAAGAACATGCCACATAGGCAACTTTGAAAAAGGTAGAGCCGTGGAGCCAAATTTGCCACTTTGCCAAAAAAATAAAATGACAAGTTAGAAACATTTCCCACCGAACCTTTGCCAATGAAAACAAATCACATTTCTAATACTTTATAACGATGAATTTGACGGGAAAATGGTGCTCGTCTGACCGTCAAAACGTTAAAAATTCCAGGGACGCCCTAGAATTCAATTTTTACACCAAGGATGGAAGATTTTTTATTTTGAATCAACTGAAGCATGATTTCTACAGCATTCCTGATCTAGGATTTGGATTTTCAAATACAAACAAGTATGATTTGATCAATTTTGATTTTTCCACGATCTGGAAAAGGGAAAAATGACATAGCCTATAAAATTGGAAAAACTAGGGCACAGAAAAGGGTAAACTTGGATTATTCTTCCAAATTAGGGAAAAACAACAAGTTTGTGAGCATTTTAAAAGAATTTCAACTGGAGGGGAAGAATTATAGACCATCAAATCAAAGGATAACATGTTTTCTAAGGAGATACAGATTTGAAAATTTAGGAAACATGGTCCACTCTCAAAAATGGCACCAACATTGGCTCTTGCTTGGGGATGGGCACTCCCAGTGAGTGCCACAAGGAAAAAATGTAGACCAAGTGCCAAAATATCCATTGGACAAAGGAGTCAATACGCAAGGCAGTCAAAATACCAAAACCATCCTTCAAAAAAAAGTTGAGAAACTGACCAGAATGGCCGCCAAGAACAAGGACAAACCACATACCAACAAAATAGAAAAAATAAAGAAAAGAACAAAGACTATACAACTGTACAATTAGTGCATACCTCAAATTTGGGGATTAATCCAAGAAATGCTTCAAATGTCTTGCATTAACAAGCAGCTCCAACAATTCCCCATCTAAGACCTTGAGAAAAAAGGTATGTTCACCAATTCTGATATCAATGGCATAAGGGCCAATCCATAATGCATCAAATTTTCCATGCTTGCCCTTGTCTACATGCCTACTATCCCAAAAAAAAAACCAAATCTCTAACATTGAAGGCTCTAGGAGTGACCTTCTTGTCAAACAATCTCTTCAATTTTTCCCTAAATCTGACATGCCTTTGATGGGATGCTCTTCTCTCCTCATCAAGCTCAATAATATGATTGATCCTTGATTCATATGGGCCAAGCTCTTGATCTTCCAACTGTTGGAAAAAATAAAATGAAGATAATTGCAGGTGCAAGGGAAGTAAATCATGAGTTCCATACACCAATTCAAATGGGCTTTTACCAGTAGCTCTTTTAGGAGTTATCCTATCAACCCAAACTACAAATTTCAATTGTTCACCCCATTTCTTCTTGTTTTGTTCCAAGGTCCTTCTAATGATATTCAAAAAATTCTTATTGTTGGACTCAACTTGTCCATTTCCTTGGGAGTTATAGTTTGAATAATAAGTCATATTGATTTCATATTCATTACACATTACCATTAAAGGTTTGGCTTTAAAGAACATGGCATTATCAGCTACAATCTTGATTAGGACTCCAAATCTGCATATGATTTGATTCAACAAGAAGTCCATAACAATTTGGCATGTTGCTTTCTTGGTGGGGATTTCCTTTACCCACTTTGTAAAAAACTCAGTGGCTACAAGGATCCACTTATGGCCAACACTAGAAGGATCTAAAATCTCACCAATGAAATCCATCCCCCATTGCTTGAAAGGAGATTTAATTGATACAGGCTGAAAAGGAAGGGAGCCTGAAGCTTTCAGTCTTCTAGATAAACATTGGCAACTATCACATTTTCTAAACAAATGGGTTGCATCTTTGAAGAGAGTAGGCCACCAATAACCAGCTCTCAAAATCTTATGTGTTGTTACTCTTCCAGCAAAGTGTCCTAAAAAAACTCCCCCATGGAAATCAGTAACTATATTGGGAGCTTCATCTTCAGCTACACACTTTAAGAGGACACCTTCAGGGTTCTTCCAAGCCAGCCCAAAGTCAGTGATGATGTATTTCTTAGAAGCCAGCTTGAGGGCTCTTTTCTGATTTTTTAAAAATGATCAGGACAAAAAGGTGTCTGAGGTAAAAGATTATATCCTTGTACCACTCAGAAGTTACCAATTTCCCAATAACATCTATCCTTTCTTCTTCTACTTCATTCACTTCTATAGTCTAGAAGTTTCTCTCAGCCATGAACTTAGCAAGACCCAAACCTCTTACCGAATTTGTATTTTGGATGTCCATATCATACTCCTGTAGTTTGTTCACCCACCTAAATATTTTGCTTGAGATCTCCATCTCTGATAAGATGTCTTTCACCATGGTGTGGGGAACATAAGCAAAAAATTTTGAACTCAATATATAAGGCCTAAAAACCTTTCTTGCTTTCACCAAGGAAAATGCTTGTTTCTCCATGATTGTATACTTCATCTCAGCTGCTTGTAAATCCTTACTAAAGAAGGAAATAGGCCTCTCAGCCCCATTCTCATCCTTTTGCAGCAAAACAGAAGCAATGGTATACTAATAGGCAAAGGAAAAGATTTGGAAAGGCCTCTTATAGTTTGGGGCTGCTCAAATAGGTGCATGTTTAAGTGCATCCTTAATTCCTTCAAAATCTTGAATGGTAGCCTCCTCCCACCTAAGAACTTGGTCCTTCTTTAGCATGCTTATGATTGGAAGAGTCAACTCAGAAAAGCTGGAAACAAAACTTCAAATAAAATTAATTTGACCAAAGAAATATTGGATGCCTTTCTTGGTTCTTGGGATAGGTACTTTGCTGATTGCTTCCACTCTCTCAGGGTCTATCATAACACCATCTTTTGACACAATTTGTCCCAATAGCTTGGCATTTTACATGAAAAAATGAAACTTCTTTGGATTAAGAGAAATTCCATACTCCATACATCTGATCAACATCTTCTCCAAGTGCTGCAAATGATCACCTCTTTGCCTTGAAAACACAGTCACATCATCTTGGTAAACTGCAATGAACTCATTGATGTACCCAACAAAAGTAACATCTATTGCTCTTTGAAAAGTGGCTCCAACATTCATTAAACAAAAGGGCATCCTAACAAAAATATATGTTCCCCAAGGAGTAGTGAATGATGTCTTAAGTCTTTCTGATTCTTTAACAACCACTTGATTGTATCCAGATAAAACATCCAATGTAGAAAGCAACTCAGACCCTGTCACAAGCTGCAACATATTTTCCATATTTGGCAAGGGATAGTTTTCCTTCATGGATGCTTTGTTTAGATTTCTAAAATCCACACAAAGTCTGATGTGTCTGTTCTTCTTTCTGACTGGCATAAGGTTTGCAACCCAAGATGAATATCTAGTGGACTGAATAATACCTCAATCTCTCAACTTATTTAACTCCTCTTGCATTTTCATGGAGAGAAGTGGATTGATTGTCCTTTGCCTCTATCTAAATGGCTTATTCTTGGCCTCAAGAGGGATCTCATGTTGAAACAAGTCTTCTCTATATGCTTTTAGCCCGGAATAGGACCAAGCAAGGTAGTCTTGATAATTTTTCAAGAGTTGGGCATAGGAATGTTTTTTCTATTTACTTAAATTTCTTCTCAACCAAATCTTCCTTGGTTTACCATTAGTGCCCAATTTATGCTCTTCCACATCCGTTGAGGAAGACATGTTTATATTTATGATGCAATCAACATTGTTAAAATTATACTCAAGGGAAATAAGGCCTCTAAGAATGGTGTTAGTTTTCAATTGGATATTATCTTTTCCAAAAAAATTCTCTCTCCCTTCAGTCATACATACCATTGGCTCCCAATCAATATGCTAATCTACAAACTCACCTTGATTTTGCAAGAACCTTTTCACTTAAGAATCATCATCAAACACTTTCCAATGCTTGATGTTGTCAGGGATAGCTAGCCTAGTCAACACTTCAACATTGTACTCACAATAAGGTGAAACGGTGCAAACTCCAAATCTTGACCCCAACAATGCCAATTTTTCAGCAACAACATTCAAACTTCTGTCATAGTGCATAATATTGAAGGAATCAAACATCTCAACTAGATCCCAAACTGCATGCTTATACTTCTTCATCCATTGATTTTTTGTAGTATATAGTTTTCTTATTTGTTTGACAACTAACTCTGAATATCCCTTTGTAGTGATGTCCTTGACACCATACTTCCATGCAATTCTCAGACCCAACAACAAGGCTTCATACTCAATAATGTTGTTAGTACATTCAAAATTAAGCTTAAAGGAAAAAACAAATTCTTCCAAGCTAGGAGAAATCAGAATTACACTAGCACCATTTTCAAATTTGGAGCAAGCTCCATCAAATAGCAAGCTCCATCAAATAGCAAGCTCCAAGGAGAACATACCTTTTCAAGGCTCTTTGACTGATCCATTTTGTGTTCTTTTCCATCAGCAACACCAATAAAATTTTTCAGCATCAACATCAGCAAATAATACTTCATAAATAGCATTGTTTGGGTCCTCAATTAGATGCAACATTTTATTTTCTCCATAGAGCTTGACTAGGCTGCCCTCAATGGGAATGGTGGCAAAAGACATATCCATTTGGACACTCTCTCCAACACTTGTAGCCCATTTTATTAACAAAATCATACCCCATTTGGCAGGGCAATCAACAATCACAACATCCAATTTTAAATTCCTCCCTAGATAAGATGCAAGATGCATTACCAAACCTTTCAAACAACCAACAACTGACACTTCTCTTGAGTCCATGGCAGTACACTTTCCATATGCTTCTATCACTTTGATGTCGAACTCATTCATGACTTCTAGAGGCATGACATTACATGATGCACTAGAATCAAACATACAATTGTGAAGTAGCTTATCCTTTATGATCAAAGTTGTGAAGAATGGATCAACATTCAACTACGAATCAACCAAATATGTCCCCAAATATACCTCAGGTGTCTCTCCAAGATCTTCTACTACTGGTGGTGTTTCAAGGTCAACAATGATCTGAGGTGGAGTTTCAACAACATTTAGGTTTTTTCCTAGAGTAACCTTCTCTTATTTCAATCCCAAGTACTCAAATGCTCTCTTCTTATGCTCAGGAATTCTAAGCAACTCAATGATTGGAACACTCACTTTAATTTGGCTATATACTCTAGTTATGTCATAGGGGACACTCTTTGGAAAAACAACATTGGAAGGGAGACAAGAAGATTCATTAGATGGAAGTGGATTCTTGGAAAATTGGGCATGAGGAGGACTGTAATTTTTGTTTGGGACAACAAAAATTCTAATAGGTGCTTCTCTCCTAGGAGCTTCTTTTGGAATGCTTGTGAGCAAGGGTGTTTTAGGTTTGGCTTGAGGCCCAACTCCCTTAACAAATTTTCTTCTAGTGTTATAGTATTTTTCTTGACCAACAACATCATTCATTAACAACTATCTATCTTCCTCTGAAGGGATACCACCATCATATTTCTTAATCATCAAAGCTATTAAATATTCAAAGTCATTATTAGGAATTTCGAAAGCTTGCACTACATCAACTTCAAGAGCATGAGGGGGGAGAAATACTTATACCCGTTTGATGCAATCCCAAAAGGTAGCAGTAGTCCTAACACTTATTACTTCAGTATATGTTACTCTTGTTTGTGACCTTGATGAACAACCCACCATGCAAATATCCTCATCAGTACCATAATAATAATTAGCTTCACCTTCCTGCTGGTCCACTTCACATGGAGGATAGGGTAGAAGAAACCTATCGCACCAATCAATATCATCAACCTCTTCAACAACAACAACCCTAGTAGTTAAGGGATCAGGCAACACTCTTCCTTCACGTGCTTGAGAATGTCTATTTATAGATCCAACAGGCCCTTTACCTTTGTCATCAAACCTCTACTCATTCCTATGGTGATTGCCAAACCTATCTTGTTCTTGCTGCTTAGGCTGACCTTGTGAAGTCTGTGCAATTACCTTCTCAGCTCTTGCCAACTTGTATGATATTTCTTTGACAACCCTTGCCAAAGTTTTCACAACCTCTTCTAAATCAGCACCTTTGCTAGCTTGAGGTTTTTCAAGGTTTATCAAATGTTCACCATCTCTTTTGAGAGGTTTCTGTTATCCAAAATGTTCCCCTTACACATTTTGTGGCTAACTCCCTTCATTCTTCCCTCTCTTGTGCCTCAGTCATAATTTTTTGCTTTTTAGGCACTCAAGACCTTTTGGAAATGGCACCATTGGATAGATATTTTTCTCATCTTTCCAGAAAGGTAAAGTTTTCCTCCTAACTCCATGTATTTTTTAAGTTATGGCTCGGCAGAGATTTTGTGGGAAATTTTCCCCTGAAAGGCCCGTAGCCAATAAGATGAGGCCACGTGTCCTCGGGACTAGCAGAGGACAAAGGTAAACTTGGAATTGGAACATTTTGTTGGTGTAAATAATTTAATTACACCGAATAAGCTCATTATAGAAAATTGTTATATTTTTTGTAATTAGTTCTAACTCTCGGAGCTTGTTGAGATTCTCTCCACTCCTTGTGTGGAATTAGTTATCTCCTAATTAGCTTGACATTCCTAGTATTTAGGAATGTCAAACTATCTATTCTCCCTATTTAATGAATCTCCCAGATGGTGGAGATATCAGAGATAATTATTATTTCTCTGTTCCTCTTTATTGTGCTCTTATTTTCTTCTCTGAGTAATTCTCTGTGCTCACTCTTCCTATGCTAGATCCTACTGGTAGATTTTTCACATTTCGCCCCGAAGGCCCGCCGATGAATGAGATGCTGCCACATGTCTAAGGGAAAGAAATTGGAAAATTTTCTAAGGGTTGATCCAAGCAAAAATTTTTATGCTAGGCCCGCATCGAATCATATTGTGCCACGTGTCTTGAGAGGAAAAGAGTGGTAGAGGGTGGAGTTAAAATGGAAAATTTGACTAAGTGTTGGTGCCGTAAAAAAATATCCAGAAGGGCCCCGATGAATGAAATGATGCCATGTGTCCCAGGACCGGTGGACCGCGGGGGAAGATTTTAAAATTTGGCGAAGTGTTTTGGTAAAAAGTAATGGAGAAGTTTTTGGCCCGCCATCCTGCTGACCAGTCAGAGCTTACCATGTGTCCCCGGGGGTCGGATCGACAGAGCGCAGGGGGAGATTGGGAATTTTTCCCAAGGGTAAGTGTAAAAGGAGATATTTGCCCCAAGGCCCCGCGCCCAATGGAATCATGCCACGTGGCACTAGAGCTTCATAACGCGGGGAAAAAATTGGAAATATTCCCAAAGAAAATTGAAGGAAATTTCAAAGGGAAAAAATGCCCCCCCCAAACGCGAGCCAATGGAATCTTGCCACGTGTCTGGTGGCGGCAAAAATATAGGACAGGCCCGCATGAAAAAATCTCCAGAAAAAACCCGCAACCAATGGGGTTTCACCACATGTCTGAGTCAATAATATGGCCAAAAGTGATAGAAAAGTTAAGGGGCAAAGCCCCGTGACGAATCACCTCTTGCCACATGTCCTTAGATCATCGGCCCGGTGGAGATTTTTGGAAAATTTTTCCAATGGTCAAAATGATGGAAAATGAAGCACAGAGGTCCTGCATCCTATCAGAACATGCCACATGGCACCCAGAACGGCGGAGCGTGGGGATTTTTTGGGAAATTTTCCCAAATGCAAAAAGTGGAAAATTTCAAAATTTTCACCCGCCAATCCGTTTTGGCCCTGTTTTGCCCTAAAATTTCAAATGGCCATAACTTTCGATCTAGAGCTCGGTTTTTTGCATTCTTTATATCAATGGAAATCTGGTAAAATTATCTATAATATTGTGAGGTAAATTTTATATTTTTTAAGATTTTGGAGAGAGAAAATTGAAAAATGCCTCTAGCATGTGGTCATGACAAGAAATGACATTTTAACCACCATTTTTAATGAAGAATGGCTCGCATTCTCACCCAGCATGGTGAAAAATGTTAGGGGATGGACTTGTAAGGATGCCCATGCTATTTTATTGCATTTTTGGTCAATGGTTGAAGCTCTCCCACATTTTCCTGTGTTTCTCTCTTCTGGGGTCGTTTCTGGCACCAAAAAAGCCAAATTTGGCTCAATTTTAAAAAGGTTGAACATTTTTTCATGTATTACAGGCTTCCTCTTTCACCTTGAAAGTGATTTTGTGGAAAAATCAGACCTCTTCCAGGACTGTAACATGTTTTTTGCCTCCCAGATGCTGTAATGTATGTATTTTGATATTGGAAATGACAATGTAAGCTCTGTGAATGAGTTTAAATCCTCTACTTATGTTGTTTGCTTCCTTTCTGATCTTTCATTACATGTCATCAGTTTGTGAATGATGTTTTATTACATTTCCATGATCTGTGTCAATCTATAGAAGCAAAAAATGCTCACCACTCCTTTGGTGCATCACCTTATTAGCATTAGTTTCAGTTTTTTGCATTCTCTATCTCTGCCCCCTTGGAATTTAGAGTAGGATCTTGAATTCAAACCCTCTGTAACTTGCAAGTAATATTCTTGATCAGAGGAGTTGAGGAACCAACCTCTAATCTAGAGATTATTTTCCCATTTTTACAAGTCCCACACTTGGGGAAAAGATTCAATGTTGTGCAATCACACTGGATGTCCAAGTGTCAAACTAGAAATCTGATCAACATACAGGGGTGCTGTTGATTTGCAAAAATAGTTTTGGCACACTCGGTGGGACCTTAGAGGTCTTCATCTTCATTGCAACAAAATTGATGTGCATTTGTTGCAAGTTTTTTGCTTAAAAGAGCCCTAAATTGCACATCTGACGACTCCAAGGAAGAAGAATCAACCGGTTTTAGCAATGCAGACCTGAAAACTCGTGAGAAGAATCACCACAAGGTCAAGAGTTGGAGAAGAAGAGGTGCTATTTGAATATCTACATTTATCTCCAAGAAGAAGGTAAAGAGGGAGGAGAATTCAAAGGTCTCCATCTCCACCAAACAGAACTCTCTCAACTCCTCCACCTGGTACGCCTTTCATTCAATCAACAAGGGTTCTAAGGCTAATCAGAATGGCACAAAACAACCCCTATGTCAATTTCACTAGCAGCAGCCCACTTGCTCTCAATGCACAAAATCCAATCCCAGTTGCAGCATTGAAGAACATTCCATACTTTACTGGAGAGAATCAGACCACTCCTGGTGATCATGTCAAGGATATTGCTAATATTTGTGCAATCCATGAGATTAACGAGATGCAAGTTGCTGTCAAATTGTTGGCATCTTCATTCAAAGGGAAAGCTTTGCAATGGTTTAGGATTCTTGCCTCGGGTTTTATCCAAAATTGGAACTAGCTATGTATAGCCCTCCATGAGCAGTTTGGAGAAAAGGGAGACAACTTGTCCCTTTTGGAACAGTTGATAACCATCAAGAGAGCTCCCAATGAGCAGCTGACTGACTTCAACTTCAGGTTTCAAATGACTTGGGAGAGAATTTCAGTGGTAGTAAGGCCAACAACAGAAGGTTCTTTTCTATATTACCTTAAAGCTCTAAATTCTGATATTTCTATGTTAATTCAATCCATGGGGGGCACAACTATCCCTGTTGCTTATAGCATTGCCATTAGAGCTGAAAATTGTTTGATTCAAGCTGGAAAGTTAGCTCCTAGGCCTCCAATGCCATTTTATCCAAGTTTAGAGAGCCCAAGTACTAGTCAAGTGCCTATTTTAGCCCCTATTCCCACTCTAAGAAATCAGAATTCAAGTGAAGCTTCTACTTCATCTCCTAGTGCCTCAAATGAAATTTAAGAAGTCATGAAGCAATTGAAAAATTTAGGTAATGAGTTGGTTACACTCAAGAGGCAACAAGGCCAAGGTTTTATACCTTCTTTCCAGCCTCAAGCTTAGCCTAACAGGCAGCCATACCAGCCTCAAAGACCACCCAATCTAGTTGCAAATCAAAATCAAACAAGACCTCCTACCAACAGACCATTTCAGCCCTATAATCTCAATGCTATATCTGTCTCTAAGACATTAGTGCTAGTGCAAAACAACATAGCTCAAGAGTATGATTGGTGTTTCCCATGCAATGAACCTCACAACCAGTCTATGTGCTTCAACGGTGCCTTAAATCAAGCGTTAATGGTGACTACAACTGGTGTGGAGGGTGAAGGTAGTCAAGGAAATAACCAACAAGACACATTCCAGCAGCAATCAGCTCCAAATGATACCACACTTGTAAACTGGTAGGCAGAGGATTTTTGTGGCATGAATCAAATGATTCCCCAAAGTTTTACAGCCAACAAAAGATCAAAAAGGAGAAATTTTGGTGAAGAACAGCCATTGGCTCAAAGTAATCCACAATCTTCTATCACTCCACAAATTATTGGCAAACAAAATTCAGTTCCAAACACACAAGGGCTGCCTAAAATAGCTACTAGGCCAACTCAAATGCTAGTTGTTGCTGCCCATATGCAAGGAATGAATGTGCAAGCCAAGGGAAAACAAAGAAATACTTCATCTCCATTCAACATCATTGATCAGATGAAGAAGACAAATGTAAACATATCAATGTGGGAATCACTATTTATCACAGGCCAAAGAGATTTGCTACAAACTGCCATGAAGGACTGGTCAACTTCAAATCAGAAAGTCCAAATGCAAGAGAAGGTGCTCACAAATGCTGCCCAGTCTGAAGGGAATCATGGAGGACAACAAGGTAAAATGTTGAATCCCCCTCCATTCTATGTTTCATTGATCATTGGAAACCAATTAGTACATAATTGCATGATTGATTCCAGAGCAAGTAGTATAGTAATGCCCAAGAAAATAGTTGATCAGTTGGGGCTTTAGTATGAGGTCATATCCAAAGGGGTAGTGCAATTGGATGGGACAGCAATAACAATAGTTGGAGTGATAAATAACTTGAGTCTTACTTTTCATGCATGCCCCAACGTTTTTGTTTTGCAAGATGTTTCAGTAATAGATCTTCCACCACTCTTTTCCCTATGTTTGTCAAGGGATTTCACAGCCAAGATTGGAGGTTACTTATCTATTGATTGGTCACACATGTTGTTCAGAATGAGATATGGAACCAAGGCCACAATCAGATCCTAACCTATTGCAAACTTTCACATTGAGCCTTAAACTCCAATCCAATTCAATACCAATTGTTCAACATTTGATCAAGAGGATTATCCAAGCACTGGGTAAGTGCACCAAGTTGGGGGACAATTAAGTGGACATCAAATCCTGAATTTTACATTAAAAACAACAAAACATCAAATTTAGTCTTCCGCGGACTTGAACCATGCCAAAAAGTAAAAACTATGTCATAAAAATGGTACCATTGCGTAGGGGAGACTATTAGCTTTGTATAAATACTGATTTTAAAGTGAATAGAAGAAGTGAAATACTAATAGTAGGTCTTTAAGACACTTTTTCCTGTGAATATTTATGTCTACGTTTAAGACTGAAAAATTTGTTTCACTTATCAGAATGTGATAAAACTTACACCATCCCAACCATGGTGAAATTATATACATGTTCAAAAAAAAAATTATTTGATTTCAATATTTTTTGATGAAGTTATGGTAGGCAAACGGAAAGTGCTCTGTTTTCTTTATGTTTTCATACCACTTTCACGGAAAAAATCATAAAAAATAAAAGATTACTCAAAAAAATACAAAATAAAATTCATACCAAGATAGATAGTGGCATATAACTTCTCACCAAAGGAAAAAAATATATATTAATTTTTGGTCATCCAAATTGTGGGCAAACGGACTATAATCTTATCGGCGTTTTTAAAAAAAAATACCAAGTCATTGAATTTTGAGTGTTTAATATAGCTAATATTGTCCATTTTTTACAAAAATTAGTATTTTAGAAACTAGATTCCGGATGCTACGATTCATATCAGTATAATTTTGTCTAATTTTGAGTGTATGTATTGCTAATAATCCCTACAAGTTTATATTATGTTGTTATTTGCAATATGATGTCCACGGATGACCCTATATTTGTCCATCAACTTCCTGCACTTACCCCACTGATGAAGCTGACACCAAGGTTGGGAGTATCCTAGATCTGAATCTTGATGAATGGGAAAAAAAGGTGCATGCATTTGATCCTTATCAAGAAATAAAAGAATATGAGCTAGGAGTCTATTGCATACATGAAGAAAATCAGCCTATCCCTAGCATCACCAAGCCAGACCATAAGGATGACAATGAGGCATGGCAGTTTTTTTTTGATGGATCAAGGACTAGACAAGATGCAAGAGGGGGAGATATGCTTGTTTCACCTCAAGGAGTTAAGTATTATTCAACTTTTAGATTTTATTTTGCATGCTCTAATAACACTGTTGAATATGAAGCTTTGATACAAGGATTTCATTGGTAAATCAAGAGAGGAATAAAAAACTTGCAAGTCTTCGGTGATAGTGAATTTATTGTCAACCAAGTTAAGGGGAAACATGCTGTCAAGAATTATCTACTCAAGTGTTACAAAAACAGGGTGTGGGACCTCATTGAAGATTTTGAGGGATTTGGCATCAAATCCATTCCTAGAAAAGCTAACCAAGTTGTTGATAGGCTTGCAGCAGTTGGAGCAGCCTTTGACGTTGTTGAAAGCATCCAAAAAGAAAAGGTATAGCCAAACATCCATGTGATTGTAAGGCCTTTAGTGCCAGATAACAATGTAAGTTGGAAAGTGTTTGAAAATGACCAATAAATCATCCATTTCTTGCAAGAAGAGGCTGAGTTCTCAGCTAAAAATCAGGAAACGTTGGAGCAGCAGTATGGTGACCAAGTGGTATAGCTGAGAACCAACAAACTACCAAAGGGACTATTATCCAAAATTCCCCCCCAGAGTAAATTTTGATAACATGCATTTAATTCTCAAGCCCCATGCAAATTGATTGATTCAGGGCAAAAATCATGTTTCTAGGGTCCCCTAAGATTTTTTCTAACTCCCCTAGCCAAAGAAGGAAAGAGCAAGCTCTGAGAAAATGTGAAAAGGCTGCAAAAAACAAGCTTGGGCCAGAAAAAATTGTGAAAATTGGCTAAGTCCTAGTCCTCGCAGCAGTCGGGACATGAGGGATGTCTGGGCGCGAATCGGCCAAAAGGCCACCAGGAAGTTTGCAGGGCAAAGGAACATCCAGGCCGTCGGGACGCGTGGGACGCAGAAAGACGGTTTGGCCGAAGGAGAAGAAAATCAACTAACTGCTCTGGGAAATTTGGGACATGAAGAGGCGAAGGGCGCGAACCGCCCGATTCGGCCGAAAAGGAGAACTTTCGCACTAAGCAGTTGGGACATCTGGGCCGCGAGGACGCGAAGGACACGAAAAGGTGAAGTGGCCAAGAGACAAGGAAGCCCATTTTGGGCGGATCGGGAGTTTTTGTCCCAAATAGTTTGGGACATCCGGGACAGAGGGACGCGAAGGGCGCGAAAAGCCGGCAAACCCGCGGACCAATCAAATCACGACACGTGTCACAAGGGAGAAAGCCCAAAAGTCAAAGGGCGAGGTTTCAAGCACTAACCCAAGCCAATTAAAAGAGGACACATGTCCAATGAAGCACAAAAGGAGAGATAATTACGCATCCAGTCAGCGCTTGACACGTGTCATCCAGGTGGCAGAGCGCGGGAAAGAAATTTAAAACGCATTTTCGCCTGTTTTGTGCCCTAAATCTTCAGATCGACATATCTTTCGATCCAGAGCTCGGATTTGCATGTTCTTTATATCAACAGAAAGATAAAGAAATTATCTACATGATTTCGATGTTAATATTGAATTTTGGTGCAGTATAGAGAGAGAAAATTGAGAAACGGCTCTGACATGTGTTCATGGCCAGAAGTGACATTTCAGCGACCAGATTTAATGCAGAATGGGTTACATTCTCCTGTAATTCGGTCAAAATGATAGGGTATGGGTTTATAAGGTCCCCCCATGCCATTTTAATGCATCTACAATTGAGGAGGGATGGGCTCTCATGTTTTTGTACGTTTTCTGTTCCCTGGGCTCGACCCTTGCACTGTAAAAGCCAAATTTGGGCTCACAACCAAGGGGGGAACAATTTTTGACATAGCAACTTCTTCTTTCACCTCCAGCAGGTGGTTGAGGCAAGAATCAGACCTCTCCAAAATATTGTAACAGTTTTTACCTCTCTGAGGTTGTAATACAGTGATTTCGGTACTGGAAATGATGATGTAAGCTTTGTGAATGGTTTTTAGTCCTTTGTTTGTATTATTTGCTTCATTTCAGATCCTAAGTTATATCCTATCAGCCTGTGTATGTTTCATGTTGCAAATCTCTGGTTTTTGTTTATTTGCTTGACAAAATGTTTCACCACTCCTTTTGGTGCATCACCACCTTTATTTAGTTTCAATTTCTTGCACTTCTACCCCTGTCTCCTTGCAAGTTAGAGTAGGATTAGGATCTGAACCTATGTAGTTTTGCAAAATATAGATTTAAATCAGAGGAGTTTTAGGAACCAGCCTCTAATCTGGAGATTCCTCTCTCATTTTCACAAGTTCCCACACTTGGAGAGAGGTTTCCATGTTGTGCAATCACACTGGATGCTAGAGTGATCAACCTAGAAGCCTGATCTGCATCCAGGGGTGATGTGAGTCTGCAACAATAGTTTTGGCATGCCGGGTGGGACCAGAGGTCTCATTTTTATTGCAGTGAAGTTGATGTGCATCTACTGCAATTTTCTTGCTTAAAAGAGCTGTTATTTGCATATCTGGTGACTCCCAGGGGAAGAATCGATTGGTTTCAAGTGCAGGCCTGAAAACTCATGAGAAGAATCACCACAAGGTCAAGAGTTGGAGAAGAAGAAGTGTTGTTTGAATACCTGCAATTATCTCCAAGAAGAAGCCAAAGAGGAAGAAGGATTCAAAGGTCTCCATCTCCACCAAACAGAACTCTCTCAACTCCTCCACCTGGTAGGCCTTTCATTCAGTCAACAAGGGTTTTAAGACCAATTAGAATGGTTCAGAACAATCCCTACGTCAACTTCACAGGCAGCATCCCACTTGCTCTCAATGCACAACATCTGGTTCCTATTGCAGCCTTGAAGAACATTCCCTACTTCACTAGAGAAAATTAGACTACTCCAGGTGATCATGTTAAAGATATTGCTAACCTTTGTGTAATTCATGAAATCAATGAAATGCAAGTGGCTGTCAAGTTACTGGCATCTTCCTTCAAGGGTAAAGCATTACAATGGTTTAGGAGCCTTGGAGCTGGTTCTATCACAAACTGGAATCAGCTGTGTATTGCACTTCATGAGCAATTTGGAGAGAAGGGAGACAACTTGTCTCTTTTAGAGCAGCTCACAACCATCAAGAGGGCTCCCAATGAGCAGTTGACCGATTTCAACTTCAGATTTCAAAAAACTTGGGAGAGGATTCCAGTAGCAGTCAGGCCAACAGCAGAAGGTGCTTTTCTATACTATCTCAAAGCTTTAAATTCTGATATTTCTATGTTGATTCAGTCCATGGGAGGCATAACTATCCCTATGGCTTATAGCATTACCATTAGGGCTGAAAATTGTTTAATCCAAGCTGGAAAACTTGCCCCTAGACCTTCCATGCCATTGTTTCCAAGTTTAGAGAGCCCAAACACTCATCAAGCACCTAATTTGGTTCCTTCTCCCACCCATAGAAATCAAAGTTCAAATGAAGCTTCCACTTCATCTCCAAGTGCCCCAAATGAGCTTCAAGAGGTCATGAAGCAATTGCAAAACCTAGGCAATGAGCTGGTTACTCTCAAGAGGCAACAAGCCCAAGGTTTCAGACCTTCTTATCAACCCCAAGCTCAACCTAATAGGCAGCCATACCAACCACAAAGACCACCTAATCCAGCTACAAATATGAATCAAACAAGGCCTCCTGCCAATAGACCATTCCAGCCCTATAATCCAAATGCCATATCTGCCTCTAAGGCATTAGTGGCAACACAAAACAACATTGCTCAGGAATATGATTGGTGCTTTCCATGCAATGAGCCTCATAACCAATCCATGTGTTTCAATGGTGCTCTCAATCAAGCACTAATGGTGACAACTACTGGTGTGGAGGGCGAGGGAAGTCAAGGAAACAGTCAACAACAAGAAACATTCCAACAGCAATCAGCCCCAAATGACACCACATTAGTGAACTGGCAAGCAGAAGATTTCTGTGGCATGAATCAAGTAGTTTCTCAAGGTGTTACAGCCAACACAAGGTCAAAGAGGAGAAATTTGGGTGAAGGACAGCCATTAGCCCCAGCCAATCCACAACCTTCCATGGCTCCACAAATGATTGGCAAGCAAAGTCCAGTTTCAAATGCACAAGGGCAGCCAAGAATAGCCCCTAGGCCAACTCAAATGCCAGCTGTTGTTGCCCACGTGCAAGGAGTAAATGTGCAAACCGAGGGACAACAAAGAGATCCTTCATCACCATTTAGTATCATTGATCAGATGAAGAAGACAAACATCAACATATCAATGTGGGAATCCCTATCTATCCCAAGCCAAAGAGATCTGTTGCAAGTTGCCATGAAGGATTGGCCAACTTCAGATCAGCAAGTTCAGATGCAAGACAAAGTGCTTACAAATGATGCCCAGCCTGAAGGAGGTCATGGAGGGCAACAAGGTAAAATGTTGAAGCCCCCTCCTTTCTATGTTTCATTAATCATTGGAAATCAGCTAGTACATAATTGCATGATAGACTTTGGGGAAAGTAGCTCAGTAATGCCTAAACAAATAGCTGATCAGCTAGGGCTCTAGTATGAAATAACATCTAAATGAGTAGTGCAGCTAGATGGGATAGAAATAGCAACAGTTGGAGTTATTAAAAACTTGAGCCTCACCTTGCATGCATGTCCAAATGTTGTTGTCTTACAAGATGTATCAGTCATAGACCTTCCACCACTCTTTGCCCTATGTTTGTCAAGGGACTTCACAGCAAAGATTGGGGGGTATTTGTCTGCTGATTGGTCACACATGCTATTCAGAACAAGATATGGAACTAAGGCCACAATCAGATCCAAACCTATTGCAAACTTCCATATTGAGCCTTACACTCCAAGTCAAATTAATGCCAATTTCTCAACATTTGATCAAGAAGATCACCCTAGCACTGATGAGGCTGACACCAAGGTTGGAAGTATCCCGGATCTAAATCTTGATGAATGGGCAAACAAGATACATGCTTTTTATCCCTATCAAGAAGTAGAAGAATATGCGCTAGGATTTTATTGTTTACATGAAGAGAATCAACCTCTCCCCAGCATCACCAAGCCGGATCACAAAAACAAGAATGAAGTATGGAAATTGTTCTTTGATGGGTCAAGGAGTAGACAAGGCGCAGGAGGAGGAGCTATGTTCATTTCACCACAAGGTATAAGGTATTACTCAGCCTTCCGTTTTCATTTTTCTTTCTCAAACAACACAGCTGAGTATGAAGCCTTAATTCATGGACTGCACTAGGTAATGAAGAAAGGCATCAGGAATTTACAAGTATTTGGTGATAGTGAGCTAATTGTAAACCAAGTCAAAAAAAAATGCTGCCAAAAATGATCTGTTGAAGAACTACAAAAATCGGGTATGGGATCTTATTGAAGATCTTGAAGCTTTTAGCATCAATTCCATCCCAAGAAAAAAGAATGAAGCCGCTGACAGACTGGCAGCAATTGGGGCTGCATTTGACGTTGTAGGAAATATCAAAAGTGAAAAATCTCAGCCTCATATCAAATTGGTTGTGAGACCAGCTGTTCCGGATAACAATACAAGTTGGCAAGTCTTCGAGAATGATCAGCAAATTGTTAATTTCCTACAAGAAGAAGCTGAGTTCTCTGCCAGGAATCAAGACAAGCTGCATCAGCAGTATGGTGACCAAGTGGTGCAGCTGAGAACTAACAAATTACCAAAAGGCCTCATAACCTTGGAGTCAATCTTCAGCCCGAATGATCAGTTCCGGAAGGAGAAAGTGAACATTCAAGTAAAGGGTGAAGATTCAGAGCCTATTTTAGTGGAAGAAGGAAAAACATTGCAGATTGGAAAAGTAAGTACCTCACAAGAGAAATCTAATTTTGTTCAGCTTTGTCAAGAGTTCCCAGATGTCTTTGTTTGGACTTACAAAGATCTAAGAGGTTTCAACCCAAAGTTGGCACAACATACTATTGAGCTGGATCCGGAATCCAAGCCTGTCAGGCAAAAGCAAAGGCCAGTGAATCCCCATATTGAACCTCTCATGAGAAAAGAGTTAAGCAAGCTTATTGAGGCCAGTATCATCTTCCCCATCAAACACTCAAGTTGGGTCGCCAACTTAGTCCCAGTCAGAAAGAAGAATGGAGAGATCAGGTTGTGTGTCGACTTCAGATATTTGAATAGAGCCTCTCTCAAGGATCATTATCCACTCCCTTCCATGGAGCAAATATTGCAGGTTGTAGCTGGTTCAGAAAGGTTTTCACTACTTGATGGCTACTCAGGCTACAATCAGATTATGGTAAGGGAGGAAGATCAGTTCAAGACAGCCTTCACAACCAAATGGGGAACATATGCCTACAAGAAGATGCCATTTGGCCTATTAAATGCTAGAGCCACTTTCCAAAGGGCAATGGATATGGCATTCAAGGGGTTGATCAATAAAATAGTTTTGATATATCTTGATGACATCACTGTATTCTCCAAAAATGTAGTGGATCACCTTTTTCATCTGAGGCAGGTATTTCAGAGGTGTAAAATATTTGGGGTATCATTGAATCCCAAAAAGTGCATATTCCTAGCTCATGAGGGGAAACTTCTAGGCCATATTGTCTCGAAAGAGGGACTGACAATTGATCCAGAGAGGGTTGAAGCCATAAGAGCACTACCATTGCCAAGTCACAAGAAGGCTCTTACAAGCTTCTTGGGAAGGATCAATTTTGTCCGCAGGTTTGTCCCAGATTTTGTAGCCCTTGTCAAGCCCATCACCAAAATGTTAAAGAAGAGCATGGATTTTAAGTGGACAGCATAAGGTAAGGAGAGTTTTGAAGCAATCAAAGAAGCTATCTCTCAAGCACCAACTCTCATCAACCCAAACTTCTCCAAGGATTTCATCCTCTATGCATTTGGAGGTGATGACACTATTTCTGCCATTCTAGTACAGCAGAACAAAGATAATGATGAGCAGCCGATTGCCTTTTTCAGCCAGAGCCTAGATGACTGCGAGGTGAGGTACTCTTTTATTGAAAAGCATGTACTTGCAGTAATCATAAGCTTGAAGAAATTCAAGCATTTAGTCTTAAACAACAAGGTCCAGTTGTTGGTCTCACATGATGGAGTTAAGGACTTCCTCCTCAACAAGGATTTGAATGAGAAAAGGGTAGGTTGGATCACCCGTGTCATGGAGTATGACATTGAGATCAATATCACCAAGATGGTAAGAGGGAAAGGATTGTGTGAGAAGCTGGTTTTGGGGAAGCAAAAAGAAGTATGCAACAAAGAAGAAACTGTTTTGACAGTCCAAGACAGCCATGAACCGAGTGGCAGGCAAGAAGAAGACAATGCTGCCCCGACTCCTTGCTGGACCCAAGGTATTATGCACTTCCTAGGCATAGTCCTATGCCCTCCAGAGATGAACAAGACCCAAAGGAGACACTTCAGACTGCAGTCTGTCTCGTATGCCATTGTTGATGGATTTTTGTTCAAGAAAGATGTAAATGGAGTGCTGCTGAGATGCATTAGCACATGTTAGATTAAAAGGGTATTAGAAGAATTCCATGATGGACCAGCTGGTGGCCATTTTGCATGAAGAGTGATAGCTCTAAAAATCATGAAGGATGGTTATTATTGGCCTAAAATCTTCAGTGATTGTTATGCATGGATCAAGAGGTGTAAGAATTGTGCATTCTTCATAGGAAAAGAGAAGTTTACTGCCCTTCCATTGCATCCAATCTCAATTGACCAGCCATTCATGCAATGGGGTTTGGACTTCATTGGAGTCATTAATCCCAATTCAAGCCAAGGGCACAAATGGATTTTGACATCCACATACTACTTCACCAAATGGACAGAAGAAGTAGCACTCAAAGAGGTGAATGAGTCTAGCATATTAGACTTTTATGAGGGGATAACAACCAGATTTGGTGTGCCTGCCACAATAATCTTTGACAATGCATTGGCATTCATTGGATCCAGGGTGACTGAGTGGGCTGTCAAGAATGGTATTTACCTAAGCACTTCATCGAACTATTACCCTCAGGGTAATGGCCAGGCCGAGTCTAAAAACAAGAACTTGTTGACGATCATTAGGAGGACTCTTGATGAGAATCAGAGGTCTTGGCATACCAAGCTGAAATCAGCCTTATGGGCTGATATGATCACTCCCAAAAGATCCACAGGTAATTCTCCATTCAGGCTTGTCTATGGAAAGGAAGCAATATTGCCCATGCCACTAGAGTTGCCAACATTGGAACTCATGAAGCAACTGGAGTTGCTTGAATTTGAGCCCATGGAGGTGAGGTATGCAGAGTTGATGGAGCTGCAAGAGATCAGAAATCAAGCATCCCAAGCAATGGAAAAGGATCAAGCTTTGATCAAGAATACCTTTGATAGAAAGGCCAAGGATAGATCTTTTCAAGTTGGAGATCTAGTGTTGAAATGGGATGTGGACAGAGAAAAACCGGGAAGGCATTCAAAATTTGATGCCATTTGGAGTGGCCCATACGTGGTCACAAAGTGCAAGAACAACAATGCTTTCCAATTAGCCTCACTGGAGGGTGAAGAACTGCAGATTCCAGTCAATGGAATCTATCTCAAGCGTTGCTTCTAGAGGGAAGTTCACTACCTCTGTAAATATTAGATTAGATTTTCTTTCATCCAAGTGCTTGTGCACATTGTTTTGCTGTAGGTTATTTTTGTTTTCCCTAAGTGCTTTGGCACAGCTTGCTGTCCATGGAGATGTTTTGCATTCTTTTTCTTTCATCAGGTGATATTCCATCTTCCTCCTTACACATTCTTAGTTAGTTGGGATTCTAAATAGAATATTTGATGACTCCATGCCCAATGGACTACTTTTGGCTACTGGTATTTTCACCTAGCAGGCAGGTACCCCCGCTGAGTTGCCAATTGATATCCAAAATTCCACCCCAGAGTAAATTTTGATAACATGCATTTAATTCTCAAGCCCCAGGAAAATTGATTGATTCAGGGCAAAAATCATGTTTCTAGGGTCCCCTCAGATTTTTTCTAACTCCCCTGGCCGAAGAAGGAAAGAGCAAGCTCTGAGAAAATGTGAAAAGGCTGCAAAAAACAAGCTTGGGCCAGAAAAAATTGTGAAAATTTGCTAAGTCCTAGTCCTCGCAGCAGTCGGGACATGAGGGACGTCTGGGCGCGAATCAACCGAAAGGCCGCCAGGCAGTCTGCAAGGCAAAGGAACATCTGGGCTGTCGGGATGCATGGGATGTGGAAAGCTGGTTCGGCCGAAGGAGAAGAAAATCGACTAACTGCTCTGGGACATTTGGGACATGAAGACGCGAAGGGCGCGAACCACTCGGTTCGGCCGAAAGGGAGAACTTTCACACTAAGCAGTTGGGACATCTGGGCCGCGAGGATGCGAAGGATGCGAAAAGGTGAAGCGGTCAAGAGACAAGGAAGCCCATTTCGGTCGGATCGGGAGTTTTTGTCCCAAATAGTTTGGGACATCCGGGACAGAGGGATGCGAAGGGCGCGAAAAGCCGGCAGACCCGCGGACCAATCAAATCACGACACGTGTCACAAGGGAGAAAGCCCAAAAGTCAAAGGGAGAGGTTTCAAGCATTGACCCAAGCCAATTAAAAGAGGACACATGTCCAATGAAGCACCTAAGGAGAGAGAATTACACATCCAGTCAGCACTTGACACGTGTCATCCAGGTGGCAGAGCGCGGGAAAGAAATTCAAAACGCATTTTCACCTGTTTTGTGCCCTAAATCTTCAGATTGACATATCTTTCGATCCAGAGCTCGGATTTGCACGTTATTTATATCAACAGAAAGCTCATGAAATTATATACATGATTTCGGGATTAATCTTGAATTTTGGTGCAGTCTAGAGAGAGAAATTTGAGAAACGGCTCTGACACGTGTTCATGGCCAGAAGTGACATTTTAGCGACCAAATTTAATGCAGAATGGGTCGCATTCTCCTGTAATTCGGTCAAAATGACAGGGTATGGGTTTGTAAGGTCCCCCCATGCTGTTTTAATGCATCTGTAATCAAGGAGGGATGGGCTCTCATGTTTTTGTACATTTTCTGTCCCCTGGGCTCGACCCTTGCACTGTAAAAGCCAGATTTGGGCTCACAACCAAGGGGGGAACAATTTTTGACATAGCAACTTCTTATTTCACCTCCAGTAGGTGGTTGAGGCAAGAATCAGACCTCTCCAAAATATTGTAACAGTTTTTACCTCTCTGAGGTTGTAATATAATGATTTGGGTACTGGAAATGATGATGCAAGCTTTGTGAATGGTTTTCAGTCCTTTGTTTGTATTATTTGCTTCATTTCAGATCCTAAGTTATATCTGATCAGCCTGTGTATGTTTCATGTTGCAAATCTCTGGTTTGTGTTTATTTGCTTGACAAAATGTTTCACCACTCCTTTTGGTGCATCATCATCTTTATTTAGTTTCAATTTCTTGCACTTCTACCCCTGTCTCCTTGCAAGTTAGAGTAGGATTAGGATCTGAACCTCTGTAGTTTTACAAAATATAGATCTAAATCAGAGGAGTTTGAGGAACCAGCCTCTAATATGGAGATTCCTCTCTCAGTTTCACAAGTTCCCACACTTGGAGAGAGGTTTCCATGTTGTGCAATCACACTGGATGCTAGAGTGATCAACCTAGAAGCCTGATCTGCATCCAGGGGTGCTGTGAGTCTGCAACAACAGGGACTTATTACTTTGGAGCCCATTTTCAATCCTAATGATCAGTTTAGGAAGGAGAAAGCAAACATCTATGTCAAGGGATAATATTCAGCGTCCATTTTCATGGAAGAAGGCAAATCACTCCAAATTGGTAAGATGACAACTAAACAAGAAAGGTATGAGTTCATACAACTTTGTCAAGAATTCCCTGATGTGTTTGCTTGGATATATGAATATTTGAAAGGTTTCAATCCCAAGTTAGCTTAGCACACCATTGAATATGATCCAAGTACTAAACCCATCAGGAAAAAACAAAGGCCAGTCAATCCACACATGGAGCCTCTCATGAGAAAAGAATTAAATAAGTTGATAGAGTCAAGAATCATATTCCCTATCAAGCATTCTATTTGGGTGGCCAACTTGGTTCCAGTTAGAAAGAAGAGTGGGGAAATCAGATTGTGTGTTGAATTTAGAGATTTGAATAGAGCATCTCTCAAGGATCATTATCCACTTCCTTCTATGGAGCAGATTTTACAAGTTGTTTCCGGATCTGAGAGGTTTTCATTACTTGATGGCTATTCGGGGTACAATTAGATTATGGTGAAAGAATAGGATCAGTTCAAGATAACCTTTACAACCAAATGGGGAACTTATGCATACATGAAGATACCATTTGGGTTGTCCAACGCTGGAGCTACCTTCCAAAGAGAAATGGACATGGCATTCAAGGATTTGATTAACAACATGGTGCTGATATATCTTGATGATATCACTGTTTTTTCAAAAAAATGCAGCAAACCATCTCTTTCATTTGAGGCAAGTGTTCCAAAGGTGAAGAATATTTGGAGTATCCTTGAATCCAAAAAAGTGTATTTTTCTAGCCCATAAAGGAAAACTCCTTGGCCACGTTGTCTCCAAAGAAGGATTGAAAATTGATTTAGAAAGAGTTGAAGCCATAAGAGCACTACCATTGCCAAGCCACAAGAAGGCCCTTCAAAGTTTCTTAAGGAGAATAAATTTTGTTCGGAGGTTTGTCCCAAATTTTGCAGCCCTAGTCAAGCCTATCACCAAGATGTTAAAGAAAAGCATAGCTTTCAAATGGACAACAGAAGGCAGGGAAAGTTTTGAAGCAATCAAAGAAGCCATCTCTCAAGCCCCAACTCTCATTAACCCAGACTTCTCCAAGGATTTCATCCTCTATGCATTTGGGGGTGATGATACTATTTCTGTGATTTTGGTACAGCAGAACAAAGACAATGAAGAGCAGCCAATTGATTTCTTCAGCCAAATCCTGGAGGACTATGAGGTGAGGTATTCCTTCATTGAGAAGCATGTTCTTGCAGTAATCAAGAGCTTGAATAAATTCAAGCATCTAGTCTCAAACAACAGGGTTCAATTGATGGTTTCTCATATGGGAGTTAAAGACTTCCTCCTCAACAAAGACTTGAATGAAAAGAGAGCAGGTTGGATTACTCGTGTCATGGAGTATGACATAGAGATCAAAGTCACCAAGTTGGTTAGCAGAAAAGGGTTATGTGAGCAGCTGGTCTTGAATAAACAAAAGGAAGCATGCAATGAGAAGGAGGCTGTTTTAGCGTTGTAGGACAGCTATGAGAAAGGAAGAACTTAAAAGGAAAATGATGGTGTCCTCACTCCTTGCTGGACCCAAGACATAATTCACTTCCTAAACATAGGTCTATGCCCCCCAGAGATGAAAAAACCAAAAGAATACACTTTAGATTGCAGGCTTCCCATATGCCCTTGTTGATGGTGTTTTTTTCAAAAAGGATGTGAATGGAGTGCTGTTGAGATGCATTGGTACAAATCAGATTCATAGGGTGCTGGAAGAGTTCCATGGTGGATCAGCTAGTGGTCATTTTGCACTGAGAGTGATAGCTCTAAAGATCATGAGGGCTGGCTATTATTGGCCCAAGATTTTCAGTGATTTTTATGCATGGATCAAGAGGTGCAAGAATTGTGCATTCTTCATAGGTAAGGAGAGGCTAGCTGCCCTGCCATTGCACCTAATTTCAGTTGACCAGCCATTCATGTAATGGGGTTTGGACTTCATTGGAGTCATTAATCCCAATTCAAACCAAGGGCACAAATGGATTTTAACAGCAACAGATTACTTCACCAAGTGGACTAAAGCAGTAGCACTCAAGGAAGCAAATGAATCTAACATCCTGGAATTCTATGAGGGAATAGCAACCAGATTTGGCATACCTGCTACAATAATATCAGATAATGCATTGGCATTCATTGGGTCCAAGGTAACTGAATGGGCTATCAAGAATGGGATCTACCTAAGCACTTCCTCAAATTATTACCCTCAGGGTAATGGCCAGGCTGAATCTTGTTGGTCCGAAAATATGTCACCTAGATAGATCTATGGATAGACGAGCCAACAGTGTGCAGGGCATAGCCCCTCTTTGAGTCAGCAAAGCGAAACTGGTTTATTGCTATTCTACCAGCAGGAATCTATGCAAGTCTCACAGATTCTTCCTTCGGGGGTTTGGGATCTCATCCCAGTAGGGGTGTTTCCGACTGCGAAAAGAAAGGAAAGGAAGAGTGAATGAAGAAAGAGCAGGTCTGAAGGAAGAAAAGAAATGAATTCCAAAGCAGAAAGGTCAGAAGATTTATGTTTTGGGATTGGTAGTAAACAGAGCCAAACCTACTTGCATAAACAAACAAAGCAATACTGATGATGAATAAATGACAAAAACGTAGATATGAATCTAACAGAATAAACACATACAGATCTAACATAAGAAAGGTCTGATGTATAACACAGCTATTCAGTACAAAGTCTCAATATTTGTATTACTGTTTACTTCTGTTACAAGAAAGCTCAAAGTCTTTTTTCTTCACTTCTATTTTTCATCTGAAAGATATTCATCCATCCCTCAATACTACAAGTATATGAGTATTTATAGAAGAAGAAGAGAAAAGAAGGCAAAAAGGAGCCAACGACTATTTACAAAGATATTTACAAAATATCTAAAAGTCATGTTGACTTTTTACAACTTGATGGATGACATCATCTCATGATGCAACATGGATGACGTCATCATTTGTATCAACACACTCCAGATATTTCCAAAAAGAAAGACGGAGAAGAGAAAGAGAAGGAGAAGAAGAAGAAGAAGAAGAAGAAGAAGAAGCAGCTATTCATCATCATCATCTTGCGGCCGAAAGGGGGTGGACTGCTTTTGTTGCTCCTCAGGTGACGAGATATGGAACTGAGAGTGGTATTCCATGAACTTGTTGATTATTGGCCCTAGTTGATCCTGAGAAGGATCCTTGTGCCTATCACTTATCACCTCACAAGTTTCCCGCTCATCTATGAGCTTCTCTGGGAGTTTGGAAAAGTCCTTTTCTGCCTCAATGAGGAACCCGACGAAGTCCCTACAGGCCAGCAGGTTGTTGATGGACTCCGTGTCAAATGTGACCTCTGGCCCTGTTCCTTGAGAAGCGATCTCCTTGAAGATCTGGGTAGTTTCATCAGCTTTCCTCAAAGTGAAGGAAGGAGTAAGTAACCCTGGTGACATATTGAGAACAATTCGTTCCATTTGGTGCATCGCATCCAAGGATTCTTCCTTCACTTTGTCAATCTTTTCTAGAATAAATTCTAGCTAATCCACCCGGTAGTCCAGAGTGGACATGATTTTGTTGAGGGCCCTTGGATGGCCGAAGACGCCGAACTTGACCAGATCATCGACTGAACAGTCGAACATTTGTTGGAAGGCCTCGTGTTGCAGTCTAGCATGTTCCAACTCTTCTGATATGGGCCCTGCTAATGCTTGGAGCTCTTTATTCACCTTATTGATATTCAGGTACAAGTCGGAGAACTCGGTGATCACTTTTTCACTGTCTTTGAGGATTTGGCTCCTCCAAGCAGAAACAGCCATACCCTGCTCACCGATCTTGGCATACTCGTTAATTTTCTCCTGGCTGAGAAGCTAAGAAGTCTCGGCAGCAGTTGTGGGAGGCACACTACCCATCTTCTGTAAGGCTTGGAGAAGATATTTGTTTTACTCCTTTAGTTGCCTTTTCTCTTCCTTGGTTTCTTGAAGCTTTTTGTAGAGGGTGTCAACTGCAGAAAGAGCCTCCCCCTGAAGACTTTCGGAAGATGTCCCCATTGTGACTTGGGTCACAGTAAAATCTGTCGGAGACAGATCCTTTTTCTCTTTGAGAGGATTGGGGTATGCGATTTCCATAACTCTCTCCCCTACAGCAATTTGAGAGAAGCGCGTGACAAGATTTTGCTTCTTTGCCCCCTTAGATGGGATCACGAAAAAGTCCATCGAAGCGATGGGAACTTTCCTCTTTTGCTTCTTTCTCTGGCGAAGCCAGAGTTATTACCTGCTACGGTGCCGCGGAAGGAGGAATCTGAGCGGCTTCTTCCTGAATGGTGTTGGATTCACCTTCTACGCCTTCGCCCTTGCCTTTAGGCTGCTGTTTGGATCATGGAGGTGCGTTACCCAGTGGGGAGGTTGTGAAATCAACCCCGAGGTAGATTATGCCGTTCATCCGGCACCAATGTTCTTCCCTACGCAAAGTCTCCTTGACCCTCTCCATAATTTTCCGAGGAGCCTTAGTTCTATCAATGGCCGGAAAGGGCCAATCATCCCCATCTGTGTTAGTATATACCTTGTCTATTTCATCTTTCGTAGTTTGGTAGCCTTCGGGGACAATGGCTACCCCATATTGGATGATTTCTGCCAAGGCTAGGTGAGAATGATCCTTTCTTCTGAGCTCCACCTCATGGATGACGTCAATGTAAATGTTCTCAATCTGCGGGACGTGGATTGGATCAAGTTTCACCCTCGGTAGATAGATCCTTGGGTCGAAGGTAGGCTTGGCTGGGAAATCATGTTTCAAATTGAGTAACTCCAGCTCTGTGAACATTTCCTTCGCCTTGTGGTGGGTAGAGCATGTATACCGGCCCACTGTGAGGGGGAAAGGAGTTCCACCCTTCTTTCTTTTCAGGCATTTCTCGTGGTATGTGATCAACTGCCTTGACAGCTCCAGCAGAATCAGTTTAGGCCCAGCATACCTTGGTAGCCTGGTTGGCTCTCCTAAAAATTTGGCAGCCCTTAGATAGGTGAATGTGGGAAACTGGGTGAACAAGGCCCCCCATTTCTCAGTGGCTGCTACTATGCTTTTGGTCGTGTGACCATAAGTCATATTCGGCCTCAATAGGCAGATGATGTGATAGAAAAACACATCGTTAATTTTTGTGAATTGGGAGATGCTATTCTCCAGCCTCAATTCCGGGTAGTACTCGTATATCTTGACCTGAGGCCAAACTCCACTCCACGTCAGGCCTGGATAGTCCCTCTCTGATGCAGCAGTGTAGACCACGTAGGAGTTCATATGGAATGTCCCCGTTGTGCTTAATTGTTGTAGCTGCTCAGAGATTGTGCTGCTTATAATCTCTCCCTAGCAAAAGCGCTGATCAGGCATATTCTTGTTTATGGTCTCTAAGTACCGCAACATCCATTTATGGAAATAATGGGTGTCAGAAATCCCAAAGACCCTACTCAGGAACATAATGGTGTCACTGAGCTCCTCTGAGAAGTCACTGCGGTGGATGATTTGGGGCCACCGGGTTACTACCTTTTTGTTTTTCAAGTAAACCTCATTCATTAGTTGCATACACTGATCTGCATTGTCATCCCATGCCTTAATGCAATCTACTTGACTGACGGCCACAAAGTGCTGGTGGTGAGGTATGCCGAGTATTCCCTCAAAGTGACGGCAGTGAGGTTAATGATTACCTCACCCTTGCTGTTTACGACACACCTTGTGTCTTTTTTGTAACATTGGGCAATAACCATCAAGAATTCATTATTGACGGCACTGACTGGGATTCCACTGGCGAAGTGTAGGGCACTGCCCATCAGTTTTTCCATCCATGGACTCCTTGTGACTTTCTGAGTTCTAGCCCAAAATTCCTCCATATCAATATGTCCCAATTATGAATCTCTGAAGTCCATGCTACACTCGGCCTGGGACTCGGGCATTCTGACCCTCTGATATTTATATTTCATCTCTTCTTCTGTAAGTTTGGCCTTTCCTTTGGATTTGGTAGGTCTCTTGCTGGATGTAGACATATGTTCTTTCGAACTCAGTTGCTGATCTGCATGAAGAAGAAGCGAGACCCAATCCGAAAAGGTTGTATTAGCCATTTGATCTTCCATTGAAATGGTAGCAGAAGAAAGAGTTAGATATTTTGAGACTCGGGGCGCATGGCACATGAAAGCTGTAGCTTACAGGGCTAAATAGGTAAGGCGCACGGGGAAAGTGTGTTGCAAGGGTTAAACTGGCGCCAAAGGCGCATGGCGCATAGGGACTGCAGGGTGCATTTTATAAAAGGGATTATGAAAACATCATGTTTCACGGAGACAGGATGCGCAAGAGGCGCATGGATTTTGTATGTTGCATGAACATTTGGTGCACCCAAGGTAGTTTGGCGCGGTGCACAAAGGGTTTACACAACATGATGCAGCTGTAATGGGGAATGCACCTGCGCCTTCAAAGCTTTGTACATCAGCGCGGATAAAGCTGATGTTGCGCAGATGCGAGGTGCGCCGAAGGGGTGCAAAGATATGTGATGCAACAAGGAAGGTTGATGCGCCAAAAAGGGTGCAAGGCTAGTGTTTGCAGCATATGGAGGAGGCACGCCTTGAGGGCGCAGAAGTTTATGATGTAGCAGGCAAGATGGGTGCGCCATTGACGTGAATTTTATTCATGTTGCGAGTGGGATAGATGCGCCAAAGGGGCGCAAAAGTTCTTGATGTTGCAAGACGCGCCGGTGTGCCAAAGGGAAAAACAGTCCTTTTCTCCATTTCTCTCTTCTTTTGTTTAGCAGGGTATTTGGGCAGTCAAACAACTCAAAGATGAGGGAAATAAAACTATGCTTTTCATACAAGTCCCCCTACCAGCAGATCTGGACAGAGGGGGAGGGGAAAAAAGGAAAGACAGCACGGGGGAAGGGTTAGATCAACATTTTGATATTTCAATACTCCAAACGCAAACTAAAACCAGACCACGAGCACACCAAGAACAAAAAACGTAAAACGCACGAGAGGGAGAAGAACCTCTTACCGGATAAATAGCGAAAACTTGCAACGGGTCCACAAGGCGTTGAAAACGACGAGGCAGGGGCTGACAAGCTCAGAGAATAAAAATCACGTGCTATGCGACTGTTGAAAATGACATTTTGGGCGCGCAAAAACATATATATAGGTGAGCTAGACATAAATGTGCCACCCACTTTGTAAAGGGCGCATGAAAATTACTGTCGACATAGGAAAGCATGCGCGCTTTGGCGCACCAAAGCATTTGCCAGCATGAAACTAAGCGTGCCTTTGGCACACCAAAAGTTGTGTTGTCATGTGATTATGTGCGCCCTTTGGCGCACCGAAAAGTGGCACAACAAAAGTTGTGCTAACATGAAGGCGCATGCGCCTTGGCGCACTTAGAGAAGACTCAACATACAAGGTGCACCAAAAGGTGTGTTGACACAGGAAAATATGCGCCAAAGGCTTTAAAGGGGGCACACCAAAATTTGGTGTTACATAGTAATTCCATGCGCCTAGCCAAAAAGACCAAAAAAGACTAAGTTCGGAAAACCAGATTTCCCAGAAAGGGATTTTGCAACGTTCCGAACACACGGGATACCTAACGAAGGATCAAAACAAAATTTTCGGTATGGTTATCGGTAAAATTTCCCTTGTCAATTTTACGGGATAACAGCTGGCTCTTTCTGGGGACTATCCCTGAGCAAACTCGGGGGTAGAGAATCCCAGATCTCTTGTGCCTATCCATTGGGTAACAGAGTCAAAAACAAGGGCGACCGAAGGGAGAGCAAAAGAAACAAACAACAAACTGAAAAAAAACACACAATGAAAGCAAATTGTACAAAGAAGAGAGCAAGCTCTACTTCTTGAAAAATTTTAGATGTTGCCCTCTATAAGGAAGCGGGAGCTCGGTTCCATCCAGATATGAGAGATAGAAGCTATTCTCTCCGTTGAGCTGCTTGATCTTGAAGGGCCCTCTCCACAGGGAATCAAACTTTCTGTGCATGCCCTTTGGCTCTCTTCACTTATCCCACAAAAGGACGAGATCTCCCACTTGAAAATCCATCTGCTTGGCCTTCTTATCGAATAATCTCTTGACTTGATTATGATGTTCAGTGATCCTGTCGACCACCCTTACTCTCTTTTCTTCAAGTTCTGTTAGATACATGATTCTCTTTTCAAGAGAATTTTGGAAAGTTTCATCTTCGATAGCTCGTGCCAAGCGCAGAGCAGGAAGTTCCACAAAAATGGGAAGCTCGGCATCAGTGCCATATAACACTTGAAAAGGTGACATGCCGAGAGATCTCTTGGGAGTAATACGATCGGCCCACAAAGCGTCGTACAAAGACTTGTGCCACATCCACTGATTCTCATCCACTAACTTCCGTATGATGGTCACCAAGTTCTTGTTACTGGATTCCGCCTGACCATTTCCCTGAGGGTAATAATCTGAGGTGTGAGCCAAAGTTATCCCATATTCATAGCAAAAACTAATAACTTCCCGTGAGGAGAAGTTAGAAGCATTATTGTAACATCCTCATTTTAGACAATAGAACAAGTCAATTTTTATTTTTTTTTGATAATTGCATACTGGTTCTAAATACATAATTTAGAACTCACAATTCAAATAACCATTTATATAACAGACAACCATATGCAGCTGTAATGACTCGGAGTACCTCCGATCTATTCATTCCATGACTCGGTAATCTACCGATCTATTCATGAGTAATAAGAGTCAGTGTTTTTATTTAACACATTACTCTTGCGGTTCTCTTCCCTAATCTGGGATTCAGAATGCTCTGTCCAAGGAATCTAACTGAATAATTGTTACTATTATTCATCGGCATCTCATCCCTTAGACTAGGTGAATTAGGACAACGCAATCAGCAGCTTGCGATACTTTGGCCAAAGATTTGAAACATACTGTTCATGTCTCGTATTCCTTAACGGCATACTCGTCAATCTGGAATACGTCCTTCACCCCATTCTTATGTTATATAGAATGTCTTATACTGACTACCGTCAGTCCTTCCTTTCACAACTGAATCACTCGGAGGTAGATTAACAAGGTGATAATGTTATATGGATGCCCACGAGGATTAGGGATATGATGACATACTGGTTCAACCTTGCAGTTCAACCAGTGTGTCATGATACCCCAAATCTCCGAGGCAGCCTTATAACATGACCACGTTCTTAATCGGTCCCAGGGTAACTCGTGTGAAATCAAGTGTAAATCTTAGCGATCAATGCAAAGGGTGTCGCCATAAGTCATCTGCATTATTGTAACTTCGAGAAGATCCTAATCTTCTCGGAGGTACAACTCTGCAGTTGACTTATGTCGTCAACCTTTAAATCCACCTCGAAAAGATCTACTCAGTAACAAGCGTTACGCACTTGAGTTTAAATTACTTTTAAGGACTTATCCCTAAGGTTAGCCTTTCCAAATCCCTGGATTCTTCGTCTTAAGACGACCCTCCTCTATAAAACCCATTACATGGTAGAGGTATTACGGTCAGTTCTCATCAAGGAGTCATTAGAATACACTTGATTCTAAAGCAACAGAATCGGTCAGTATCTCATAACCTTTGCTTGAGATTGCCTTCTGAACTCCATTTGATTGCATATCAGTTCTCTTAACTGAATTTATATCATACTTTTTAGTATAAAGATATAAATGATTAAGTATCCAATTTAATATTGTCCTGTCATACTTAGGACTAGGGATTAGTAATTTAATCCAGTTTGTTTAGCGTTCTCTTTTAGGCTCACTTTTAACCTAACTTCTAGAAAGAAAAATATTTAATTCCAATATTGCTTTCGCTAGAACAGATTAGAACTTCTAAATACTCAAAGAATTCAATCTCATTTTCTTGCAAGCTTTCATTGTCAAACACAAAAGCATCCATATTATACAATGATAACAATGCCCCTTCGTTACATAAACCGAAGAAGGTCAACTTTCAGAAATAGAATACAACACATAAGTATCAAACACTTATTTCCATTCCTTTCAAAACTATACAATTAAATTTTTTTGCAACAGCATACTTGATACAATGTTTAACGGAAAAGAAACATCTTTTCACATATAGTACATCTATAAAATCAAGCTGTAATTCATTATAAATCAAATAAACAATCTGATCAACCTGTCAGATCTGAATTGCTTTTACCTCTTACGGCAACCATCTGCAAAAATAGTCAACATGAGTCAGTTCAATGAACTGAGCATGATAAGCACTAACTTTTAAAACAATTGCAATCCATCAATTGTTTTCATTAAACACCCTGTTTAAATGAGATCAAATATCCAAATAAGTAAACATATTCAGACTATGTCCTTGTAATACAGAATGATTACAAATATGTAACTCTATCATTGTTACAAATAGTCTTAATCACTTTCTAATATTTCATCAAATATTAAAAGAATCAAGGAACGAATGTACACAACAATCATTGAATCCAAAATCACAACATTGGTCAGATCGTTTCATTCTTCCAAAAGGGAAACAACATAACAATTCGGAATTCCACCAATATGTTACAAAACAATTTCCCACTGTTAGATAAATATCAACAAGTATTAAATAAAGGAAGAGAAAGAACCTATCCATTCATACTTCCTTTCACATAAGTTCATCAATGTACCGTCCTTACATATAAAAACATTCAACCAGTATATAAATGAACAAGTTAAACAAGCCACAAGTAAGATCGCTGTTCTAAATCAAGAAATAGAAACACAGCAAAACTCCTGTACAGCAACTAACACATCAACAATTCATGTATCAACCCTAAGCCCAATGCTAGTTCCTTTTACACAGTAAGGCTTTGACACAAGTTGAAAACAAGAAACTACAAGCGTATCGCTGAAAACAACAACCTTATTGCATCAAGCAATCTGAGGTTTCCTAGGGACTATGCTATGTTGACCACACAGTATTTCCAAATCATGCTCAGTCAAAATCGGACTGAATAAATGGAAAGGAACATAGCATACTTATTCTTGATCAGTCAAAATCGGACTGAAGTAAAAGAAATGAATACAACCAATCGATCCTTACCTTGGCGCATGCAAGTCTTAGTGTGATATTCGCGACTTGCCCAAACAAGGTCAGAACACTAAACAGTCATCCATACTCAAGGATCTCAACAGTGACAAAGACAGTGTCCAACGTCAAGTTCAGAAAGAGACAGAAGTACCAGCTACCTTTCCAAAATTCCAAATGATTCAAACGGAGGTAACAATTCAAGCAAATGCATATGAATTCATACTGATGTTCATCAACGAAGCATAATAAGAATCAGACGAACAGATTAATCTCTGATTTCAAACCAAGAACCCGACTGAACTCTGCCAACCTTTTTACACAAATTTGAACAGGTTGAAGACGTACATGTCCACCTAAGAATCTGTACCTCAAAATCCCTGAAACACGAAGGAATTCCAATTGCAATAACAAGATCGAAATACATGTTATTCCATTAAGTCGCCGGCACATAAAATACCAACAACTTAACTTTATTCGGCTCAAAAATAAAATGAATCATTCAATCGACTCCTCAGAGTCGTCCAATTCACAACAGTATAAATCTATATATTCACACTGTAAACTGTTAATGGTTTTGTACTCATAACCACTGAACCCTACAGCAACGTACTATGAAATTGGTTGATAAATCCATCTATGCCATTCATGGCAAACATTCAGAATGAAACAAGTGAAGAAAATCGAATACCCATTTCAAGCAAGGAAATCAACTGAGCCGCTTCGAAACTTTCAAACAGCTTTCACAAAGAAATGCAATACATACCCAGGAAATCTATACTCATTATTTATTACAAATAACCGTGGTCAGAAGGCCTGTTCCTTTCTCTATAAGGCTTCCACGAAATCAAATAACAAAACAAAAGGATGAATCTACATCCACAACAGTAGATAGCTATATGATTCAATCAAGGACTCCACTGAGTCGTTATAATAAAGTATAGATGTAACAATATTATACACAGTCAACAATAATCCCGTTTCCACAATAACAAGGAAAACACTTCCGCTGGGTCGTAAAGACTACGGTAACACAACAGTTGCCTGTTCCAAGCCAAAAATTTGAAAACAAATGAAACCCGAAAGTATCATTAGTCGCTGTCAACAAATCCCACGATAGAGTTCCCAAAGAAGCAATAATACTGATCAATCTTACAGTATTCATCAGAATCATTCCATACAGTTTCCATAACAAGAAACAGCGACCACAAATCAAAAACATACAGTGGTCTTATACTACACACAAGTATATTCTAAGGGCTCATGCCAAACAGGCCAAACACTCAAACTTTTATATATAAATACCTCACATGTATAAGCCAGAATGAATACTCAAAGCAAATAGAGCTGAAATTTGATTTCAATAAACACCCATCAAGAGGAAATTGAAAAAAATCGAACCAAAAGAGATACAGTGCCAAAAATCAAACAAGATCTCCATAGAAAATTCATCTAATTTTCACAAAACATTTGAACAGAGTTGTTCTAATGAAAGCACTTGAAAGACAGCAAGATATTTAAAGGTTAGGGCCTAACATGCCTGTATTTTGATAAAATTTCCGAAGCAGACCACAGGAAGAGCTCAAACTTCCTTTTCTTTTTCCTCGATAAAGCGACCAACAAAATTTCGCTGTCTCCATCACATATATATCTTCGAAGACAGAGAAAAGAGCCAGAGAAATTCATTCTTGCCATGCAACTCAAGGAGAACTGGTGCGAAGAACCAGTAAACAAGCAGAGAGAGAGAGAGAAGGCCGAAAATCGCGACAAACCAAACAAACCTTCAACTTCCCGTTTGCATGCCTTCTCGCGAGTTCCGAGCTCGTCTCCCTAGAACATTGAATGTCATTAAACCAACTTTCCCGCTTAAACTCAACTTCCACCGACCGCTAGATTTGGCGACAGTCCAACTACAACTCATGCTCATTTCTAAACTTAGCGACCTGCCACGTCTGCACAGGTTAGCCGTCGCCTAAACCTCCGCCATGACCTGTCCCTCATCCTTATCCCTAGCATTAATTGCCATAGAAAACGCCGCCCATGGTTCGCACTCCCTTCCATAGGCCCCTTTTCATTCTCCTTAATAGTTAGGTTAGTATCTTAGGTTAGAATTTAGGGTCATACCCATACTAACCAATTTACACATAGATACTTAGGATATTAACACATAGCCTAGGTCTAGGTTAGATTAACACTAATCTAACCCCTAGGTTAGGTTTTAGTTTAAGGTTACTAACCATTAATAATTCCTGTTAGGTATAACATTTTATATGCCAAGAAAAGACCTAAAATCATGCATCTCCGAACAGGATTTACTCTACAGCCGTTAGGCTACAGAAATATACATGACAGAATTATTACTTGGTCCACGACCGAGACCTTCCAGATATACCTCCATATCGGGAACCAATTCATTTCTCAAGATCAGCCTGAGTCATACTCCTGACCAGCTTAATCAATGCTTCCATACCTTCCAACCTGTTCAAGGTCTGTGATCTAATTTATCACAAACAGATTTAAAGCATTACTTGGATCAATTCCACTGATCCAAGTCTAGATATTATAGAAGAATATCTCTATAATTCATTCCGTGATCAGATTAATATTCAGACACAAAATGAAATAAATAAAAGAGTCTATTCATATTTTGACTCAGTCAAGATCTGCAATCTGCAAGAAATTCAGTACATATCAAGCATGTTTTCTGAATCGAGGAACACATCCTTTTACTAGAAATCACATATCAACACTTGTATGCTTAGGAGAAAGTAACAACAGTTCAGGGTGTTACATGCTTCCCTCCTTAAAAGATTCATCGTCCCAATGAATTACATATTAAATTAACCTTCAGGTCAATCAATTTATTAGTACACAGACAATGTGACTACTTCCATATTAAATAGTTTCAGAAATCAATGTCACAACACATTTATTCAACCTGAATAAAGTCTGCCTTAATCTGGCTTTCATAAATACTTAAAACAATCAGTTCATAAAAGTATATCTTTGTCAACAGTTTTCATTCTGTTGCAAAAAGAGAAGGAAAAGCAATTTTCATCTCTTCCAGGTTTTCCCAAGTTGCACTTTCTTCGTTAAACTGGTCCCACTGGACCTTACATTGCTGAATATCACGATTTCTCAAGTGCAATTGGCGAGTTTCCAGTACTCGTGTGGGTTTAACCACGATTATTCCTGGGTCTTGGACCTGCAAGGAATTCCAATTTAAAACATGTGACAGATCTGAAACGTACTTCTTAAGCAAAGAAATATGGAAAACATCATGCATGCGAGATAAAGCAGGTGGCAATGCTAAACGATAAGCTACAGGATTGATTATTTCGACAATTTCGAAAGGTCCCACAAATCGTGGTGACAACTTGGCAGCCTTGCCAAAAGTTATAGAACTCTTTCTGGGTTTAACACGCAGGAAAACCTTATCCCCAAGCTCAAACTTTCTATCAACCCGCTTAAGGTCAGCATAGCTCTTCTGTCTATCCGCTGCTTCCTTTAATCGTTCACGAATCAGCTTAACTTGCTGTTCCATTTCTGTGAGAATCTCTGGTCCAATTACCACTCTATCCTCAACACTGTCCCAACTTACAGGGGTTCTGCACTTTCTTCCATAAAGTGCTTCAAATGGTGCCATCTTTAGAGATGAGTGATAAGTGTTGTTGTATGCGAACTCAACTAATGGAAGATATTCTTCCCATTTATACTGTTGATCCATGCAATACATTCGCAACATGTCCTCCAACACTTGATTTACCCTCTCAGTTTTTCCATCCGTTTCTGGATGATATGCAGAACTGAAGTTTAGTTTTGTTCCTAGGGCTGCGTTAAGCGTTTGCCAAAACCTTGACGTCATTCTAGGATCCCTGTCAGATATAATCAATTCTGGTACACCATGCAATCTGAAAATTTTGTGTACAAACCTCTTGGCCAGCACTGGTGAATCATCCTTTAGATTTCCAGCGATGAAATGAGCTACCTTAGTCAGTTTATGTACAACTACCAGGATAACATCATGCTTATTCCTGGACATAGGTAGTCCTTGCACAAAATCCATGGTTATTACTTTCCATTTGTACTGCGGTATGCTATGAGGATATAACAGTCCAGCAGGGTGCATATGCTCTGCCTTCACCCGCTGACATTCCAGGCAATGAGTCACAATATTTATCACATCCTTTTTCATACCTTTCCAGAAGTATTGCTGTTTCAAATCAGCTAGCATTTTTGTGATACCTGGGTGTCCAGAGAAAGGTGAATTATGAAATTCAACTAACAACTTCTTTCTCAAATCATTCAGCACAGGTACATATACCCTACTTTCATAACGCAAGATTCCTTCATTATCAAAATGAAAACCTTCATACCTTTTATCCTTAGGTTCTGCAGCAAGCGCTGCTTTTACTTGCTGGAAGTATGCATCTGATTCTGAGGCACTTTTTACCTCGTCTTTAAACTGAGTTCTCAATGTTATAAGAGCAGAAATGTGCCTCCTACGACTTAGAGCATCAGCTACTCTATTCTCCTTCCCTTTGATATAGCTAATATCAAAGTCATATTGTGATAAAAATTCTAACCACCTTCTTTGTCTGGCATTCAGATTGGGCTGAGTAAAAATATATTTCAGTCCCAAGTGATCAGTTTTCAACTCAAAAGGTTTTCCAAGTAAATAGTGTCTCCAGACTTGAAGCGCATGAACAATGGCAGCAAGTTCCAAATCATGAGGGGCATAATTCAGCTCATGTAACTTAAGTTTTCTACTTTCATAAGCTATGACCTGATCATTTTGTAACAAAACACCTCCAAGGCCTTCCCCAGAAGCATCCGTTACAACAGTAAAATTCCCATTAGGGTCTGGTACAGCCAATATAGGTGCAGAAGTCAACTGGTCTTTCAGACTTTTGAAAGCCGCTTCGCACTTGTCATTCCACATGAATTTCTTATCCTTCTTTTGCAATGAAGTTATTGGTGCAGCTACCTTAGAAAAATCCTTTACAAATTTTCTATAGTAACCTGCAAGACCCATGAAGCTTCTTACTTCGTGCACATTCTTTGGTGCAGGCCACTCAGTTATTGCCACTATTTTTGAAGGATCTACAGCGATTCCTTCTTTACTTATGACATGACCCAAATAGTGAACTTCTGAATCAAAGAAAGAACATTTGGATAACTTACCATACAACTTTCTCTTTCTCAAAATTCCCAAAACTATCTTCAAATGCTCATTGTGCTCTTCAACGCTCTTAGAATAAATGAGAATATCATCCAAGAATACAAGCACAAACTTGTCCAGGTATTCTTGAAAAATATTGTTCATTAAATTCATAAAGGCTGCGGGTGCATTAGTTAATCCGAAGGGTAGAACTGTGAATTCATAATGTCCGTATCTTGTTCGGAAAGATGTTTTATGAATATCTTCCTCTTTAACCCTTAACTGATGATAACCAGATCGAAGGTCTATCTTAGAATAAACCGCTGCTCCACGCATCTGATCAAACAGATCATCGATCCTAGGAAGCGGATATCAGTTCTTGATTGTTGCTTTGTTCCACATCCGATAATCAATACACATCCTTAGTGTTCCATCCTTCTTTTTCACAAATATCACAGGTGCTCCCCAAGGTGAAACACTTGGTCTAATCAATCCTTTAGACAAAATCTCTTGTAACTATGCCTTAAGCTCGACTAACTCAGTAGTAGTCATCCAATAAGGCGCCTTGGAAATAGGTTCAGTTCCAGGCTTGATTTCAATGGTAAAATCAAATTCTCTGTTGGGTGGTAACCCTGGTAATTCCTCAGGAAAAACATCCCTGAAACTTTGTAACAGTGGAATTTGCTTCATGTAATCACCATCTTCTTCTGAAGATTCAGATATCTTTACTGCATAAAGAGTACATCCTTTATTCTTAGCCTTTTTAAGCTGCATAGCTGACAGTTTTCTAACTGAAATTTCTCGTTTCACACCTTGAATCTCTGCTGATTCCAGCTGATCATCTAAACATTTTATGTTCTTTTCATAGCAATCTACCTTTGCTTTATGGTCAGCTAACCAATTGACACCAATAATAATGTCATACGATCCCAAAGGTGTAACATAGAGATCAACTTCCGTGGAGAAATTAGGTAAATCAAGGACTGCTCCAAAGAGGCACATACTCACTGTATGAACAGAATTATTACCATACTCTACAGTCCAAGATTTATCCATTTTCCCAGCTTTTCTTTTAAGTTTAGAAGCAAGTTTATTAGAAATAAAACATTCAGTAGCTCCTGTATCAAAAAGAATAGTGATAGGTATGCCGAATAACTTACCCGGAACTTCTATAGGTGTTGCTTGCTTTTCAGCTTGCTTGTCTGCTACTGCAGCATGTATCTTATGCTGCTGATTACGATCATCCTTCTTCAAAGGACATTGATTTGCGTAATGATCTTTACCACAAGTGTAGCAGCCTCCTACAGGTCCCTTCTTAGGCTCAGCATTACCTCCAGCCTTGTAATTGTCACGCTGTCCTCCATAGGACTTCTGTCCATTATTATAATTTTTAACAAAATTATCCCTCATATTTCCAGCAGGCTTATTTACTGCTGCTTTCTTATTGTTATCTCCTGGAAACTTACTCTTGTTTCCAAAATTTTTCCACGGTCCTTTTCTGGGTGCTAGAGAGGTTGAAGAAGGGTTTGCAGTCTTCTTCCGCACTTCCTCCTTATGAGCAGAAATAGCCTTTAATTTCTGTTCTTGCCTTATGGCCTTTTCAACAACTCCTTCCATAGTGGTTGGACTGTGAACATCGACCTCTCCCCCTATCACTGGATTCAATCCCATGATGAATTTCCGTATCCTGAACTTTTCGTCAGTTTGATACTGTAGTACATACTTAAGGAGTTTTGTAAACCGCTCCCAGAATTCAGTTACCGTTAGCTTCCCTTGAGCTAAGTTCTGGAATTCTGTCATTTTCTGATCATAGAAAAGTTGTGGCAGCCAACGTTGCCTAAAATAGCCTTTAAATTGATCCCAAGTAATGTTTGTCTCATCAATGTTTAGCTTAGCTTTTCGGCTATCCCACCACGAAGACGCTTCGTGAGAAAGCTGATAGGCTCCCGAAATAGCTTTGGTTTCCTCTGAGAAGTTCCTTATAGCAAAGTACTTCTCCATTTCGCTGAGCCAGTTCTCAGCTCCATCTCCTAATGTGGTGCCATCATACTTAGGTGGACTTATCCTTTTTATATCATTAGTGAGTTCTGCTGCCAATCTGGCCTTTTTGTTTTCTGGTTGGACAGGTGCATTTCCAGCATTAACATCAACACCCATTTCAGGGTTGTCCTCAGGAGGTTGCTGATTATTATTAACAGCCTCTTCATCCTCCTCATTTCCTGTCACCTGCTGTTCAAGCACAGCTAAGTGATCTCTTGTGTCCAACAGGGCAGCAAGGATCTCATCAAGTTTCTGGGTTGTTGCCGCTCCTCCTTCAGGTGGAGCATTACTCGCAACGTTCCCCCTTGTTCTAACCATTTTCTGTTACAAGAATAATATGTTTTGTTAGCATTATGAACCCATTAAGTCCAATATATGACAACCTTAAGCTCTGATACCAAAATGTAACACCCATGTTATACTTCTTCAAATAAAGGTATTTAAAAAAAACAAACAAACCCCTTATTCACAATTAATGCCTTCAATGATTTTTTATCTTCCAACAATTAAAATACAAAATGATAAAATGTTTACAATCCATATGATAACAAATGTTAACCATGTGTAGCTGTAAGGGTCCATTAGATCTACCTGATCCCCCTTATCATCACTCTACCTGAGTGAGTATAAATTTTATACTTTTGGTTTAAACCCTTTTACTAGATCTTGAGAACTATGTGCAACTCCTATGTGAATCTAACCTCGAATAATAGATAAGCCACAATCCATTTGACATCTGACACTACATAATAGGGTTACTAGGTGAACATAGGACAATGTAATCAACTAGCTTGCGATACTACTTAGCCAATTTTTTTTAAACATACTTTTAAGTGAGCAATACAAGTATTAGTTAACGTGCACCACACATTAATCTGAAAGAATACTTGTCTCTGTCACTGAAAAACCATATCTACATAGTATCCAGATCTCAATTTTGTTTCACTAAGACTAATGTTAATCCTTTGTTTCACAACTGAATCACTAGGAAACTAGGACTCTAACATTTTATTTGAAAATGTTTTATCAGTTGTCCATATTAGGATCCCTATGGAAAAGGTAGCAACCACATAATGACTTCAACCTTGCAGTTCAACCAGTGTGTCATGATACCCCGAATCTTGTAGCCATCCTTATAGATGGTATGAATAAGGTTCTTAATCGGAATCTGAATGGAGGGTCATAGCGAAACCAAACTGTAAATCTTAAAGTAATTTCCATGCATTTTTGAGTGTCGTTATTAGGCATGTGCTTTACTATAGGTTATTAGGTTTCAAGACACAATATCCTAACCTTCTCGGAGGTAGAGACCCTGCAGTTAAATTTTCGTCGTTACTAACCTTTAAATCCGCCTCGAAAAGTATCTACTTAACAACATGCATATACGCAACATATAGTTAGTTGTTAAGGATAGGTTTACTATAATTGTGTCTCATTTCCCCAAGATGAGTCCAATCCTTATCCCAATGGAGTATTCGTCTTGAGACGACCCTCCTCTATTATGAACCCATTCACATGGTAGATTTCATTAAGGTCAAGTTCATCATCAAGGAATAAATAGAAAACAAATTATGATTTTCATATAACATGAGTTTATTTAGACATGTCTCCCATAAAGTTAATCCATTTAGATAACTATCTGAAATAGATAATGTAATGATTATGTCATATCATGTGTCATAATTAAGTGTACTTTATATCATATTTTTTTAAGGTACAATGACACTATAACATGATTAAGTTTCGTATTTATTGTTTCCCATAGTCATACTAAGGGCTATTGATTGGCATATTTAATCATCCAGTAATGAAACTGTATCGTTCTGTTATAGGTTCAATAATAACTATATTTGTACACTGCTGTTAACAGACAACTATTTAACTTCCAATCTTAATTTTACATAGAACAGATTATAAGTTTATAATTGTTATATTTGTCATATTGATATCCATATGATACAGTTGTTCTTGCAATCTTCACATTTTTTCAATCTACAAATGAACTCCATGAATTAAATATATGTTGACAATGCCGGATCGTCACATTAATTTGAATTAGCATGTCAACTGTCATAAACTTGCTAGATACAACATAGTAACTATCAATCAGTTAGAAGGGGACCGAAATCCGGTAAAACCTAGGACAATGACATCGGTCAGGAAAGGAGGATACTAGAATACAATGCTTAAGGGAGAACTGACATCAGTTACTTGTGCTCAGGATAGTCCATCTATAATTAACTCTTGGGAATGCATATTTATTTATAGCATTAAATTATATCTATCTGATCAGCCTGTCAGATTTGCATGGCTTTTAAGTGCATTAAGTCTATACCATCTGCAACTATAGTCAAGCATGAAATTTAGGGTTTTATGAACTGAAGGATGATAAGCAAGAACTTTCAGAAGAACTTGCAATCCATCAATTGTTGGTGATTAGAGAGAATTCTTGTTTAAATGAGAGCAAAATATTGAGAGATAAGTAAACATAATCATACTATGTCCTTGTAGAGGTGTGGAATGATTGTAAATCTTCATTGTATATCTCTGTCAAATCTGTTGGATAATAGATTGGCTTGTTCACTTGGTGGACGTATCCCATCACTGGGTGAACCACGTTAAATATTGTGTTGATTTATATCTCTTGTATTGTATATTTCATTCTAGTCCAAAATCATATGCATTGGTTATTTGCATGTCATGCTTCCAGATCTGATATATTATCTTTACAACTGGTCGTGCTAATGCCAAACAATAGGGTATCAAATCCTTTTTTGAGGGTTAGATTTGTGTTGACAAGTATTTACTCATAGGAAGAGAAAGAACCTTTCTGATTGAGTGGGAGCTATAAAAATGGACAGAAGAAAACAAATACAAGGTAGAGAAATTTGATATACAAACATTCATCCAGTATATAAATGAACAGGTTAGACAAGCCGCAAGCAAGATCACTGTTCTAAATCACGAAATAGAAAACACAGCAAAACTCCTATACAGCAACTAACACATCAACAATTCATGTGTCAACCCTAAGCCCAATGATAGTTCCTTTTACACAGTAAGGCTTTGACACAAGTTGAAAACAAGAAACTACAAGCGTTATCGCTGTAAACAACAACCTTATTGCATCAAGCAATTTAAGGTTTTCCTAGGAACTATGCTATGTTGACCACACAGTATTTCCAAATCATGCTCAGTCAAATCGGACTGAATAAATGGAAAGGAACATAGCATACTTATTCTTGCTCAGTTAAAATCAGACTGAAGTAAAAAAAAAATGAATACAACCCATCGATCCTTGCCTTGGCGCATGCAAGTCTTAGTGTGGGTATTCGCGACTTACCCAAACAAGGTCAGAACACGAAACAGTCATCCATACTCAAGGATCTCAAATAGTGACAAAAAAACAGGGGTCCAATGTCAAGTTCAGAAAGAGACAAAAGTACCAGTTACCTTTCCAGAATTCCAAAGGACTCAAGCGGAGGTAACAATTCAAGCAATAGCGTATGAATTCATACTGATATTCATCAACGAAGCATAATAAGAATCAGACAAACAAATCAATCTCTGATTTCACACCAAGAACCCGACTGAAACTCTGCCAATCTTTTTACACAAATTTGTACAGGTCGAAGACGTAAATGTTCACCAAAGATTCTGTACCACAAAACCCATGCAACACAAGAGTAATTCCCGAAAATAACAGAGGTCTATTACGTGTTATTCCTTTAGGTCGCAGGTTCAACAATCACCAACTATTTAAATATATTCAACTTGAATAAGATTCAAATATAAATCATACAATCGACTCCTCAGAGTCGTTCAGATTACAACGATTGTAAATATATACATATATATGCACACGCTGTATACTGTTAACGGGTTTCATACCCATAACCGCTGAAACCCTACAACAGCGTAATATGAAATTTGTGGATAAATCCTTATATGCCATTCATGGCAAAACATTCAGAATGAAACAAGTGTAAGCAAATCAAATACCCATTTTCAAGCAAGGAAATCGACTGAGTTGCCTCGAAAACTTTCGAACAGCTTTTACAAAAGAAATGCAAATTCATACCCAGGAAGTCTATACTCCTTATTTATTGCAAATAACAGTGGCCAAAAGACCTGTTTCATTCTCTAATAAGGCTACCACGAAAATCAATTCACAAAACTTATGGGATGAATCTACATTCTCAGCAATAGATAGCAATATATACGATTCAATCATGGACTCCACTGAGTCGATAAAATAAAGTACAGATGTATCTATGTTATACACAGTCAACAAGTAATCCTGTTATCCACAATAACAAGGAAAACAACTTCCGCTAGGTCGTATAGACTATGGTAACACAACAATTACCTGTTCCTAGCCAAAAATTAGAAGACAAATGAAAACCCAAAAAGTATCATTAGTACACTGTCAACAAAAAACCACGACAGAGTTTCCAAAGAAGCAATAATACTGATCAATCTTACAATATTTATCAAAATCATTCCATACAGTTTCCACAGCAAGAAACAGTGACCACTAATCAACAACATACAGTGGTCTTATTCTCACACACAAGTATATTCTTTGGGCTCACGCCAAACAGGCCGAGCATTCATGCTCTTTATAATATAAATATCTCATATATTTAAACCAGAAAGAATACACAAAGCAAATAGAGCCGACAAATCGAATTTCAACAAACACCCATCATGAGGAAATTGAAAAAATCGAACCAGAAGAGATGCAGTACCAAAATTTAAACAAGATCTCCATAGAAAATTCCTCTTATTTTCTCAAAACATTTTGAACAGGAGTTGTTCTAATGAAATCACTTGAAAGACAGCAAGATATTTAAAGGTTAGGGCCTAACATGCCTGTATTTTTGATCAAATTTCCGAGGCAGACCACTGGAAGAGCTCAAACTTCCTTTTCTTTTTCCACGATAAAGCGACCAACAAAAATTTTACTATCTCCATCACATATATATCCTCCATGACAGAGAAAAATAGCTATAGCAGTTCATACTTGCCATGCAACTCAAAGAGAACTGGTGTGAAGAACCAGTAAACAAGCAGAGAGAGAGAGAGAAGAGCGAAAATCGTGATAAGCCAAAAAAAACCCACAAACTTCCCGTTTGCATGCCTTCTCGCAAGTTCCGAGCTCGCTCTCCCCGAGAAAATTAAAAGCCATTAAACCAATTTTTCCGCTTAAACTCAACTTCCACCGACAGCCAGAATTAGTGACGGTCGATCTTAAAACTCATGTTCATTTCCAAACTTAGCGACCTGCCACGTCCAGAACAAGTTAGCTGCTCACCTAAGCCTTCCGCCACGACCTGTCCTTCATCCTTATCCCTTAGCATTTATTGCCATAGAAAAACACCACCCATGGTTCACACTCCCTCTATAGGCCCCTTCACAATCTCCTCATTAGTTAGGTTAGTATCTTAGGTTAGAGTTTAGGGTAATACCCACACTAACAAATTCACACATAGATATTAACTTAGGATATTAACACATAGCCTAGGTCTAGGTTAGACTAACAATAATCTAACCCCTAGGTTAGGTTTTAGTTTTTTAGGTTACTAACCCTTAATAATTCCAGTTTGGTTATAACATTATATCCTGCAAACTCGGAAAGACCCGTAAAATCATACCTTCTCTAAACAGGAGTTAGCTCTACTGTTCGTTAGGCTGCAGGAATATGTATGTAAACGAATTATTACCTGGTCTACAATCGAGACCTTCCAGATATACTTTGATATCGGGAACCATTTCATTTCCCAAGATCAGCCTGAGTCCATACTCCTGACCAGCTTAATCAATGCTTCCATACCTTGCAACCTGTTCAAGGTCTGTGATCTAATTCATCACAAACAGATTTAAAGCATTACTTGGATCAATTCCACTGATCCAAGTCTATATATTATAGATGAATATCTCTATAATTCATTCCGTGATCAGATTAATATTCAGACACAAAATGAAATAAATAAAAGAGTCTATTCATATTTTGATTCAGTCAAGATCTGCAATCTGCAAGAAATTCAATACATATCAAGCATGATTTCTGAATCGAGGAACACATCCTTTTACAAGAAATCACATATCAACACTTGTATGCTTAGGAGAAAGTAACAACAGTTCAGGGTGTTACATGGCTTTCTTATCAAAAATCCTCTTAACTTGATTCTGATGTTCAGTGATCCTATCGACCACCCTCACTCTCTTTTCTTCAAGTTCTGCCAGATACATGATTCTCTTTTCAAGAGAACTTTGGAAAGTTTCATCTTCAATAGCTCGTGCCAAGCGCAGAGCAGGAAGTTCCGCAGAAATGGGAAGCTCGGCATCAGTGCCATATAACACTTGAAAAGGTGACATGCCGAGAGATCTCTTTGGAGCAATACGATCGGCCCACAAAGCGTCGTACAAAGACTTGTGCCACATTCGCTGATTCTCATCTACTAACTTCCGTATGATGGTCACCAAGTTCTTATTACTGGATTCCCACTTGGTGAAGTAATCCATTTCTGTAAGGACATAGCTATGTCCAGCACTCGATTGAGGATTGAGTGCACCAATAAAATCAATTCCCCATTTCCTGAATGGTTCATTGATAATGACAGGCCTAAGGGGAAAAGCAGCCAACTTGGGCTTGTCTACGAATTGCTGGCAAGGTTCACACTTTGCCACCCAGGTGGCTGTATCCTAAAAGAGCGTTGGCCAATAGTACCTGGCTCAAATGATCTTGTGTGCAGTCACAGAGGAAGAGAAATGACCTCCACAGGCCGAATTATGAAAGCTTTCAAGTAACTTTACCTGTTGTGGTTTGTCAACACATCACAAAAAGATGCCATCTATCCCACGTTTATATAAACCGTCATCCCAGACGACATATTTAGCTACTCTGAGCTTTATAGTGCGCTTCTCCTTTGCAGTTAGGTGCATTAGGCATTCGCCATAGGTGAGGAAGAAAGTGATATTGGAATACCAATCATCACTAGTTGCAACAAATAGGACTAGAGGCAGCGAATCGGGTTTTTCCAGCCGGTCCTGTGCTTCGTCGGTGTAGTCACCCCTTTCATCAGGGTTTTCTGAATTTTTGTTTTCAGCCATAAGCTGACACAGGCCCTTGCCCCTCACCAGCTTGGTTGGTTTAATATCCAGGTCATACTCCTGGACCTTTGCGATCCAATTTCCTCGCAAGCTTCCTAACTCCTGCTAAGTTAGAATTGATTTGACCGCCGTGTCAGGGACCAGCACCACCGTATGCGAGTTTAGAATGTAATACCTGAAATTCTTCACTGCTTTGACAACGGAAAAAGCATGCTTTTCTAATTGAGTCATTTTTAGTTCGTGAGGCTTGAGGGGACAACTCATGAACGCGATCGGAGATTCAAAATCCTCCGAGTTCTTTTGCATCAAGATTGCGGACACAGTATGCTCAGATGCGTAACTATACATGATGAAGTCTTTGGAGAAATCAGGACATACCAGGAATGGTGCATGAGCAACGGAAGCTTTTATTTCTTCAAATGACCTTTTCCCCTCTTCACTCCATCTGAAAGTTGGTGATCCCTTCATCATGTTCAATATGTGACGGGTCTTCTCAACAAAATCAGGAACAAAACGCCTGAGAAAGTTCACATTTCCGAAGAAAGAATGAACACCAGTCTTGCTTGTAGGCAGAGTAAGGTTTTGAATAGCCTTAACTCTTTTGGTATCTATCTTTGTTACTTCTTTGCTAACCACATGCCCTAGCAACTTCCCTTCCGTGACTCCAAAAACAAACTTTTTTGGGTTTAGGGAAATCCCATGTTCTCGGCACCTGGCCAACACTTGCTCCAAATGATCACAATGATCATTTCGTTGTTTAGAGAACACGGTTAAGTCATCTAGGTAAACCACGATGACTTTCCCCATCATACCTTTGAATGCGAAATCCATGGCCCGCTGAAAAGTGGTGCCAGCATTAGTTAGGCCAAAAGGCATCCTGCTATAGGCAAATGTACCCCAGGGAGTAGTGAATGCTGTTTTAAATTGATCTTCAGGTGAAACTTCAATTTGATTATAGCCTGAAAAACCATCAAGCATGGACAACATCTCTGATCCAGTTACTGCTTGCAGAACTTGATTCATTATTAGAAGTGGGTAGTTGTCTTTCAAGGAATCCTGATTCAAATTGTGAATGTCTACGCATATGCGTATCTCACCGTTTTTCTTGCGCACTGGCACAATATTTTCTACCCAAGTACTATGATGGATGGGAAAGATGATTCTCGCATCCAGCATCTTTTGAATTTCAGCCTGGATAGTCCCTGAGATCTTAGGATTATAGTGCCTCTGCTTCTGGCGAAAAGATTTGACATCTTCTTTCAACGGAATGTCATGCTGAACGTCCTTTGGCTTAAAGGACTTTAGATCGGCATAGGACCATGCCAACACGTCCATATATCTTTTTAGCAACTTGAAAAATTTCCGTTTCTCCTCAGGCGTGCAACATTTTCCAATGTTCACAAATTGCGGGTGCTCCATCGAACCTATATTGACCGGTTCGGTTTCTGGGGATGAGTCAGGGTCATCTCGCCTCTTCTTTTTCACAAAACGGTCATGCCTGTCGAACAACTGCTCCATAGAAACTAGGCCCTTTGGGATTTTATTTCCTTTGAGCTAACATATGCCGTCGTTCCCTTTGGATTCATCGTCTTGATTGGTGACTGATTCATGACAAGTGGAAGTAGATCCTTCAAAGTGCAATTCTTTAAAATTTTCCGCCTTCTCTAGAAATGCAATGAGTTGATTATCATCGTTGAACACCTGCCAATGCTGAGAATTGTCTGGCACGCTCGGGCGGAAAACCACCTCAATGGTGTATTTGCTTGTTCTCAAACCTAGGTGTGGGAGCATGAGGGATGCTGAAATGGCCAATGAATCGGCCATGTCATTCTGAGCCCTTGGAATGGATTCTATTGAAAAAGCATCAAATTCCTCGATGTTGTCCCACACCGCATTACGGTAATGCCTGAGCCTTTCATTCTTCACTTGGTAAATCCTTTTAACTTGATTCACAACTAGCTCCGCATCACCTTGTACTTTCAGATTCTTAATCCCTTTTTCTTTTGCGGCTTGCATGCCAAGTAACAAAGACTCATACTCAGCAGTATTATTTGTGTTAAAAAACTGCAACTTGAAAGAGAGAGGAATGACTTCTTCCTCGGGAGATATTAGCACGGCCCCGGCGCCACATCCACTGGTTGCACAGCTGCCATCGAACTGCAAGGTCCAGATCTTATTAAGATCTCCTTCTTGAACAAGAACAACCCCTTTATCAGACTCGGTAGACAAGAAATAGTTCCTCATCCCTGATGATTCAAAAAGGATTTGAGCTTTGGGGTCCTCAGAGCTACTGCCGGAATGTCAGCAATGAGGACTGTCATCTTTACTCTTTTATCTGGGAATGCCGCAAACGCGAATTACACATCTTTGATTTGGCCAACCAATGGAACCTGCTTTGTTTCCAAGGAATAACATCTGCCGAAAGGCTTGGTAAGAGTGAGGCCTAGAGCATGGGCGAATTTTGCCAGCATGACGTTATCAGAAGCCCCAGAATCAATTATGCAGTTACTCAGCTTGTGTCCATTGATTAGGAGGGAGAGATAGAAAGGCTCTATCTTGCCTGATGCCGATGTTGAAGCAACATTTATGTGAGATTCAGGGGGAGTGGAAAGGATTCCTTTTGGGGAAACCTGTTTAGACATAACAGCTTGACTCTGAATATATTTGGTCAATCTTACAAGCTGTTCAGGATTTGACTGAAGATACTTAGCTTCAGACATTTGGATCTTGGTCTTTTTTGCATGATCTATGATATCAAATGCGGCCAAGGGTTGCGTTGGTGAAGGAATGAGTCCCTCACTTCGCGATGATGGAATAGGATTGGTGGTCTTGGTAGGAACATGAAAGGATTGATTTGGAGGAGAGATAGGAGGAAAAGATGTTGAGTAGGAAGAGGATTACCTCTTTTAGCAATGATCGGAGGCGTGTTTGACACGGCCTTCTCCTGCTAGACATGGGCAGCAACTTCCGCTTCTTTTCCTTGTGAGCGAGTAAAAACAGCGTATGACTATCCACTTGCATATCCTTGGGTACCCTCTTCTTCATCAGATTCCTCCTCATCAAATTCCATATACCCGATAGTAGAGTCGCTAGTCAGTTCACCGACATATTGATCATCTTCACCTTGAGATGAAGGTTCTTCATAATACTGCTCTTCTTCTTCAATTTCAGCCAGAGCGTTGACCGGAGGAGCCTCAAGTGCCAACCGTGGAGCGGTTGCGGGTAAGCGCGGCCTTTGTGAAACATTGTTAGGAATGAAATTCCTCTGCGGAATATCCCGGTATGAGGAACTGGGGGACGCCTGGGCCAACTGCCTCTTTAATGCAAGCAAGTCATTCGCCATCTTTTGAAAGGCTGGATCAGACGAAGTAGTGGGCAAAGGGCCCAAAGATTTAGGCTTGGCTAATTCCTTTTTCAATTCACCAGATATTATCAAATTATCCTCTATTCGAATGGCAGCGGCTTGGGTGAGAATCAAGGTGGCCACTCACTCTTGAAGGAGCAAGAAAATAACTTTCGAGCTCATAGCGTTTACGAAGAAACACTTCTGATTTTCCGGTGTTGGGAGCATGGCAACAGGGACACGGTTGATTAGTGCATTGAACCGAGTGATAAAATCACGCATGGTCTGATTGGCCTCCTTCTTTAGGTGATTGATTCGTGATAATAATGCAAATGCATCCTATGAAGGCTTGTATCTATCTTCAAAAGCATCCTGCAAGGTGGCCCAACTGGTAATAGATCCGGCTGGTAAATGTTGAAACCATTCAGCTGCAGGTCCTTGTAGGGTTTCCAGAAAAAGGAAAACTGACACATCTTCATGAGTTACATCCAAAATACTACATGACATGATGAATGCATATATCTGGGAATCCGTGCTTTGATTTCCGATCCCGTCGAATTTGGGAAAATTCTTTCTATTTCCGTGAGGGAGCGCGTGAACTGGATGTGGTAAAGCCAAGGGACCCATAGCATTTCCCCATGGTACCGCCATTTGAAAAGCCGGAAAGAGAACACGAGCTGGAAGTATGGTTCCGCTGAGTAGCAAGGCACTACAAAGGGATGTGGATGCCCCTTGCAAAAGAATCTTCCTTTGTGAAGGCGAGAGACTCCTGGATGACCAGCCAGCCGAGCTTAGCGTTGAAAAACGTGTCGGTGTTACGCTAAAATTGTGCCTTTGAAGCAGATCGAAAGTAGGATCAGCTTCTCCATGAGCTCTCCTGCTACGCGTGAAGGGTTCACCCGCCAGTGTGCCTTCCAGATCTGCAATGTTATGGCGCAGATTTGGAATTTCTTTTTGGCTGTACTTGCTGATTTTTTGGTTTTTCTGTCAAAAACCAGCAGCATATACTTTTCTAAATATTTAAAAACTATCCTCTTCAGAAAACCGATTGTGGTTAATGACAAATAACAGTGAGGATAAAATGGCAGAGAAGATTAGTAAGCTGATTTTCGGATCTAATTTTGACTTTTTTCAGAGGGTTTCAAACTTTTAGAAAACAGTCAAAAATTCAGATCTACGGCAAAATACTGATTTTTATAAAAAACTCAGCGAACTAAAGATTTGTAACTAGGCCAGATCTATGGATCTCAGAAGAAAATTTTCAATTCAGAGCACTTTTGCAATTTTTTGGATTTTTTAACAAAAAGTTCAGATTTGCAAACAGGCAGCAATTTTCTGATTTTTCCTGATCTTCTATTCTATCACTATCAAAGATCTGATAGATCTGTTCGATCCCCAGTAGAGTCACCAAAAAATGTTGGTTCGAAAATCTGTCACCTGGATAGATCTATGGATAGACGAGCCAATAGTGTGCAGGGCATAGCCCCTCTTTGAGTCAGCAAAGCGAAACTGGTTTATTGCTATTCTACCAGTAGGAATCTATGCAAGTCTCACAGATTCTACCTTCGGGGGTTTGGGATCTCATCCCAGTAGGGGTGTTTCCGACTGCGAAAAGAAAGGAAAGGAAGAGTGAATGAAGAAAGAGCAGGTCCGAAGGAAGAAAAGAAATGAATTCCAAAGCAGAAAGGTCAGAAGATTTATGTTTTGAGATTGGTAGTAAACAGAGCCAAACCTACTTGCATAAACAAACAAAGCAATGCTGATGATGAATAAATGAAAAAAAAGTAGATATGAATCTAACAGAATAAACACATACAGATCTAACATAAGAAAGGTGTGATGTATAACACAGCTATTCAGTACAAAGTCTCAATATTTGTATTACTGTTTACTTCTGTTACAAGAAAGCTCAAAGTCTTTTTTCTTCACTTCTATTTTTCATCTGAAATATATTCATCCATCCCTCAATACTACAAGTATATGAGTATTTATAGAAGAAGAAGAGAAAAGAAGGCAAAAAGGAGCCAATGACTATTTACAAAGATATTTACAAAATATCTAAAAGTCATGTTGACTTTTTACAACTTGATGGATGACATCATCTCATGATGCAACATGGATGATGTCATCATTTGTATCAACACACTCCAGATATTTCCAAAAAGAAAGACAGAGAAGAGAAATAGAAGGAGAAGAAGAAGAAGAAGAAGAAGAAGAAGCAGCAGCTATTCATCATCATCATCTTGCGGCCGAAAGGGGGTGGACTACTTTTGTTGCTCCTCAGGTGACGAGATATGGAACTGAGAGCGGTATTCCATGAACTTGTTGATTATTGGCCCTAGTTGATCCTGAGAAGGATCCTTGTGCCTATCACTTATCGCCTCACAAGTTTCCTGCTCATCTATGAGCTTCTCTAGGAGTTTGGAAAAGTCCTTTTCTGCCTCAATGAGGAACCTGACGAAGTCCCTACAGGCCAGCAGGTTGTTGATGGACTCCGTGTCAAATGTGACCTCTGGCCCCGTTCCTTGAGAAGAAATCTCCTTGAAGATCCGGGTGGTTTCATCAGCTTTCCTCAAAGTGAAGGAAGGAGTAAGTAACCCTGGCGACATATTGAGAACAATTCGTTCCATTTGGTGCATCGCATCCAAGGCTTCTTCCTTCACTTTGTCAATCTTTTCTAGAATAAATTCTAGCTGATCTACCCGGTAGTCCAGAGTGGACATGATTTTGTTGAGGGCCCTTGGATGGACGAAGACGCCAAACTTGACCAGATCATTGACTGAACAGTCGAACATTTGTTGGAAGGCCTCGTGTTGTAGTCTAACATGTTCCAGCTCTTCTGATATGGGCCCTGCTAACGCTTGGAGCTCTTTATTTTCCTTATTGATATTCAAGTACAAGTCGGAGAACTCGGTGATCACTTTTTCGCTGTCTTTGAGGATTTGGCTCCTCCAAGCGGAAACGTCCATACCCTGCTTGTCGATCTTGGCATACTCGTTAATTTTCTCCTGGCTGAGAAGCTCAAAAGTCTCGGCGGCAGCTGTGAGAGGCGCACTACCCATCTTCTGTAAGGCTTGGAGCAGATATTTTTTTTGCTCCTTTAGTTGCCTTTTCTCTTCCTTGGTTTCCTGAAGCTTTTTGCAGAGGGCGTCAACTGCAGAAAGAGCCTCCCCCTGAAGACTTTCAGAAGATGTCCCCATTGTGACTTGGGTCACAGTAAAATCTGTCGGAGACAGATCCTTTTTCTCTTTGAGAGGATTGGGGTATGTGATTTCCATAACTCTCTCCCCTACAGCACTTTGAGAGAAGCGCGTGACAAGCTTCTGCTTTTTCGCCCCCTTAGATGGGATCATGGAAAAGTCCATCAGAGTGATGGGAACTTTCCTCTTTTGCTTCTTTCTCTGGTGAAGCCAGAGTTATTACCTGCTCGGGTGCCGCGGAAGGAGGACTCTGAGGGGCTTCTTCCTGAATGGTGCTGGATTCACCTTCTACGCCTTCGCCCTTTCCTTTAGGCTGTTGTTTGGATCGTGGAGGTGCGTTACCCAGTGGGGAGGTTGTGAAATCAACCCCGAGGTAGATTAGGCCGTTCATCCGGCACCAATGTTCTGTCCTACGCAAAGTCTCCTTGACCCTCTCCTCAATTTTCTGAGGAGCCTTAGTTCTATCAATGGCCGGAAAGGGCCAATCGTCCCCATTTGTGTCAGTATATACCTTGTCTATTTCATCTTCTGTAGTTTGGTAGCCTTTGGGGACAATGGCTACCCCATATTGGATGATTTCTATCAAGGCTAGGTGAGAATGATCCTTTCTTCTGTGCTCCACCTCATGGATGACGTCAATGTAAATGTCCTCAATCTACGGGACGTGGATTGGATCAAGTTTCGCCCTCGGCAGACAGCTCCTGGGTCGAAGGTAGGCCTGGTTGGGAAATCATGTTTCAAATTGAGTAACTCCAGCTCTGCGAACATTTCCTTCGCCTTGTGGTGGGTAGAGCATGTATACTGGCCCATTGTGAGGGGGAAAGGAGTTCCACCCTTCTTTCTTTTCAAGAATTTCTCGTGGTATGTGATCAACTGCCTTGATAGCTCCATCAGAATCAGTTTAGGCCCAGCATACCTTGGTAGTCTGGTTGGCTCTCCTAAAAAGTTGGCAGCCCTTAGATAGGTGAATGTGGGAAACTGGGTGAACAAGGCCCCCCATTTCTCAGTGGCTGCTACTATGCTTTTGGTCGTGTGACCATAAGTCATATTCGGCCTCAATAGGTAGATGATGTGATAGAAAAACACATCGTTAATTTTTGTGAATTGGGAGATGCTATTCTCCAGCCTCAATTCCGGGTAGTACTCGTATATCTTGACCTGAGGCCAAACTCCACTCCGCGTCAGGCTTGGATAGTCCTTCTCTGATGCTGCAGCGTAGACCACGTAGGAGTTCATATGGAATGTCCCCATTGTGCTAAATTGTTGTAGCTGCTCAGAGATTGTGCTGCTTATAATCTCTCCCCAGCAAAAGTGGTGATCAGGCATATTCTTGTTCATGGTCTCTAAGTACTGCAGCATCCATTTATGGAAATAATGGGCATCAGAAAGCCTGAAGACCCTGCTCAGGAACGTAATTGTGTCACTGAGATCCTCTGAGAAGTTGCTGCGGTGGATGATTTGGGGCCACCGGGTTACTACCTTTTTGTTTTTCAAGTAAACCTCATTCATTAGTTGCATACACTGATCTGCATTGTCATCCCATGCCTTAATGCAATCTGCTTGACTGATGGCCACAAAGTGCCGGTGTTGAGGTATGCCGAGTATTCCCTCAAAGTGATTGGCAGTGAGGTTAATGATTACCTCACCCTTGCTGTTTACGACACACCTTGTGTCTTTATTGTAACATTGGGAAATCACCATCAAGAATTCATTGTTGACGGTGCTGACTGGGATTCCACTGGCAAAGTGTAGGGCACTGCACATCAGTTTTTCCATCCATGGACTCCTTGTGACTTTCTGAGTTCTAGCCCAGAATTCCTCCATATCAATATGTCCCAATTCTGAATCTCTGACGTCCGTGCTACACTCGGCCTGGGACTCGGGCATTCTGACCCTCTGATATTTATATTTCATCTCTTCTTCTATAAGTTTGGCCTTTCCTTTGGATTTGGTAGGTCTCTTGCTGGATGTAGACATATGTTCTTTCGAACTCAGTCGCTGATCTACATGAAGAAGAAGCGAGACCCAATCCGAAAAGGTTGTTTTAGCCATTTGATCTTCCATTGAAATGTTAGCAGAAGAAAGAGTTAGAGATTTTGAGACTCGGGGCGCATGGCGCATGAAAGTTGCAGCTTACATGGCTAAATAGGTAAGGCGCACGGGGAAAGTGTGTTGCAAGGGTTAAACTGGTGCCAAAGGCACATGGCGCATAGGGACTGCAGGGTGCATTTTACAAAAGGGCGCATGAAAAAATCGTGTTGCACGGAGACAGGATGCGCCAAGAGGCGCATGGATTTTGTATGTTGCATGAACATTTGGTGCGCCCAAGGTAGTTTGGCGCGGCACACAAAGGGTTTACACAACATGATGCAGCTGTAATGGGGAATGCGCCTGCGCCTTCAAAGCTTTGTACATCAGCGCGGATAAAGCTGATGTTGCGCAGATGCGAGGTGCACCGAAGGGGCGCATAGATATGCGATGCAACAAGGAATGTTGATGTGCGAAAGAGGGTGCAAGGCTAGTGTTTGCAGCATATGGAGGAGGTGCGCCTTGAGGGCGTAGAATTTTATGATGTAGCAGGCAAGATGGGTGCGCCATTGACGTGAATTTTAGTCATGTTGCGAGCGGGACAGATGCGCCAAAGGGGTGCAAAATTTCTTGATTTTTCAAGACGCGTCGGTGCGCCAAAGGGAAAAACAGTCCTTTTCTCCATTTCTCTCTTCTTTTGTTTAGCAGGGTATTTGGGCAGTGAAACATCTCAAAGATGAGGGAAATAAAACTATGCTTTTCAGACAAGTCCCCCTACCAGCAGATCTGGACAGAGGGGGAGGGGAAAAAAGGAAAGACAGCACGAGGGAAGGGCTAGATCAACATTTTGATATTTCAATACTCCAAATGCAAACTAAAACCAGACCACGAGCACACCAAGAACAAAAAACGTAAAATGCACGAGAGGAAGAAGAACCTCTTACCGGATAAATAGCGAAAACTTGCAACGGGTCCACAAGGCGTTGAAAACAATGAGGCAGGGGATGACAGGCTCAGAGAATAAAAATCACGTGCTATGCGACTGGTGAAAATGACATTTTGGGCGTGCAAAAACATATATATAGGTGAGCTAGACATAAATGCGCCACCCACTTTGTAAAGGGTGCATGAAAATTACTGTCGACATAGGAAAGCATGCGCCCTTTGGCGCACCAAAGCATTTTCCAGCATGAAACTAAGCGTGCCTTTGGTGCACCAAAAGTTGTGTTGTCATGCGATTATGTGTGCCCTTTGGCGCACCGAAAAGTGGCGCAACAAAAGTTGTGCTAACATGAAGGCGCATGCGCCTTGGCGCACGCAGGAAACCTCAACATAGAGAGGCGAACCAAAAGGCTTTTTGACACAAGAAAACATGCGCCAAAGGATTAAAAGGGGGCACATCAACTTTTTTATGTTGCATAGTCATTCTATGCACCCGGCCAAAAAGACCAAAAATGACTAAGTTCGAAAAACCAGATTTCCCAGGAAGAGATTTCGCAACGTTCCGAACGCAAGGAGTCCCTGACGAGGGATCGGAAAAATTTTTTGGCATGGTTATCTGTAAAATTTCCCTTGCCAATTTTACAGGATAACATGTTGTAAACAAGAATTTGTTAAGGATCATTAGGAGGAATATTGATGAAAATTAGAGATCTTGGCATACTATGTTGAAATCAGCCTTATGGGCTGATAGGATAACTCCCAAAAGATCTACAGGTAATTCCCCATTCAAGCTTGTTTATGGAAGAGAGGCAATTTTTCCCATGTCACTTGAGATGCCAACATTGGAACTCATGAAACAGTTGGAGTTGTTGGAGTTTGGGCCCATGGATGTTAGATATGCAGAATTGATGGAGCTCCAAGAAATCAGAAATCAAGCATCCCAAGCAATGGAGAAAGATCAGGCTTTGATAAAGAAGACCATTGATAGAAAGGCCAAGGACAGAAATTTCCAAGTTGGAGATCTAGTGTTAAAATGGGATGTGGACAGAGAAAAAATAGGAAGGCATTCAAAATTTGATGCCATCTGGAGTGGCCCATACATGGTCACAAAGTGTAAGGACAACAATGCTTTCCAATTGTCTTCATTGGATGGTGAAGAACTACAGATTATAGTCAATGGAATCCATCTAAAGCATTGCTACTAAAGGGAATTCTCCACCTTGTACATATTAGCTTAGGTTTTCATTCCTCCAAGTGCTTGTGCACATTGTTTTGCTGTAGATTAGTTTGCTTTCCTTAAGTGCTTTGGCACAAGATTACTATCCTAGGAAATGTGTTTTACAGACCTTGCCCCAATCAGATGATGTTCCACCCTCCATCGTCCTCCTTGTAGTGTTCTAGTCAGTTGGGGTACCAAGTATAGAATCTGATGAATCCATGCCCAATAGATTGTTTTAGGAAACTGGTAACTTCATCTAGCAGGCAGATGACCCCTCTGAGTCACCAAAATTGTTATCCAAAATGTTCCCCTTGCACATTTTGTGGCTAACTCCCTTCATTCTTCTCTCTCTTGTGCCTCAGTCATATTTTTATTTTTAGACACTCAAGACCTTCAAGAAATGACACCATTGGATAGATATTTTTCTCAACTTTCCAGAAAGGTAAAGTTTTCCTCCTAACTCCAAGTATTTTTGAAGTTATGGCTCGGTGGAGATTTTGTGGAAAATTTTCCCCTGAAAGGCCCGCAGCCAATAAGATGAGGCCACGTGTCCTCAGGACTGGTAGAGGGCGGAGGTAAACTTGGAATTTTTACCAAGTGATTTGGCAAGTTTTCAAAAGGAACATTTCACCCCGAAGGCCCGCCGACGAATGAGATGCTCCCACGTGTCCAAGGGAAAGAAATTGGAAAATTTTCTAAGGGTTGATCCAAGCAAATTTTTTTATGCTAGGCCCACATGGAATCATATTGTAACACATGTCTTGAGAGGAAAAGAGTGGCGGAGGGCAGAGTTAAAAAGGAAAATTTGACTAAGTGTTGTCGCTATAAAAAAAACTCTAAAAGGGCCCCGACGAATGAAATGATACCACATGTCCCAGGATTGGCGGACCATGGGGGAAGATTTTAAAATTTGGCGAAGTGTTTTGGTAAAAAGCAATGGAGAAGTTTTTTTCCCACCACCCCTCTGACCAATCAGAGCTTGCCACGTGTCCCCGGGGGTCGGATCGGCGGAGCGCGGGGGGAGATTGGGAATTTTTCCAAAAGGTAAGTGCAAAAGGAGATATTTGCCCCCAGGCCCCGTGCCCAATGGAATCGTGCCACATGGCACTGGATCTTCAGAACATGGGGAAAAAATTGGAAAGTTTCCCAAAGAAAAATGAAGGAAATTTCAAAGGAAAAAATGCCCCCTCAAACGCGAGCCAATGGAATCTCGCCATGTGTCTGGTGGTGGCAAAAATATAGGACATGCCCGCATGGAAAAATATCCAGAAAAAACATGTAACCAATGGGGTTTCGCCATGTGTCCAAGTTAAGAATATGGCCAAAAATGATAGAAAGCTAAGGGGCAAAGCCCCGTGACGAATCACCTCTTGCCACATGTCCTTAGATCATCAGCCCGGTGGAGATTTTTGGAAAAATTTTCCAATGGTCAAAACGATGGAAAATGAAGCGCAGAGGTCCTGCGTCCAATCAGAACATGCCACATGGCACCCAGAATGGCGGAGCATGGGGATTTTTTGGGAAATTTTCCCAAATGCAAAAAGTGGAAAATTTCAAAAATTTTGCCCGCCAATCCGTTTTGGCCCTGTTTTGCCCTAAAATTTCAAATGGCCATAACGTTCGATCTAGAGCTCAGTTTTTCATGTTCTTTATATCAATGGAAATCTGGTAAAATTATCTACAATATTTCGGGGTCAATTTTATATTTTTATGGAGTTTGGAGAGATAACATTTAAAAATGCCTCTGGCACGTGGTCATGAACAAAAATGACATTTCAGCCACCATTTTTAATGAAGAATGGCTCGCATTCTCTCCCAGCATGGTGAAAAATGTCAAGGGATGGACTTGTAAGGATGCCCATGTTGTTTTATTGCATTTTTGGTCGGTGGTTGAAGCTCTCCCACGTTTTCCCTTGTTTCTCTCTCCTGGAGTCGTTTTTGGCACTAAAAAAGCCAGCTTTGGCTCAATTTAAAAAAGGTTGAACATTTTTTCATGTATTACAGGCTCCCTCTTTCACCTTGAAAGTGATTTTGTGGAAAAATAAGACCTCTTCCAGGACTGTAACATGTTTTCTACCTCCCAGATGTTGTAATGTATGTATTTTGATATTGGAAATGACAATGTAAGCTTTGTGAATGAGTTTCAATCCTTTGCTTATGTTTTTTTCTCCCTTTCTGATATTTCATTACATATCATCAGTTTGTACATGATGTTTTGTTGCATTTCCATGATCTGTGTCAATCTACAGAACAAAAAAATGCTCACCACTCCTTTGTTGCATTACCTTATTAGCATTAGTTTAAGTTTTTTGCATTCTCTATCTCCGCCCCCTTGGAATTTAGAGTAGGATCTTGAATTCAAACCCTCTGTAACTTGCAAGTAATATTCCTGATCAGAGGAGTTGAGGAACTAGCCTCTAATTTGGAGATTCTTTTCCCATTTTTACAAGTCCCACAGTTGGGGAAAAGATTCAATGTTGTGCAATCACACTGGATGTCTGTTGGTCGTCAAAAGAAGACCCTAATGAGAGCAACAGTTAGGGAACAAGAAATCCCTCCTCTTTGATGGGAGAGGTTCCGTTATTTAAAATCAAAACTTATTTACAAATGTATAATTCATTACTTTGATGTGGAACTTGGATATCATCAAAGCTTTGTGAAATGAAATAGATCATCAATCACAAAAGCATAGAAGAAAGAAGAAAAGGAAATGAGTAGAAAAGCATTCTCCAGAATTATAGCTGACAAAATAATTCCTTAAGCGTGCTGAAATATAATGAATTTGAATTAGACCATTTGTATTTGAATTACTAAGATGAAATTTGGAGGGACACACAGTTCCACAAAAAACATTTACAAGAATACAAAGCTCCTTGGTATTATAGACAAATTATCTCATAATAGTTAACAGATAACTGCGAAATAAAGGAATCAGATGAACAAAGAAGGAAGATCCTTTTGTATTGATTTTCATATTATTTCTTACACTTTCAGAAATAAGCCAAGTTCCCCCCCTCAAAAATGGCGAGGAAAGGCCATTATATAGTTTACAAATCAGTTACCCTTGGTAACGACTTCTTTAAAATAGTGTTTAGTTAAAGGGATTCTTAACGCAAAACCTTAACTAACTTACAATAAATCTGAGATGAAGAGAGGAAGAAAGGAGAAGAATCAGGAGAAGAAGACAGGCATTCATGATTGAGAGGGGCCCACTGATTTTAGGATCTGCTGTCTAAATCTCTTCAATGCCTCTGCTATATCTCTACCACGTGGAACTAACGTGTTGGCAGTGGACTGAGTCCAAAATCTGAGACATTTCTCCATCTCTTTGTCAAATTCAAGGTGCGTATGATAATCCTTGTTTGCTTCTTTGATAGCAGACTAGAGAGAGCAGATTTCCTTCAAAATCCTCTTTGAATAAGTTATGTTTGACAAAAGCTCTGAACTGAGCTTTGATTTCTTATAAAGAGAGGGACACACTAGAGGTCTCATCATGTAGATGGAAATGTATATCCTTGAAGGAAGAAACAACCAAAGTCTTGAAGGCCTCACCCTTCTACCAGCTATTTCTCAATTCTCCCAAAGCTTCTTCCAGCACCTTGATTTTCTATTCCACACTATATACCCATGATTTTGACAAGTTATCTTTTGCATCATCAAAGACTTTTCTTGCCATTAAAATATTCTCATCAGCCTATCCCATAAGGTGAAGGTATACTATATAGCTACTCCAGAGTTTGAGCTCTTTATCTATATTTCCAATAGTGGAGGAGAGCTTCTGTTGCAGATTATTCACCTTCTCATTGAGTTTGAAGGATTCACTGATGAAATTCAACCTTGCAACAAGCATATCATCCACCATAGCTTCCATAGATGGAATACTTGTGTATATCTTTGATACTCCGCACTTCTTCTTGGCTGAGAATCACAGGTGGTGGAAGAGTAGTTAGTGGGGTAGGATCTAAAACTTTATCCTTGGACAACAATGACTTAATGAAACCTGTAAGAACCTGAGCCTGCTCCTCCAGCTGCTCTATGGTTTGTTGTCCTTTCTCCACTCTCCCAATGACCCTAGTTACTATTTCTTGGAGATTTTGAATCTCACCTTCAGGGCTGGACTCTCCCATAGGGATCCTCGAAAGCTCAAGATCAGATGTTTGTAAATCATGCTCTGGCTTGTCTAATTTGGGCTTGGCTATCTCTAGGAATTGCTAGCCCTGAGCATCTGATACTATTCTATAGGTATTCCTTGCCTTCATGGTGGGAGTAGGAGGAGTAGTGCCTAATAAGGTCACCACAACATCAAAATTGGGTCCCGAGATTCAAGAGGAAGACTTCCTCTTCCTACTATCAACAAAAGGCTGCACCCATGCAAAAGAGGAGGAAGAGGAAGGTGAGGTGAGAGGGCCAAGAGAAAGGGAACTCATGGCACCCAAAGTGTGCACTGCTATTACTTCTAGTTGAGATATGAGTGGAGCGCTCGAGGCTTCTAGTACAGGGGAGTCAATGGTGCTTGGAATTTCAGTGCTCTGGACTTCTTTGTATTTATCTATTGGGGCTTCTGGAGCACTTATGGGGCTGGCACCTCACTCTCTTAACTTTCACTGAGAACAATAATGACGGCAATTCTGAATTCTTAATTGTGGGATCTTCTTCAATAGGCTCCTTTTTAATCTCCTTGACTTTCTTCTGATATACTTGAGTGGATGAGGAAGGAGTGGAGGATGTGGGACCTTTAGTTGAGGAGGCAAGAGGAGTCTACATAGGTGCTTCCGAACTGGGTGTCAATGCTTCCCTTCTTGGTGTTGAAGTATCCTTGGAGGAGGATTCCCTTGAATTCTTTCTAAGTTTGTGGACTTTCCTATCAAACTAGATCTTGGTTCTTACTAAGATAGGGGCTAAGATTTCAGCCAGATCATCGTTCTCTTTTTTGAACCAATCCAAATCCTCCAAGGGAGTGTGTTTGACCAAGTTGTCATATTCATATGAATATAGGTCAGAATTATGATCCTGGAGCCCTTCAGGAACTTGGTACAGGTTAAGCTCTTGAATTGATTGAAGAGAAAGCCTATCATAATGTCTCCTCCTTTCTTCAAAATCATCAACACAGTTAGCCCAATAGTCCTCTATGTCTACCCTATGATGATAAGTGATTTTCATGTTCTGCTCAATAAATTTCTTCAAGTCAAAACAAGTTCTTGGCCTGAAGAAATGGACAGTGATGGGAGCTAGGGCGCTTTCTATGTTTTGTGCATCTAGAGCCATTTTGCAGGTGTAGTTTCCCAAAGATATGGGGAAGTGTAGGCCAGTAATTTTCTTGTCCCTACAGGTTCTGTGCAACTTTTCCAATTGCTTGCATACCTCGATTAAGGCCATTTTATCATTATAGAACATGGGGAGATTAAGAGGGGTGCTCTCATAGCCTGCAAGCCTGATATAGGAGAATTTCCTGAACTGGATGAAGTAGGCACCGTATTTTGAAATTAGGTTCATGGCTTCATCAGAAAATCTCTTTTCCATTTCACTCTCCAGAAGCCTTACAATGTACATGGTGAAAGCATCATTCACCCTCCTAAAGTTTCGATTGCTAGTGTCCAGGGTGAATTGAGGGCAGTAAGCGTATACAGGGTCACCCTTATGAGCATCAAAGTATGTGAATCCAAACCATTGCATTGAGGCTGCTAGGGTATACATCAGGTATGAAGTCATGTAGAACATCTTGGTTTATTGTACATTGGACAACTACTCGGCTAAGTTCATGCTGATGATTTCTACCCAGTTGATATTCTGAGTTCCCTCTCACACCATGTTGATAAGGGGGCACATCTAGAAATGGAACTCATTGGTAGAGGGTAAGCCCATAACCCGAGCTAGTAGGATTATAAAATCTGACAGCTCTTTATTGAAATCGGCATGAAATAGAACCTTCGATAGACAGGACAGCCCATTTTTAGGGTTTTTAAGCCAAGACTTTTCCACCCTTTGTATTTCTCACTATCCTGGTCGAAGAGGGTATGTGCCTAGTTCTGAGAGATTACTATAGAATTTTCCATCTTAGGGATCCTTAGGGCAGTGCCAATGGCGGAAGCATCGATCTTGAAAAATGAGTTCTCCATGCACGTTTGTTAGTTCATTCGAGTCGGGATTAAAATGAGCACCATAGGCAAGTATTGTATCTACACATTTTATTGAGATTGGGAAACCACGCGGTGAATGCCAAGCCACTATCATGAATCATTTGTGCCATAGGAGAGGGTTTTGAGTCTATCATCCTTGCCCAAAAATTCCCAAAGTCAAGGTGGTGAACTTCACTGTCCCTGATATCGGGAATGACAGACTCAAGCGGTGAGATTTGCTCCTGACCTTGAAATTTGATCTTGATGTTGATAGAAACTTGAGAAACAAGGTCACAGTCTGAAATCTCGATGAATTTGCAGGGCGAATGGGTGCGTGTGCAGAAATTTTGCTTGCAAGGGTATGAGCAATAGATAGCAAGAAAGCAGTGTGTAAGAATGTGTAAGTGGGAAGCTTATTAAATAGCTGCTTAGGAGAGACAAAGGTAATAAATGTGTATTAAATACACATCTACCAACTTGAAAAGCAAGATATTTGGGAAGAGCGGGAAAAATTAGCTCGGATGGCCTTTGGTTCATTTGGGACACGCGGGACGTGAAAGTGTGATTCGGCCGATGTGGGAGACGTGGGAAAAATATGCACAAATGCTTTCGGGACATGAGGGACGAAAGTAGGCAAGGTACGTGATTCAGCTGAAATGGGTGAAAAGTGAACATTGAACCTGAGTGAACTTGGGACATCTGGGACATTGAGCCTGAAAGAAAAAGACTTTGGGTAAAGCAGTCGATCGGTGAATAGGGAACCTTAATGAACTTGGGACATCTGGGATAGAAATGTCTGAAAGACCCAAAAATCACACAAAGTGACCCAAAAATGCAAATTTTTTCAAACTTTTTGAATTTTCCCCTTAATAAAACAACAGAAAAGGCATTTAACTTCAAACTTTTCAATTTTGAACTTCTCAAAAGGGTGAATTTTGAGAGGACAACAGCTGGCTCCTTCTGGCGATGACTTGGCTTAAGTCTAAAAGAATGAGGCAAGGCAAGAATTTAGAAAATACCTAGGGGAAGTAGACCAGTACCTTATCCACTTGGGCCACAGAGTCAAAAGTAGATCAATACAAAAGACAACACACAAAAAAAAGGAAAAGCAAGGGGAAAGACAAAATGCTATACAGAATATACAAAGGACTCTTAATCACCTAAGACTTAAACAATTTTAGGTACTACCCACTATAAGGAAGTGGGAGGGAAGAACCATCCATATAATCAAGGTAAAAATAATTCTCACCAGCAAAGTGCGTGATCTTGAAAGGTCCGAGCCAAAGAGAATCAAACTTGCCATGAGGTTCATGCCTTTTATCCCATAACAAAAAAATGTCTCCAACTTTGAAATCCCTGAACGTAGCCTTTTTATCAAACAAGACCTTTACTTTCTGTTGGTGAGTCGATATCCTATCAACAACCTTTAACCTGTCCTCATTCAATTTGTAAAGGTACATAATCCTTTTATCCAAAGAATCATTGAAACTAGTTTCTTCAATGGCTTTCATTATATACAGGGCTGGTAGCTCCAATGTTACTGGCAATTGAGCTTCCACTCCATATACTACTTGAAAAGGAGAAATCCCAATGGCTCTCTTAGGTGTGATCCTATCTGCCCAAAGAGCATCATAGAGTTTCTTGTGCTAGTTCCTTTGGGACTCATTAACTAATTTCCTTATAATAGCCACCATATTTTTGTTTGTTGATTTTGCTTGTCCATTCCCCTGAGGATAATAATCTAAGGAGTGAGCCAGGGAGATGCCATATCCATAACAAAAATCCATCATCTCAGTTGAAGAAAAATTTTAAGCATTATCTGTCAGTATCTTGTTTGGCACACCAAACCTTTTCAAGATGTTTTCTTTGATAAAATTGCATACTACTTCAGAAGTGGTACTCTTTACTGGAATGGCTTCTACCCATTTAGTAAAATAATTTATGGAAGTTAATACATGAGTATGACCAACACTAGAAGAGGGATTAAGTGTTCCAATGAAATCTAAACCCCATTGTTGAAAAGGCTCTTCGATCACAACTAGTTTAAGGGGCAAAGAGGCCAACTTGGGTCTACCCACGAAGGTCTGACAAGCTTCACATTTATCAATCCACGTTGATGCATCTCTAAACAAGGAAGGCTAGTAATATCCAGCACGAAGAATATTGTGAGTGGTGAGAGTTGATGATTAATTCCCCCCACATGCTTGGTTATAAAAATCTGAAAGCAGCTTCCTCTGTTGTTCCTTATCCACACATTTTAGAAACCTTCCATCTAACACGCATTTAAACAAGGAATTCTCCCACAACACATACTGGGCTGATCTTATCTTAACATATCTCCTCTCTTTGGTAGTCAAATGAGAGGGACATTCTCCATATGTGAGAAAGTGTGTGATGTCTACATACCATTCATCAATTGAGCCAAGAAACAGAATGGTAGGGAGATCAACTTTATCCTCTGGTAAGTTGTGCTTAGCTCCCTCAGCGATGAGTTCACACAAGCCTTTTCCACGAATGAGCTTGGTTGGTCTGATGTCAACATCATATTCTTGAACCTTGGCCACCCAGTTTCCTCTCTTGGATCTGAACTCCTGTTGTGTGAGAATGGACTTGATGGTTGTATCTGTTACAAACACTATAGAGCGAGAGTTATGAATGTAAAAATGAAACTGCTTGACAACTTTAACCACTGCGAAAGCATGTTTCTCCATTATGGTATATTTTAACTCATGATTTTTAAAAATGTAGCTCATAAATGTAATTGGGAGTTCGTGATTATCATAATCTTCTTGAGTTAAAACAACAGCTAGGGTGTTATCTATGGCATAGCAATAGATGATAAAATCTTAGCCGAAATCTGGACATGCTAAAATATGAGTTTTAGCAATAGCTCTTTTAATACCTTCAAAGGCTTCTTTACCTTTAGGAGACCAACCAAACATCTATTTTCCCTTCATCATTTGGGAGATATTCAAAGTTAGCTCTGTGAAATCAGGAATGAATATTCTCAGAAATTTAATCTTACTAAAGAAAGAGTGCACTCCCTTCTTGCTGGTTGGAAGGGGAATTTGCTGGATATCTTGAACTTGCTCAGGATCAATTTTTATACCATCTTTGGAAATAACATGCCCTAATAATTTTCCCTCTGTGACACAAAAGATAGATTTCTTGGGATTTAAAGAGATCCCATGTTCTCTACATTTCAAAAGAATTATTTCTAGATGCTAAAAATGATCTGCCCTTGTTTTGGAAAATACAGTCAAGTCATCAAGGTATACGACAATACACTTTCCTTTCAAACTTCCAAAGGCCAAGTCCATAGCTCTTTGAAAAGTGGCACCGGCATTAATGAGCCCAAAAGGCATCCTTTTGTAGGCAAAGGTACCCCAAGGGGTAGTGAAGGCCATTTTGTGTTGATCTGCGGTATTAACCTCTACCTGATTATACCCTGAGAAGCCATCAAGCATAGACAACATTTCAGATCCCGTCACAGCTTGCAAGACTTGATCCATCATGGGAAAAGGATAGTTTTCCTTTAAAGAAGCTTGATTCAGATTCTTGAAGTTGACACAGATACGAATCTCACCATTTTTCATTCTAACAGGCACAATATTGGCAATCCATGATGAATGGTGGATAGGAAAAATGATTTTGGCTTTTAATAACTTCTGTATTTCTTGGAAGATGGTGTCAGCTATATTAGGATTGTACTACCTTTGTTTCTGTCTGAAAGGTTTAATCCCAGGTTTGAGAGGGATGTAATGTTGCATCTCCTTTGGTTGAAAATATTTTAAATCCTCATAAGAATAAGCAAGAACATATTTATACTTCCTTAAAAGATTAATTACTTTCTTCTTTTCTTCTGGTGTGCAACATTTTCCAATGTTCATGAGTTTAGGGTCAGTAGAACTCCCAATATTAATTTTATCACATTCAGCTGATTGTTGAGGTCCAGTAGAAGATTTAAACCTCACATACCTGTCATGTTTGTCAAACAATTCTTCTAAACTCACCAAGCCCTTTGGAATATTGTTCCCTTTGAGTTTGATACATCCATCCTAATCTACCTCTTCTTCTTTAATGGTTTCTTCGTTGAAAGGCACACTTTCATGAGGTAAATTGTCGCTTCAAAGTACAACTGTTCAAAGTTATCCTTGAGTTCTAAGAAAGAAAGCAGATGTTGATCATCATTGAAAACTTGCCAGTTACTTGCATTATCAGGTATACTGGGTCTATGGATCATCTCAATGGTAAACTTATCTTGAGAGAAGTTAGGATGAGGTATTAGCAATGACCCCGAGACTGCTAATGAATTAGCCCTGGTGTTCTCCTCCCTAGGCACTGCTTCGATGGAGAAAGCGTCAAGAAATTCAATAGAGTCCCAAACCTGATTCCTATAATGTTTCAATCTTCTATTTTTTACCTAGAAAAGGTTTCTAACTTGCTTGACAATTAGATATGCATCTCCACGAGCTAGAATATTATTCACACCCTTTTATTTTACCACTTGGAGTCTAAGGATGAGAGCTTCATACTCTACTGTATTATTAGTATTTTCAAATTGTAACTTGAATGAGAAAGGATAGACCTTTCCGTCGGTAGACTCCATTACTACACCAGCTCCAAAACCCGCTGAGGAACAACTTCCGTCAAAATCTAATATCCAAAAGCCATTAGAATCTTCAAGTGATCTTTTGGGAAGTTGGACCTCATCTGGAGACATAATCATATAGTTACTGTGCCCCATATCCTCATAAAGTATTTGTGCTTTGGGATCATCTATTTTTTGTACGATATACTCAGATTACTTCTCAGGAAAAAAATTCTTCATTTGACCATTAACAGGTATGAGGGCATGTGACCAATCCATTTGAATTTCTCCACCCACATCCTTATAGAAGTTTGTACTTAGCAGCATTCCATATGAAGGAGGAATATCTGCTACTAGGATAGTAGCTAAAACCTTCTTCTTAGGCAAGGCAACAAAAGCTACCTGTGCATCTTTAATTCTTCCGACAAGGGGAACTTCTTTACTTTCCATGGAATAACAAGACCCATAAGTGCATGTGAGAGTTAGGCCTAAGGCATGAGCTACTTTGGAAGGCATTAAATTGTCTGATGCACCTGAGTCTATGACGCAATTGTTGAGTCTATGGCCAGCTATAAGGAGTGTCACATAGAATGGTTTGATCTTTTAATTGGGTGAGGTGACAGCGGCTACCAGATTGGGTTGGAGTATGGAAGATGGAGTGGGTAAAAGGCCTTTAGAGGTAGTTTTAAAATGGGAATTGTTATCCAAAATTCACCCACCAGGGTAATTTTAATAACATGCATTAAATTCTTCAGTCCCAGGCAAATAGATTGATTCAAGGCAAAAAATCATGTTTCTAGGGTCCCCTCGGATTTTTTCTAACTCTCCTGTCTGAGAAGAAGGGAGCAAGTTCTAAAAAAGGGTGAAAAAGTTACAAAAAACAAGCTTGGGCCAGAAAAAATCATGAAAATTGGCTAAGTCCTGGTTCAGGCAGTCCTTGGGACAGTTGGGACGTTGGGGTGCAAACCGGCCGAAAATCCTCTGGACGGTCTACGTAGCACTGGGACAGTTGGGACATCAGGGCGCACGGGACACAGAAAGTCGAGCCGGCCGAAGGTGAGAAAATCGACTAACTGTTGTGCAGATAAGGTTGGGACATCCAGGCCGTAAGGATGCGAAGGACGCGAAAAGGTGAAGCGGCCGCAAAGATGGACAGGGAAGCCCATTTCGGGCGGTTTGGAAGAATTTGTCCCAGACAGCACTGGGATAGTTGGAACAAAGGGACGCATGGGACACGGAGAGCCGAAGGAGCCGAGAGCCAATCAAATAACGCCATATGTCTTCACCTCAAAGAGGGACAAGGAAGCCCGAATCGGGCAGATCGGAGGTTTTTTTCCCAGACAGTTTGGGACAACCGGGCCAAAGGGATGTGAGAGACGTGAAAATCTGGCAGGCCCACGGACGAATCAGGAAATGCCATGTGTCACAAGGGAAAACGTCCAAAATTTTAAAGGGCAAGGTTTAAAGCGCTGACCCAAGCCAATAAAAAGAGGACACGTGTCCTAAGGAGAAGGGGAGTGTGGAGCTCGAGGAGGAGTTAGAGAATTTGGAAAAAGTTTCGGCCAAAAAAATAAAAGGTAAAGGATGACCCCGCGCCCCTGTCCTCCAACCAGATCATGCCACGTGTCCCAAGTGGCGGGGGCGCGGGGAAAAAATGGGAAATTTTCCAAAATTACAAAAAATCAAAAATTTCAAGGAAAACCCGTGGGTAAGGGAAGGAGAGAGAATTTCTCATCCAATCAGTTCCTGACACGTGTCGTCCAGGTGGCGGAGCGTGGGAAAAAAATTTCAAAATCTGTTTTTGCCTATTTTGTGCCCTAAATCTTCAGATCGCCATATCTTTCGATCCAGAGCTCAGATTTGCACGTTCTTTATATCATTGGAAATATTATAAAATTATCTACATGATTCTGGGGTCAATCTTGAATTTTGGTTCAGTCTGGAGAGAGAAAGTTAAGAAACGGATCTGACGCGTGTTCATGGCCAGAAGTGACATTTCAGCAACTAAATTTAATGCAGAATGGGTCGCATCCTCCTCCAATTCAGTCAAAATGACAGGGTATGGGTTTGTAAGGTTTCCCATGCCGTTTTAATGCATTTGCAGTCAATGAGGAATGGGCTCCCACGTTTTTGTATGTTTTCTCTCTCATGGGCTCAACCCATGCAAAAAAAAGCCAGATTTGGCTCATTTCTAAAGGGGGGAACACTTTTTGGCATAGCAATCTTCTTCTTTCACCTCCAGCAAGTGCTTGTTGCAAGAATCAGACCTCTTCAAATATTGTAACAGTTTTTTACCTCTCTGAGGTTGTAATGTAGTGGTTTTGACATTGGAAATGATAATGCAAGCTTTGTGAATGGTTTCAGTCCTCTGTTTGTATTATTTGCTTCATTTCAGATCCTAAATTATATCTTATCAGCTTGTGTATGTTTTATGTTGCAACCTTTGGTCTGTGTCTATTTTCCATGACAAAAATATTCACCACTCCTTTTGGTGCATCACCATCTTCAGTTATTTTCAATTTTTGCATTTCTATCCCTGTCCCCTTACAATTTAGAGTAGGATCAGGATCTGAACCTCTGTAGTTGTGCAAATATAGATCTAAATCAGAGGATTTTGAGGAACCAACCTCTAATATGGAGATTCCTCTCTCAGTTTCACAAGCCCCACACTTGGAGAGAGGTTTCCATGTTGTGCAGTCACACTAGATGCTAGAGTGATCAACCTAGAAGCCTGATGTGCGTCCAGGGGTGCTGTGATCTTGCACTAACAGTTTTGGCATGCCCGGTGGGACCTAGAGGTCTCATTTTTAGTACAGAAAAGTTGATGTGCATCTGCTGAAATTTTCTTGCTTAAAAAGAGCTATTATTTGCATATCTAGCGACTCCAAGGGGAAGAATCAACTGGTTTCAGCAGTGCAGGCCTAAAAACTCATGAGAAGAATCACCACAAGGTCAAGAGTTGGAGAAGAAGAAGTGTTGTTTGAATACCTTTCAATTATCTCCAAGAAGAAGGCAAAGAGGAAGAAGGATTCAAAGGTCTCCATCTCCACCAAACAGAACCCTCTCAACTCCTCCACCTGGTAGGCCCTTCATTTAGTCAATAAGGGTTTTAAGACCAATTAGAATGGCACAAAACAACCCCTACGTCAACTTCACAGGAAGCAGCCCACTTGCCCTCAATGCACAACATTCAATTCCTATTGCAGCCTTGAAGAATATTCCTTACTTCACTGGAGAAAATCAGACTACTCCAGGTGATCATGTTCAAGATATTGCTAACCTTTGTGCAATCCATGAAATCAATGAAATGCAAGTGGCTGTCAAGTTATTGGCATCTTCATTCAAGGGTAAAGCATTGCAATGGTTTAGGAGCCTTGGAGCTGGTTCTATCACAAATTGGAATCAGCTGTGTATAGCACTTCATGAGAAATTTGGAGAAAAGGGAGACAACTTGTCTCTTTTGGAGCAGCTGACAACCATCAAGAGAGCTCCCAATGAGCAGCTGACCGATTTCAACTTCAGATTTCAAAAGACTTAGGAGAGAATTCCAGTGGTAGTCAGGCCAACAGCAGAAGGTGCTTTTCTCTACTATCTCAAAGCTCTAAATTCTTATATTTCTATGTTAATTCAGTCCATGGGAGGCATAACTATCCCTATGGCTTATAACATTTCCATTAGGGCTGAAAATTGTTTGATCCAAGCTGGCAAACTTGCCCCTAGACCTCCCATGCCACTTTTTCCAAGTTTAGAGAGTCCAAACACCAATCAAGCACCTAATTTGGCTCCTTCTCCAACTCCTAGAAATCAGAGTTCAAATGAAGCTTCCACTTCATCTCCAAGTGCCCCGAATGAGCTTCAAGAAGTCATGAAGCAATTGCAAAACCTAGGCAATGAGCTGGTTACTCTCAAAAGGCAGCAAGCCCAAGGTTTTAGACCTTCTTATTAACCCCAAGCTCAGCCTAACAGGAAACCATACCAACCACAAAGGCTACCTAACCCAGCGGCCAATATAAATCAAACAAGGCCTCCTGCCAATAGACCATTTCAGCCCTATAATCCAAATGCCATATATGCCTCTAAGGCATTGGTGCCAACACAAAACAACATTGATCAGGAGTATGATTGGTGTTTTGCATGCAATGAGCCTCATAACCAATCCTTGTGTTTCAATGGTGCTTTGAATCAAGCATTAATGGTGACAACTACTGGTGTGGAGGGTGATGCCAGTCAAGGAAACAACCAACAACAAGAAACATTCCAACAGTAATCAGCCCCAAATGACACCACATTGGTAAACTGGCAAGCAGATGAATTTTGTGGCATGAACCAGGAAGTGTCTCAAGGTGTTGCAGCCAACACAAGGTCAAAAAGGAGGAATTTGGGTGAAGAACAGCCATTAGCCCCAACCAATCCATAGCCTTCCATGGCTCCACAAATGGTTAGCAAGAAAAATCCAATTTCAAATGCACAAGGGCAGCCAAGAACAGCCCCCAGGCCAACTCAAATATCAGTTATTGCTACCCACGTGCAAGGAGTGAATGTACAAGCAAAGGGACAGCAAAAGGATACTTCATCACCATTCAGTATCATTGATCAGATGAAGAAGACAAATGTCAATATATCAATGTGGGAATCCCTATCCATCCCAGGCCAAAGAGATCTGCGGCAAGCTGCCATGAAGGACTGGCCAACTTTGAATCAGCAAGTTCAGATGCAAGACAAAGTGCTTACAAATGCTACCTAGCCTGAGGGAAATCACGGAGGATAGCAAGGTAAAGTGTTGAAGCCCCCTCCTTTCTATGTTTCATTGATCATTGGAAATCAGCTAGTGCACAATTGCATGATAGACTCTGGGGCAAGTAGCTCAGTAATGCCTAAACAAATAGCTGATCAGCTAGGTCTCTAGTATGAAGCAATATCCAAAGGGGTAGTACAGCTAGATGGGACAGCAGTAGACACAGTTGGAGTGATTAAAAACTTGAGTCTTACCTTGCATGCATGTCCAAATGTTGTTGTTTTACAAGATGTATCAGTCATAGACCTTCCACCACTCTTTTCCCTATGCTTGTCAAGGGACTTCACAGCCAAGATTGGGGGATATTTGTCTGCTGATTGGTCACACATGCTGTTCAGAACGAGGTATGAAACCAAAGCCACAATCAGGTCTGAACCTATTGCAAACTTTCACATTGAGCCTTACACTCCAAGTCAGATTAATGCCAATTGCTCAGCATTTGATCAAGAAGATCACCCAAGCACTGATGAGGCTGACACCAAGGTTGGAAGCATCCCGGATCTAACTCTTGATGAATGGGAAAACAAGATACATGCATTTTATCCTTATCAAGAAGTGGAAGAATATGAGCTAGGGGTCTATTGCATACATGAAGAAAATCAGCCTATTCCTAGCATCACCAAGCCAAACCACAAAGATGACAATGAGGTATGGCAACTGTTTTTTGATGGATCAAGGAGTAGACAAGGTGCAGGAGGTGGAGCTATGCTTGTTTCACCTCAAGGAGTAAAGTATTATTCAGCTTTTAGATTTCATTTTGCATGCTCCAATAACACTGCTGAATATGAAGCCTTAGTGCAAGGGATGCATTGGGAAATCAAGAGAGGAATAAAGAACTTTCAAGTCTTTGGTGACAGTGAATTGGTTGTAAATCAGGTCAAGGGACAACATGCTGCTAAGAATGATCTTCTCAGGTGCTACAAGAACAGGGTGTGGGACCTCATGGAAGATTTTGAGGGTTTTGGCATCAAATCCATTCCTAGGAAATAGAATCAAGCTGCTGATAGGCTTGCAGCAGTAAGGGCAGCCTTTGACATTGTGGAAATCATTCAACAAGACAAGGTACAACCAAACATCCATGTGATTGTGAGGCCTTCAGTGCCGGATAAAAATGTCAGTTGGCAAGTGTTTGAAAATGACCAGCAAATCATCCATTTCTTGCAAGAAGAAGTTGAGTTCTCAGCTAAGAATCAAGAAAGATTGGAACAGCAGTATGGTGACCAGGTAGTACAGCTAAGAACTAACAAGCTGCCCAAGGGACTTATCACTTTGGAGTCCATTTTTAACCCCAATGATCAGTTTAGAAAGGAGAAAGAAAACATTCAGGTCAAGAGAGAGGATTCAGTATCCATCTTGGTAGAAGAGAACAAACCATTGCAAATTGGAAAGATGACAACTGAACAAGAAAGGTATGAGTTCATACAACTGTGTCAAGAGTTCCCTGACGTGTTTTCTTGGAGCTATGAAGACTTGAAAGGTTTCAATCCTAACTTAGCTTAGCATACCATCAAATTGGATCCAAATACTAAGCCTGTCAGGAAGAAACAAAGACCAGTCAATCCACACATGGAGCCTCTCATGAGGAAGGAATTGGACAAGCTGATTGAGTCGAGGATCATATTCCGAATCAAGCATTCTAGTTGGGTTGCCAACTTAGTTCTAGTCAAAAAGAAGAGTGGAGAGATCAGACTGTGTTGACTTCAGAGACTTGAATAGAGCCTCTCTCAAGGACCATTACCCACTCCCTTCCATGGAGAAAATCTTACAAGTGGTGGCTGGCTCCGAGAGGTTTTCACTACTTGATGGCTACTCAGGCTACAATCAGATTATGGTGAAGGAAGAAGCCCAGTTCAAGACAGCCTTCACAACCAAATGGGGAACTTTTGCATACAGGAAAATTCCATTTGGGCTGTCCAACGCTGGTGATACCTTCCAAAGGGAAATGGACATGGAATTCAAAGGTTCGATTAACAATGTGGTGCTGATTTACCTTGATGATATCACTGTTTTTTCCAAAAATGCAGCAGACCACCTCTCTCATTTGAGGCAAGTCTTCACAAGGTGCAGGATATTTGGAGTGTCTTTGAATCCTAAGAAGTGCATCTTTCTTGCACATGAAGGAAAGATCCTTGGCCATATTGTCTCCAAAGAAGGATTAACAATTGATCCAGAGAGGGTTGAAGCCATAAGAGCACTACCATTGCCAAGCCATAAGAAAGCCCTTCAGAGTTTCTTGGGAAGGATAAACTTTTTTTAGAGATTTGTCCCAGATTTTGCAGCCCTTGTCAAGCCCATCACCAAAATGTTAAAGAAGAGCATGGATTTCAAGTGGACAGAAGAAGGCAAGGAGAGTTTTGAATCAATCAAAGAAGCCATCTCTCAAGCACCAACCCTCATCAACCCAGACTTCTCCAAGGATTTCATCCTCTATGCATTTGGAGGTAATGACACTATTTCTACCATTCTGGTACAACAGAACAAGGATAATTATGAGCAGCCAATTGCCTTCTTCAGCCGGAGCCTAGATGACTATGAGGTGAGGTACTCTTTTATTGAGAAGCATGTACTTGCAGTAATCAAAAGCTTGAATAAATTCAAGCATTTAATCTCAAACAACAAGGTCCAGTTGCTGGTCTCACATGCTAGGGTTAAGGACTTCTCCTCAACAAGGATTTGAATGAGAAAAGGGCAGGTTGGATCACCCGTGTCATGGAGTATGACATTGAGATCAACATCACCAACCTGGTAAGAGGGAAAGGATTGTGTGAGCAGCTGGTTTTGGGGAAGCAAAAAGAAGTATGCAACGAAGAAGAGGCTGTTTTGACAGTCCAGGACAGCCATGAGCCAAGTGGCAATCAAGAAGAAGACAATGCTGCCCCCACTCCTTGCTGGACCCAAGGTATTATATACTTCCTAGGCACAGGCCTATGCCCTCCGAAGATGAACAAGACCCAAAGCAGACACTTAAGATTGCAGGCTGTCCCATATGCCATTGTTGATGAAGTTTTGTTCAAGAAAGATGTAAATGGAGTGCTGTTGAGATGCATTAGCACAAATCAGATTCAAAGGGTTTTGGAAGAGTTCCATGGTGGACCAGCTGGTGGTCATTTTTCACCAAGAGTGACAGCTCTAAAAATCATGAAGGCTGGTTATTATTGGCCTAAAATCTTCAGTGATTGCTATGCATGGATCAAGAGGTGTAAGAATTGTGCATTCTTCACAGGAAAAGAGAGACTTTCTTCCCTTCCATTGCATCCAATATCAGTTGACCATCCATTCATGCAATGGGCTTTGGACTTCATTGGAGTCATTAACCCCAATTCAAGCCAAGGGTACAAATGGATTTTGACAGCCACGGACTACTTCACCAAATGGACAGAAGCAGTAGCACTCAAAGAGGCAAATGAGTATAGCATCTTAGACTTTTATGAGGGGATAACAACTAGATTTGGTGTACCTACTACAATAATCTCTGATAATGCATTGGCATTCAATGGATCTAAGGTGACTGAGTGGGCTGTCAAGAACGGTATCTACCTAAGCACTTCATCAAACTATTACCCTCAAGGTAATGGCCAGGCTGAGTCTACAAACAAGAACTTGTTGAGGATCATTAGGAGGACTCTTGATGAGAATCAGAGGTCTTGGCATACCAAACTGAAATCAGCCTTATGGGCTGATAGGATAACTCCCAAAAGATCCATAGGTAACTCTCCATTCAAACTTGTCTATGGAAGAGAGGCAATCTTGCCCATGTCACTTGAGTTACCAACATTGGAACTCATGAAGCAGATGGAGTTGCTTGAGTTTGACCCCATGGAGGTGAGGTATGTAGAGTTGATGGAGCTGCAAGAGATCAAAAATCAGGCATCCCAAGCAATGGAAAAGGATCAAGCATTGATCAAGAAGACCTTTGATAGGAAGGCCAAGGATAGATATTTTCAGGTTGGAGATCTAGTGTTGAAATGGGATGTGGATAGAGAAAAACCGGGAAGGCATTCAAAATTTGATGCCATTTAGAGTGGCCCATACATGGTCACGAAGTGCAGGAACAACAATGCTTTCCAATTGGCCCCATTAGATGGTGAAGAACTATGGATTCTAGTAAATGGAATCTATCTCAAGCGTTGTTTCTAGAGGGAAATTCACTACCTTGTAAATATTAGATTAGATTTTCATTCCTCCAAGTGCTTGTGCACATTGTTTTTTTGTAGGTTAGTTTTGTTTTCCCTAAGTTCTTTGGCACAGCTTGTTGTCCATGGAGAGGTTTTGCAGTCCTTGCTTCCATTAGGTGATATTCCATCTTCCTCCTTACACATTCTAAGTCAGTTGGGGTTCTAAACAGAATATTTGATGACTCCATGCCCAATGGACTACTTCAGGCAACTGGTATCTTCTACCTAGCAGGTAGGTGACCCTGCTGAGTCGCCAAATTGTTATCCAAAATTCACCCCCCAGGGTAATTTTAATAACATGCATTAAATTCTTCAGTCCCAGGCAAATAGATTGATTCAAGGAAAAAAATCATGTTTCTAGGGTCCCCTCAGATTTTTTCTAACTCTCCTGTCTGAGAAGAAGGGAGAAAGTTCTAAAAAAGGGTGAAAAAGTTGCAAAAAACAAGCTTGGGCCAGAAAAAATCATGAAAATTGGCCAAGTCCTGGTGCAGGCGGCCCTTAGGACAGTTGGGACGTCGGGATGCGAACCAGCTGAAAAGCCTCCAGGTGGTCTGCTGAGCACTGGGACAGTTGGGACATCGGGACGTGGAAAGCCGGGCCGGCCGAAGGTGAGAAAATTGAATAACTGTTGTGTAGATAAGGTTGGGACATCCGGGCCATAAGGACGCGAAGGACGCGAAAAGGCGAAGCGGTCGTAAAGAGGGACAGGGAAGCCCATTTCGGGAGGTTTGGAAGAATTTGTCCCAGACAACACTGGGATAGTTGGAACAAAGGGACGCATGGGACACGGAGAGCTGAAGGAGCCGAGAGCCAATCAAATAACGCCACGTGTCTTCGCGTTAAAGAGGGACAGGGAAGCCCGAATCGGGTGGATCAGAGGTTTTTGTCCTAGACAGTTTGGGACAACCGTGCCAAAGGGACGCGAGGGATGTGAAAAGCCGGCAGGCCCGTGGACAAATCAGGAAATGCCACGTGTCACAAGGGAAAACGTCCAAAATTTCAAAGGGCAAGGTTTGAAGCGCTGACCCGAGCCAATAAAAAGAGGACACGTGTCCTAAGGAGAAGGGGAGTGTGGAGCTCGAGGAGGAGTTAGAGAATTTGGCAAAAGTTTCGGCCAAAAAACTAAAAGGTAAAGGATGACCCCGCGCCCCTGTCCTCCAACTAGATCATGCCACGTGTCCCAAGTGGTGGGGGCCCGAGGAAAAAATGGAAAATTTTCCAAAATTACAAAAATTCAAAACTTTCAAGGAAAACCCGCACGTAAGGGAAGGAGAGAGAATTGCTCATCCAATCAGTGCCCCACACGTGTCGTCCAGGTGGCGGAGCAAGGGAAAAAAAATTCAAAATTAGTTTTTGCCTATTTTGTGCCCTAAATCTTCAGATCGCCATATCTTTCGATCCAGAGCTCAGATTTGCACATTCTTTATATCATTTGAAATATTATAAAATTCTCTACATGATTTTGAGGTAAATTTTGAATTTTGGTTCATTCTGGAGAGAGAAAGTTAAGAAACGGCTCTGACGCGTGTTCATGGCCAGAAGTGACATTTCAGCAACTAAATTTAATGCAGAATGGGTCGCATCCTCCCCTAATTCGGTCAAAATGATAGGGTATGGGTTTGTAAGGTCTCCCATGCCATTTTAATGCATTTGCAGTCAATGAGGAATGGGCTCCCACATTTTTGTATGTTTTCTCTCTCCTGGGCTCGACCCATGCAAAAAAAAAGCTAGATTTGGCTCATTTCTAAAGGGGGAACACTTTTTGGCATAACAATCTTCTTCTTTCACCTCCAGCAAGTGATTGTTGCAAGAATCAGACCTCTTCAAAGATTGTAACAGTTTTTTACCTCTCTGAGGTTGTAATGCAGTGGTTTTGACATTGGAAATGATAATGCAAGCTTTGTGAATGGTTTCAGTCCTCTGTTTGTATTATTTACTTCATTTCAGATCCTAAATTATATCTTATCAACCTGTGTATGTTTTATGTTGCAATCTTTGGTCTGTGTCTATTTACTTGACAAAAATATTCACCACTCCTTTTGGTGCATCACCATCTTTAGTTAGTTTCAATTTTTTCACTTCTTTCCCTATCTCCTTGCAATTTAGAGTAGGATTAGGATCTGAACCTCTGTAGTTGTGCAAATATAGATCTAAATCAGAGGAGTTTGAGGAACCAACCTCTAATCTGGAGATTCCTCTCTCAGTTTCACAAGCCCCACACTTGGAGAGAGGTTTCCATGTTGTGAAGTCACACTGGATGCTAGAGTGATCAACCTAGAAGCCTGATGTGCGTCCAGGGGTGCTGTGATCTTGCACTAACATGAATTGACAAAGTGAATCATTTTAGTAAAGGCCTTTGGATGGGTTTGATAATATTCAACTTCTGAGATCTGAACCTTGGTATTTTTTAGGTGATCAACGATATCGAAAGACCCAGAAGTGGATGAGCTATCCTCGCTTGGGACCTTAGGTTTATCAGTTTTAGGAGATGAAAAAGAAGTAACCTTAGTAGTAGAGGTGACAAGACTTACCTTGGGTGTGGATGCAATGGGGATAGGAAATCCTCTTTTTGCAATTACGGGAATAGTTGTTGGATGTTCCTTGGATCTTTTGGTTTGCTGCATCACTTTCTCCTTTTTGTTTGTCTGCTCTCGAGTCATGACAGCATATGATTCACTATTCATGTCTGCAACTACCTCATCATAATCATCTTCTTCATTGATTCCTTCAGTGGTGAAGAAATTAACTCGAGATCCCTCAAGTTCTTCTGTTTCTTCATCAACCTCTTCAACAAATTCTTCACAATCTTCACTAACTTCTTCATCCTCCGGCTCTTCAACTTCATAGGTTGCATTAACATGGACTTTAATAGGAGTTCCTTCAAGTCCTAGCCTTGCCTGTGAAGGAGGAAAACAATTTCTGGGCTGAAAATTCCTCCTCGGAACGTCTACATAAGGGGCATGCTGAGCTAATTATTTCTTAATGGCGATGAGGTCCTTCGCAAGTTTTTGTACTAGTGAATCAGTATTAGGTCCAGAAGTGGAAGAAGAGGGAGGAAAAGACCTGGATTTAGAGGGGTCTCTTCTCAACTTCCTGGACATGATTAAATCGTCTTCGACACTAACAAAAAGAGTTTGATCCTCGGCCAATGTTGCAAGATTAGCTCTTCTCAATGCATAACTAACTTCAGGCAATTGGGCATTTAGGAAAAAGCATTTTTGAATTTGATCTACAGGTTAAGTGCCTGGTGGAATTTTGTTGATCAATTTGTTAAATTGAGCCACAAATTCTCTTATGGGTTCTTGTTATTCCTTCTTTATTTGAGAAATTTGGGCCAGCAAAGCATGCACATCTTCCACCAGTTTGAAACGATTCTCAAACCTTTCTCTCATTGTGTCCTAGCTAGTGATAGTTCCGGCTAGAAGGTGATAGAACCAATCAGCTACATTATCATGTAAAGTTTCAATGAAAAGCCTCACTGAGACATCTTCATGTTCAACCCCCAGAACTCCACATGCAACTATAAAGGCCGCAATATGCTCATTAAGATGTACCTTACCATTACCTCTAAATTTGGGAAAGTTCTTCCGGTTACCTCTGGGTAACTCATGCAAAGGCTGAGGAAGGGCGAGAGGCCCAACACAACGGCCCCAAGGTAATGGTACCACCATTCTTGGAAAAATGGATTGAAGGGGAACTGAAACCCTAGCGAGAGTTAGAGAACGGAGATTAGGACCGAGTTGTTCTGAAGAAAAACCTCCCATGGGGTTTCTACTTTTGACAGGAGGAATGCTCATTGAACGAGCTCTTTTATTTCCTCTAGTTAAAGGGAAGGGAAAACTCTATTGCTCCAAAATATGAAACTGAGAATCTTCAATACCACAGGCCCTTCCCCCACGATTAAAATGTGGAGTCGCCAAATCAAAGGATGATCAATAAATATTTATGGAACTGGAATACGCCAATAGACGCTTCCCTAGTGGAGTCACCAAAAATTATTGGTCATCAAAAGAAGACCCTAATGAGAGAAATAGTCAGGGGACAAGAAGTCCCTCCTCTTTGATGGGAGAGGTTCCCTCATTTAAAATCAAAAATTATTTACAAATGTACAATGCATTACTTTGATGTGGAACTTAGATATCATGAAATATTTGTGAAATGAAATAGATTATCAATCACAAAAGCATAGAAGAAAGAAGACAAGGAAATGAGCAGAAAAGCATTCTCCAGAATTATAGCTGACAAAATAATTCCTTAAGCGTGCCAGAATAAAATGAATTGGAATTGGACCATTTGTATTTGAATTACTAAGATGCAATTTGGAGGGACACATAGTTCCAAAAACAACATTTACAAGAATACAAAGCTCCTTGGTATTATGTAGACAAATGATCTCATAATAGTCAACAGATAACTGTGAAATAAAGGAATCAGATGAACAAAGAAGGAAGATCCTTTTGTATTGATTGTCATATTATTTCTTACACTTTCAGAAATAATCCAAGTTCCCCCCCTCAAAAATGGCGAGGAAAGGCCATTATATAGTTTACAAATTAGTTACCCTTGGTAACTACTTCTTTAAAATAGTGTTTAGTTTAAAGGGCTAATTAACACAAAACCTTAACTAACTTACAATAAATCTGAGACGAAGAGAGGAAGAAAGGAGAAGAATCAGGAGAAGAAAACATGCATTCAAGATTGAGAGGGGCCCACTAATTTTAGGATCCACTGTATAAATATTTTCAATGCCTCTGCTATATCTCTGTCACATGGAACTAACGTGTTGGCGGTGGACTAAGTCCAAAATCTGAGACATTTCTCCATCTCTTTGTCAAATTCAACATACGTATGATAATCCTTGTTTTCTTTTTCGATAGCAGACTGGAGAGAGCAAATTTCCTTCATCTTTTCTTTAGAGACAGAATCCTCTTTGAATAAGTTATCTTTGACAAAAGCTCTGAACTGAGCTTTGATTTCTTGTAAAGAGAGGGGCACAACTAGAGGTCTCATCATGGAGATGGCAATGTATATCCTTGAAGGCAGAAAACAACCAAATTCTTGAAGGCCTCACTCTTCTGCAAGCTATTTCTCAATTCTCCCAAATATTCTTCCAACACCTTGATTTTCCATTCCACAATGTATAACCCATGATTTTAACAAGTTATCTTTTGCATCATCGAAGGAATTTGCTTGCCATTAAAATATTCTTATCAACCTGTCCCATAAGGCGAAGGTCCACTATACAACTACTCCAGAGTTTGAGCTCTTTATCTATATTTCCAATAGTGGAGGAGAGCTTCTGTTGTAGATTATTCACCTTCTCATTGAGTTTGAAGGCTTCACTAATGAAATTCAACCTTGCAACAAGCATATCATCCACCATAGCTTCCATATCCATTCCATAGATGGAATACTTGTATTATATCTTTGATACTCCACACTTCTTCTTAGCTAAGAATCACAAGTGGTGTAAGAGTAGTCAGTGGGGTAGGATGTAAAACTTTATCCTTGGATAACAATGAATTAATGAAACCTATAAGAACCTGAGCCTGCTCCTCTAGCTACTCTATGGTTTATTTCCCTTTTTTCCACTCTCCCAATGACCCTGGTGACTATTTCTTAGAGATTTTGAAGCTCAGCTTCAGGGCTAGACTCTCCCATAGGGATCCTTGAGAGCTCAAGATCAGATGTTTGTAAATCATGCTCTGGATTGTCTAATTTGGGCTTGGATATCTCCAAGAATTACTAACCCTGATGCATCTGATCCTACTCTAGAGGTAGTCATGGCCTTCTTTGTGGGAGTAGGAGTAGTGCCTAATAAGGCTACCACAACATCAAAGTTGGGTCCCGAGATTCAAGAGGAAGACTTCCTCTTCGTACTATCAACAAAAGGTTACACCCATGTAAAAGAGGAGGAGGAAGAGGAAGGTGAGGTGAGAGGGCCGATAGAAAGGGAACTCATGGAACCCAAAGTGTGCACTGCTATTGCCTCCAGTTGACATATGAGTGGAGCACTCGGGGATTTTGGTATGGGGGAGTCAATGGTGCTTGGAATTTTAGTGCTCTGGACTTCTTTGTCTTTATCTATTGGGGCGTCTAGAGCACTTATGGGGGCTGACACCTCACTTTCTTCACTTTCACTGAGAAAAATAATGTTCTCTAGACCTGAGGGAAATTCTGAATGCTTCATTATGGGATCTTCTTCAACAGGCTCCTTAACCTCCTTGAATTTATTCTGATATACTTGAGTGGATGAGGAAGGAGTGGAGGATGTGGGACCTTTAGTTGAGGAGGCAGGAGGAGTCTGCATAGGTGCTTCCGAACTGGGTGTCAATGCTTCCCTTCTTGGTGTTGAAGTATCCTTGGAGGAGGATTCCCCTGAATGCTTTCTAAGTTCACAGACTTTCCTATGAAACCAGATCTTAGTTCTTACTAAGATAGGGGCTAAGATTTCAGCTAGATCATCTTTCTCTTTTTTGAACCAATCCAAATCCTCCAAGGGAGTGTGTTTGACCAAAGTTGTCATATTCATACGAATATAGGTCAGAATTATCATCTTAGACCCCTTCAGGAAATTGGTACAGGTTAAGATCTTGAACTAATTGAAGAGAAAAACCTGCCCTAATGTCTCCTCCTTACTTCAAAATCATCACCACAGTTAGCCCAATAGTCCTCTGTGTCTGCCCTATAATGATAAGTGATTTTGATGTTCTTCTCAATAAATTTCTTCAAGTCAAAAACAAGTTCTTGGCCTGAAGAAATGGACAGTGATGGGAGCTAGGGCTCTTTCTATGTTTTGTGCATCTAGAGTCGTTTTACAGGTGTAATTTCCCAAAGATATGGGAAATTGTAGGCCAGTAAATTTCTTATCCCTACAGGTTCTATGCAACTTTTCCAATTGCTTGCATACCTCAATTAAGGCCATTTTATCATTGCATAAGATGGGGAGATTAAGAGGGGTGCTCTCATAGCTTGCAAGCCTGATATAGGAGAATTTCCTGAACTAGATGAAGTGGGCACCGTATTTTGAAATTAGGTTCATGGTTTCATCATAAAATCTCCTTTCCGTGTAGCTCTCCAAGATCCTTACAATTTACATGGTGAAAGCATCATTCACCCTTCTGAAGTTGTGATTGCTAGTGTCCAGGGTGAATTGAGGGCAGTAAGCGTATACAGGGTCACCCTTATGTGCATCAATGTATGTGAACCCAAACCATTACCTTGATGTTGCTAGGTATACATCAAGTATGCAGTCATGTAGAACTTCTTGGTTTGCTATACATTGGACAACCACTTGGCTAAGTTCATGCTGATGATTTCTGCCCAGTTGATGTTCTGAGTTCCCCTCGCACACCATGTTGATAAGGAGGTACATCTAGAAATGGAACTCATTGGTATAGGGTAAGCCCATAACTTGAGCCAATAGGATTATAAAATCTGATAGTTCCTCATTAAAATCGACATGAAACAAAACCTTGGATAGACGAGACGCCCCCTTTTTAGGGTTTTTAAGCCAATACTTTTCCATCCTTGCCTTATATTTCTTATTGTTCTGGTCGAAGAGGGCATGTGCCTAGTTCTGAGAGATTAATATAGAATTGTCCATCTCACGGATCCTTAGGGCAGTGCCAATGGTGGTAGCATTGAGCTTGGAAATGAGTTCTCCATGCACAGTTATTAGTTCAGTCGAGTCAGGATTAAAATGAGCACCGTAGGTGAATACTGTATCTACACATTGTACTGAGATTGGGAGACCACCGGTGAATGCCAAGCCACTATCATGAATCATTTGTACCATAGGAGAGGGGTTTGAGTCTATCATCCTTGCCCAAAAATTCTCAAATTCAAGGTGGTGCACTTTACTGTCCCCGATATCAGGAATGACAGACTCAAGTGGCGAGATTTACTCCTGACCTTGAAATTTGATCTTCATGTTCATAGTAAGTCAAGAAATAAGGTCACAATCTTAAATCTCGATGAATTTTTAGGGGGAATGGGTGTGTGCGTAGAAATTTTGGTTGCGAGGGTATGAGAAATAGATAGCAAGAAAGTAGTGTGTAAGAATGCATACGTGGGAAGCTTATTAAATAGCCGTTTAGGAGATAGAAAGGTAATAAATGTGCATTAAATACACATCTACCAACTTGAAAAGCAAGATATTTGGGAAGAGCAGGAAAAATTATCCCGGATGGCCTTTGGTTCATTTGGGACACGTGGGATGTGAAAGCACGATTTAGACAATGTGGGTGATGCAGGAAAAATATGCACAAATGCTTTCAGGACATGAGGGACGAAAGTACGCGAGGTATGCGATTCAGCCGAAACGGGCGAAAAGTGAACATTGAGCCTGAGTGAACTTGGGACATTTGGGACAAAAAATTCTTACGGGCCCGAAATAAACAGAATTTAGGTAAAGTGGCCAATCGGCAAACAAGGAGCCCTAATGAACTTCAGACATCTAGGACAGAAAATGTCTGACAGACCCGAAAATCACACAAAGTGACCCAAAAATGTAGATTTTTTCAAACTTTTCAAATTTTCCCCTTAATAAAACATCAGAAAAGGTGTTTAACTTCAAAATTTTCAATTTTTAACTTCTCAAAAGTGGGAATTTTTAGAGGACAACAATGTCCAAGTGTCAAACTAGAAATCTGATCAACATCCAGGGGTGCTGCTGATTTGTGACAACAGTTTCCCAATTGCTTTGATATTGTTCTCAATTTGAAGTTTCATGGCGAAAGCTTGTCTTAGATTGGGTGGGTTCTTGTCTCTTTAGGTAATATGCTACCTTCTTATCAAATGCATCTACATATTTGATTAGATAAGATTCATTACAAGGCCTCAAATTAAAAGGGAGCCTTCTCAAAGTTTTGTTAAACCTTGTGTTGAAATCATGAATCGTTTCATTTGGGTTCTTCTTGATATTCTCAAACTCAGACAAGAGGAATCTAGGATCAGCCTTGTCTCCATATTGCAGTGTAAATGCATTGTTCATCTCTGCCCATGAGTTAATGGAATTATCAGGAAGAGTCTTGTACCAATCCCTTGCATCCTCCTCTAAGGTGTGGATGAACAACTTTACATACACATCTTCAAACTCTATCTCAAAGTATTCCATCATGTTAACAAAAAGTTTGAGATTCTAATCTCCAGTCATAGCAATGTTACCTTGAAACTTTGGCAAGTTATTTCTCACATCCTATGGGACAACATTTGGATATCCAACCATTCCTCTGAAATTGATAGGACCAAAGGTGTTAACAAAAAATGGGAGTCTAGGTGGAGGATGAGCCATGTTATTTTGTGGTGGTGATCTTGGAGGAGAAACAAAATGATGAGGAGTGAGAGCTCTTTGGGGAATGGGAATGAAATATTCAAAATAGATTTCTCTTAAGAGATCTCCTTCTTGATGATCTCTAGAAAATTTAGAAAATATAGGAGCAGATTTAGGAGCAAGCCTTTCAAATGCACAAGAAGGTCCCTAACCTGATGGGGAATTAAAATCAGTAATAGGATTGTCTAAATTAGATCCACTTAAAGAAGAATTATAGTCCTCAATAATAGGCTTCTCACTTTCAAACTCAACAATAGGGATCTCCTTTCTTACATTCAAGTCTCCAACAACCTTCCACACCTTTCTTCTCTCTAGCTCTGAGTTTTTTGAATATGTAAATAACTTCTAAGTAGAATCCTTGATGAAGAGGGATCTTCTTCCCTCCAATTTTGCATATTTGAGCAATAAATTATAAATGACAGAGAGGTAAGACAACTGGTATTTTCAATATCAAATCAACATGGAGTTGTGACTAAGGAATTTTACCTTTGTTGTGAAAATGCACTAAAGTAATCTGTAAAATGTTTTCTAGCACTGAAAACTCTGCAAAGTATTATAAATCAGACCTTCTTCTTCTTAAATCAATCAATCATAATGCACCCAAAGTGTATGAACTGCTAGGAAATGGAAAAAATGGCAGACAAAACTTGAAACCCTTGTTTAAAACTTGCATATCTGAAGCAAAGAATGATATTTTAACAATGTAGCAGCTCAAATACTTGAATACACAAATGCTCAAAATCTTCAAACACCAAGAAATTGCAAGAAGTCCCTAGCAGCGGTGCCAGAAAGTGTTGGTACCCAAATTTGTTCTCCTTTTCAGTCTAAGCAACATCAGAGATATGGCATAAAGATTGAAGTCAGATACATCATGATGTGTGTCATTTTGTAGCTGGGGAGGTGATCTAACTAGCACTTAGATTTGTGGAGAGATGGATAGCACTTTGAAAGGATTTGATCTACCCCTCACTATTTTAGGTTGTGCCTTTCAACCAAGGTAAGAGAACCTATATTGTAACACCCAAGTGGTGAAGGAGATGAAGAAATCCCTCAATTTATGCAAATAGTATAAAAAGGCCTTGGGAAAATATGATAAACACTCCAAATCTGACTTTCACAAGTTGTCACTCCCAGATCATGGAGATATTTTCAATGCAAGGTAAGGATTACTAAAGACATTATATAATCCTGATTTGCCTTGTGCATTTTTTTAGATGGGTTATATCCTTTTTTTGACACACAATGCAATGCAGGGGTAGTATGGGTAGGATTAGTTTGTTTGAATGAATTTTTTGGTCAAGTATTGATGAGACAAACTAGGATATATCAGATCTTTGACAACCTCTACAATACTTGAAACAACTTGTTATCCAAAAAAATCCCCTTGCTTCTTTTTAGGCTAACTCATTTCAAGTACTCAAAATTTTCTAGAAATGGTTTCATTGGATAGAGAATCTTCTCAGCTTTCCAGAAAGGTAAAAATTTGCCTCTAACACCTTGTATTTTTCAAGTTATGGCTCGGTGGAGTTTT